>JAJJMB010014260.1:5412310-5537163 GCA_023531105.1 Papaver atlanticum | reverse complement strand
TAGCGCATTAAATGCTGATTGGATATGTCAGCTACCTCTGTCCCTTCGCCAGCTGCCTCTTTCTAGACTAGGTTTTACTTTACCATCTTAGCCGTCGAGGTATCCTTCATCGAGATAGGATAAAGTAGTTTTGAGAAGGGATCTGCTGCTCCCCAGGCTCCTGTGTATAGCGGGGGCTACACAGTTATCTTACGTGCGACCACTAAAACCATGACACGTGCTCCGCGGAATATTGATATTCACATACGAGAAGCGAGAATGGAAGCCAGAGCATCCTGGGAAACACGTGATACATCGGGGCCTTCACGAGGTCGGCCATCCACATCAAGACCCCAGAGCAGAGGACCCTCGATAATCAAAGGATATTTCATCCAATTTAGATCGCTTGAAAGACGAAGAAATTTATTAGTTTTACTGTATTGATCAACATCCTCCATGAGTTTCTTCACATTAGGAGGGAGCTTTGCTGGTCTATTAAGACGAACACCCCAACGAGAGCCATCCTTGGTAACTCAGTGCACCACGTACTGTTGGGGGAAAAAAAAGTCCACAATAAAATCAGCGGGTTCATAAGGTTTCGCATTCTCCGGAAAAAGAGATTTCCCAACACCAGTGGCACGACGAGAGAATTCTAAAATAATGCGAATAGCATCACCACTCAATTGATAAACTGCACGGGCAGGGACTATCCTCGCAAGAATCTGATAAAACAGAGGAATCTCATAATTAAATAATGGAAGAGGAAGACCCGCCTTCAACTGATCAAGCGAGATGGGCACCCGGATCGCACTCCATGTCTCTCTAAGAGACCTCTCTTCATCTAACGGAGTAGTAGGAGAAGAATCCTCCGGTACGGAGAGTTTGATTCCCTTTTCTAAAAGATATTTTCTAAAAATTTCCACAACATCTGTTGGCTTCAGGGCTTTAGACCTACATTTTAAGTAGTATGGGAATACTAAATTGCGAAATAAACGAAAGCTTGAAGACAGTGATAATGGCGGAAATCAATCAAGGAAATTATAAAACTATGATCATACCATGGAAAGACAAAAAGTACATAGCAAAAGTTATAAGGATTGACTTACCGCGAAGGCGATGGAGCAGTAGCCGCCGGAACTGACACACCCTGATCTGCCATGATAATAAAAACAAAATTTAAACTGGAAAAACTTGGAAAGACGAAAAAGGA
Organism: Papaver atlanticum; assembly: GCA_023531105.1. Lineage (NCBI taxonomy): Eukaryota > Viridiplantae > Streptophyta > Magnoliopsida > Ranunculales > Papaveraceae > Papaver > Papaver atlanticum. Next base: position 5,535,974 of record JAJJMB010014260.1, on the reverse strand, counting down.
GAACAAAGGAAGAAGACGGTAGAGAAGAAGATAAAAGAATAAAAGATTTTTACCTTTCTCCTAGATATTTATCCAGGGAAAAGCAGTAAAGACGTGCCGCTTGAGAAGGAAATAATCGTCAACACGTGTAACAGTTACGCGGAAAATAAGGAAGTGTGTCGGATAAGACAGAGAAAATGAAAAGACAGGATAGCGCGAAGTTTGACCAAGAGTTCTCGCATTATTCAACCTGCAGAAGAATAACGCGAGAAGAGGCAAAATGTGGGGACGAAATATCGCACAAGACAAATACACAAACTTCGCTCCGGATAAAACTACCCTAATCACAAAGACGTAGCAATCACCAGGAAGTAAGGCGAAGAAACGATCATATGGGAATAGTAATGAAGCACGAATGAATAATCACGTGAAAGAATAGCTTGAATATTATACTAGAGCAAGCACGAAGGGACAAACACCAGTGTGATAGATAGGGACAGTTCTCAAAAGCCTGGCGTATAAGACAAACTGAACAAAATCATTTAATTAAGATCTTGCACTAAATTAAGGTTGTCTTTATTTGATAAGTTTGCCTATATAAGGATTCAGAAATAGAAGGAAAAAGGAGGGAGAGCAATCAGTAAGAAGGGGTAGACTAAGGAATTATCAAGAGAGAAACTAGTACATCTTAGAACTTAGCTCATACATTTACATTTCTCCGTTGTTATATGTAAACCCTAACATGAATTCATTGTAAGAATCACACAAGTTTGAAATAGAAGAATTATTGAAGATCATCTAAGTGTTAAAGTGGTGTATAATATCATTAATATTTGAGTTCATCAATATGACTTAAGTTTTATGTTATTATCATTATTTAGGTGTAGTTGTGAGATTTTCCACAACTACAAGGCTACCACTGAAGTCTCTAGCAAGATACAGGTTGGTAATAAGGTATCCAAACACTGGCTTCAGTTATTCAAAACCTCAAGTTTCATTAAAATGCATCTTACCCATTCAGTTTACAAGAATAACTTTACTCTCATGCTTAAAGGAAATTACCAAAAAAAATCCACAGAATATCATGCATCATCGTTAGATGATTCTGTAGAATTGGATTACCCTTTCAAATCTTCAGAAGATGATGCTGCTGCTAACATTGACATTCTGTGTTCTTGTAATGGACTAATATTATGCAAAAAGAAGAACAGAAGTGAGTATGAGTCTATTTTCCCTGGGTGTTCTTTGCCTTTGGAATCCTTCAACTACAGAGTACAAGACAATACCATCAGCTCCAGTTGAGTCTCTGGGCTATTCTTCTTTAGGCATTGAAACCACTTACGGTTTTTGTTATGATGGAAACATTGATGATTACAAGGTAGTTAGAGTTGTGGGTTTTCGAATCGGTGGTAATGTTTGTGAAGTGAAGGTATACACATTAGGAACGAGTTCATGGAGAACTCTTGAACCAGCTCCTTTATCAGTTGAACCATAAACAAAAACCCGGTGTGCTTGTTAATGAAAAACTTCACTGGATAGTATATACTCTTGCAGGATTCGTCAAGTCTGAATTTATTGTATCTTTTGATATTAGTAGTGAGAAATTTACAGAAATGTTGGATTTGGAACATTTCGGAAGTAATTATTCTGAGAAAAAATTGGCAGTGTTGGGTGCAAACTTATGCTTTATTGGGAGATGAAGGATTATGGAGTTAAAGAATCTTGGACTAAACTGTATTGCGTTGGCAACCAGAAAGAGTTTCAATTTTTGAGGCCTAAACATAATTTTAGGGACTGAGGTCATATTAGAGGTTCGTTTTCTGAAGAAAGGTGGACATGGTTTAGTTTTGTACAAAACAAAGCTTGGAAGAGCTAATGTGTTGAAAATGCATGTGAAATGGGATGTGGTAGAGACATGTTGGAAGTTTAGTTTCACTCGAATCGGGGACGTATGCGTGGATCGATCTGACTGATGAAGCATCATCGGGGAGGAAGTTTAAGAAAACAAGAATTCTTATGTAAATGCAACAAAGAAAACTAGAATTTTAAAACAACAAAGAAGAGATGAGTCGGAGAGACAACTTATTATGTGCTCCTACATCCTATATTGGATGAACGAAGATGGGGTTTCACAGTGATTTCTAATCTGCAGCAGATATTTTGGAAAGAAAGATATAGGATGCAATATTTTTCATTATTCACTTGAATTCCACTAATTAGCTTCTTAATACAAATACTTGCTCAAGTCAGGCAAATCACTCTTATTTTTAAACCCCCAAAGCTAAACTACGACTATCCACTATCAAATTTTTACCATCATTATGAGGGTCGAATATAAATAATCGCCCCCCAAAATGTTCTACTTATGTAAAAGTTTCCAACTTCCAAGTAACATGAGTATGCCACCATACCACAACAAATTCAGGTACTTACATGCACTTTTGGCCTATAACAACTAATAATAAAGGTATCTTTCCTTGCACATAACTTGCTCAGATATGAATATATGTTCGTTAACGCTCTGTGCTGCTTGAAGGGTTTGCTGGTCCTCCCCATCCAGCATCCCACTACACAGGGCCACCTGTTGGACCCATCTTGTTGTTCTGCATGCTTTCCCCGGACAGAACAGGAGAAGAATCAGCCAATCCATTGTTCGAAATCCCGCCACGAGGTGGTGCAGAAACATCTGCACTGGAGTCGGTCAGAGTAGGGCAACCCACATATGGCATGCCCATGTTGGAGAAATCGGGCATGGCCTGGAAAAGTGGATTACTCAATCCAGTCATTCTCTTAACAGTTACTTCAGCCATTTTCACCTACAGAGAGAATAATAATATCGAACTTCAGGCCACAACCAGCTAAATGCTTGATTAAGTTTCGAACTAATGTATAATTTCTTGAAATGAGAATGGATACATGTTAGACATCCATTATAAGCTGGGTTGCACCAATACTTCTTGGGGCTCCCCGTATCGTGTGTCCCCGTATGGACACAGCCACACATACTCGGACACACCTAAAATACTTCTATCTTACAATAACTAGGAAACAGCTGAGAACTAAAGGTCACCTACCTCTAAGGAAGATTATAGTCGAAAACATGCATGTGCTAGCAGAAATACACTTGTGCAATTGTAAACAAGTGCAAAACAAATACAGTTGTGTGGTTTTCTCGTTTACATTTCTATATATATCTTAAAAATTGACGGTACTTCAACATATACCGCTGTGTACCCGTTTATAGTTTTTCAGAACTGCCGTATTGGACACGCCGCTGTGTCGGACACCCGTGGCGGTATTGGTGCAACCCAGATTATAAGTTATAGCACCATATAGTGAATTCCGTACCTTTGCTCTCACAGTTTCAACATCTGCTTTGAGAACTCTATTGTCAACAGCAGCTTCAGTGTACTTATGATTTATATCAGTGAGGCGCTTCAGTAATGACGAGTTTTCAAGTCTTAATTGTGCCACCTACTTTGTATAGGCCAAATTGGTAAGAATATAAACTTTCAATGTCTTTAAATATGGGCATGGAACAACTGCGAGACCTTGAACTTTATCGGCATATAGGTATCATGATTTCAACCCATTTTATATAAAGGAATAAATAACGACTAGGTACACATATTTGGAAGTGTCCCTTGTCAGTGGCTAATGGTAGCCGCCCCCGATAGACATTGAATCCCTTAACCTCGGGATTCACCAGGAACATGCCTTTGTAACGACTAACGAGTGAAACATGTATTGTTTGGAAAAGCACAATGGTAGAAAAGGTTCGAAATTTTTTAAGCAACTAGAGTATTAATGTCAAACCTGTCCCTCAAGTTCACTCAGATGTGCTTGCTTTCTTCTTCTAGAACGTCTAGCTGACTCCCTATTTGACAGCATCCTGAGTAATCAAACAAATGCACTGGTAAGTTTTTTTGATCAACCAATGAAGTTGTGAATTAGAGATTCAAAAGCTGAATTATTGAAGCATCAAGCTACCACACATAGTTGGGAGTGCCTAGGATGTGCAGTGGAACCACTGTATAAAAGTGAAGCATTTCCAGTAGCTCGGATATGTGTATAATCAAGTGATATAGAGTTGTACAGGCGAAGACGATTATACAAGATGTTTAATACCAAATCCTCAACAAATAAACCTAACTTTTGTCTTCCCTAGATCAATGCATATTGATTTCAACAAAATGTATAGTTACCTCCTTCCAAGTTTCACATCGGTAGGATCCATATTATCCGTCATTTCTGTTTCTCCTTCAAGATCATCATCATCTGACTGCACTCTTGACGAACCACTAGTTGTTGGCCTAACCAGCACCCCTGAAATTTTCTGCACGGCAGGTAAAGCTGGAATGCCTACTGGTCCTCCACCAACAGCTTTATTTTGTACACTCGAAAACTTATACCCAAATCCTGCATGAATCAAAAAAATAATTAAACAACAGAACATAGAGCTTGAGTGACACCAGGTTCAGATTTCCCTATTGATGGCAGATAATCAAGCTTTCACAAAACAAGGTTGGGGGCGGCATAAGACCAAAAATAAAACGACAGGTGGAGGACTTCATACATTATAGTTTGCCTGCCCATAAATAGGAATCCTAAGGGAATTCCTAAGTAAACGAGCACCTCTAGTGTCCCATAATTCTGTTAACAAGCAACAAAAACCTTTCAAAAGATATATATATATATATATGGGTCATGATTGGAAAGTACAATTGTCACATGGTCTGTCAATCAAGCAGGACCAAGTTTACATGGTAACCCAAAGAGTATAAGCTTCGCTGAGCTCAACCTCAGATATCTGCTTGAGGACTAGGAAAACAAAAGGTAGTGTGTCGTTATCGTGTAGGACCTCCACCTCACTCATTTATATTACTCATCATGGTAAAACTAGCCTGGTTATCTTTAAGAAAAGTAACAACTCTGCCCTACAGTGTGACCAACTATGTACACAAGCTGAAAATGAAAGTTGTCACCTTTAGAGGTAGCTTGCGATTCTAATGGCAAAGCATCTGAGACTTGCACCCCAGTGTTAGGAAAAGTTGTAGAATCCTGAGATTTCACAGTAGACACCTGCTAATATAGGAACAAAATATAATGCATCAGTAGTTTATAATGCTCATTATGTTGCAACACAATCATCTAAAAACCCATTAGGATCTACAAAGCTGAATAGGAGAGACGGCATCTATAAAAACCCATTAGGCTCTACAATTTCAAGCTTTAGTAACCCCATTCAATGGAAACTATAATGCAAGTCACATGAAGATGGGAAAAGTAAATAACTTCAAGAAGAAACATCAAACTAGCAGGCCAAGGCCTCCCAGTAGTGAAATCCAAGACAGTCCCTTTAATCCTAACAAAAACCATACACCAATTTGAAGAAAATCCAATCAATTCCAGAAAAAACTAACACTAAATAAGTAACACACCGAAATTTAACAAAATGCCCAAACCCCACAACACAAAATCAACCTAACAATTCATAATTCAATTAAAAACCCAAAAATTAAAAATCAATTCATTACCCGAGAGATTTTAGAAAGGGAGTACCTATCTTTGCAGCACAATGTAAAGGAGTGTAATCCGTATCAGTTGTTGCATCAGCATTTGGCACCCTTTTCAAGAAGATATCCAACCGTGTCCAAATGCCCTCATATAGTTGCATCAAACAAGGGTGTGTGACCTGTAAAATAGACACAACAAGGAGAATACAAATTTTAGATTTTACAGTAGCTAAAATATGAACAGTTTAAATGAGAATGAAATCCGGCAACATGACTCAATACCACCAATATGACTCATAATAGCTCCAGACTAGACACTATTTTTGGCATACTTAAGCATTAGGCCTTCTTAAATATAAAACAAGTGTTCAAAAACAAAACTACAGTGAGCAATTGTATTCACATTCCTCTATGATTCCCACAACAATAGAGCTAAATGTTCCCAAAGAGAAATAATAACAAATAAATTAAATCTATAATCTAAACTTTGAAAGGAGAGCTTATCTGTATAAAATACAATTGAAAATCAAACAAGGAAATATCACTCAAACGAGACAAAATGTCTTAGTAGTTTAATTGTTAAATAAGAGAGATATAAATTACCAGTTCCATCTTTGGAATCCACATCAAGCTTCAAATCCTCAATCAAGTATTTGCAAACTTCTAAACTTCCTCCGGCAGCAGCAAAATTAAGACATCCTCTTTCATATTCATCTCTAATCTTTCCAATTGCAACTGCTACTCCAATCCCTTCTCCTTTAGCATGATCTGAAGCCAACCATAAAAAAATAACCAAACAAGATTTTAACATAGATTTTTACAAAGATTTAAGAAATATAAAATCAAATAGGTATATACTGTTTTTCTTACACTTAAAGTTATGGAGTTTTCCAGTATAAGCAGCATTAAACAAGTCAAAATGTGGTGAGCTTGATTCTGCAAAAACAAAACAGGGAACAAAAAAAAAAAAATCAAGACGAGGAAAAAGTTAAATAAGGGGTTCTAAGAGGAAAATGGAAGAAAAATACTCGGTGCAAATTCCAGAACGTCCACGAATCTATCCATAGCTAGATCGTCCATAGCCTGTATAAACTTTGTTTTTTGAGCTGCGAAAACACAAAACAAAGATCAAAACTCAAAACAAACACTAAAGAGGAGAAATGTTTTTTTTCACAGAGGAAGAAAACCCACATCCAGAGCTCATCAATTTAGGGTTTTGTTTGAGGGATTTTTTTAAGTATTAGGGTTTTCTTTGAGGGTTTTTTAAGCATCATTCAGAGATGAAAATGGAAATGAGAGTGGTTTTGTTGGGAGTGTGAGCGGGAAGTGACTCACCATCACCACCAGGTCCACCACGTCGTTAGGTGAGGTCCAGCGCCACGTCGGTAGGTAGGGTTCACCCAGGCAAGGCCATCAGTTGGCCGGCCTTAATATTTTTCGACTTTTTTTTTCAAATTTCGATCCATGGATTGGTTTGGCTTTAGCCTACCTTGGATTTCTTACTCGAACTAGATTTGCTCACGAAAAAAAAACACACCAATAAGATAAAATCATCTCCAGATATTGACGTGACGAACTAGGAGAAATTGATAATTTCTCGAGCTAAGAGCAGTTCATATGACTCAATAAACATGAAGTTTGTTCAATTTTGTGATATTTTGATTTTGGGTCCCAATTTTGTGACAAGAGTTGCATTTGGGTCCTAGAAAGTTCAATATTAGAGTTTGGGTCCCAAGACCGTCGTTGACTGTCTTGACCGTTAGGATTTTCTTTTCTTTTTAAAAATGAATTTAAATTTATTTAACACCGTCAGTTTACGTTAACATGTGAGCCGCACATGTCAATTTAAACACATCCGAAGGTGAGAATAGATAAAATCATACGGTCCGCATAATAAGTAAAAAGCTTGGTGTTATTTCTTTCGGGGCTTTTCTCAAACATGGTGTATTCGCTTTCCTAGTGATCCAGAAAGAGCATTACCTATGACTGTTCTTCCATACGTTTCTCGTCCTGCGCATCTACAGAGAGCCAATAGCTTAGTGGAGCCATAATATGGTCTCAATCGAAGTGATCAATATAGAATTTCAAGCACCAGTTCAAATCTATCTAATTAGGATTTTTTTCTTCTTCTAATACCTACAGAATCAGAAACAAAATCAAGAAAAAGGAGAATGAGGGTTTAGGAAGGAATTATTATATTTAATTACCTTTTAGTAATCCATCTGAGGTTTTCCCGGTTCCCCCACACTCTTTGGAGCGGTACTTCTGAAGATGCATATTGCACAGGGAGGAACAGAACTTAGAGAGAGTTTAAGGAGGAGGAAAATCAATGGAAACAAGTTCATTCAACTCTATTATCTTCCCGATCAAAACTTACCCAATTCAGCGATGGTTCGTACCCAAAATTTTCCCTTTTTTACTTTGATTTTTCGCCGGTGATTCTAAACCACACGCTTGTTTAATGGAAGTTAAAATGGTAGAGTTAGTAAATAAATCCAAACCTAATATTATATCGGTCATTTCCATATTTAACGGGTTTTGTAACTGTCAAGACGGTCAACCATGGTCCTGGGACCCAAACTCTAATATTGAACTTTCTGGGACCCAAACGCAACTCTGGTCACAAAGTTGGGACCCAAAGTCAAAGTATCCCTTCATTTTATCCCACTATGGAGTATGGACTCAACAAACATGAAAAACGGATGGGCAAACCAACAAAATTGTTGGCTTGTTGAGTGAGGTAAAAGATCTCACGCGCGCTTGATAGAGAACCAGGCGGTTGAAGCAAAAACTCCAACGTGTGAGGAAGAAACGTTGTGGTGTGATGTTAGCCCCTCACATTTTCTCTCTCCAAATCTGGGTTATTATATTTACAGCATGTTCTTTTCAAGGAATTTGATTCCGGGGAATCCAATTCCTAGGGAATGCATCCAATTCCTTGAACCGAACTGTGCAAATGAACTTTTTGTAATTAAGAATTTTGATTCCTAGGAATCCAATTCCCTCCAAAATAGTAGAATTCCATTGCATTGGTCCAATAGTGCAATGGAATTGGATTCCGGGGTAAAAACAAAGATAATTGGATTACATCAACCGAACATGAATTTTTAGGATTGGAATTGGATTACCCCATAATTGAATTCTTAGCTTTCCAATTCTCCCAACCAAACGGGCTATTAGGGTTTATTTTTTATTATTATTTTTATTAATTAAATAATTAGTGGAACCCAACTCTTATTAGTTTATATTAATAAAATCACTAGTAGGACCCTAAAATATCAGATTTGTTCATTTTGCCTTGGTTTCCCATAGTGCAAAAACGTGTTTGTTGATCCACGTGGCTCAACAACAAAAAATATTTGTCGATTGCCTTAGGAATTGCCTTAACTATGCTACAACCTCTTCTTCTTCTTTTCTAATGAACCGGTATCTAAAAGAACGATTAGAACCGATAGCAAGAAAATAAGTACCGGAAAAACGATTAACACTCATATAAAGATTCTCCCTCTTGTTGGGTAAATGTGCAGATTTACGTTCTAATAAAAACTTCCGTAAAAAGACAGCTCAAAGTTGGTCATAGGTTTCAATTGACTCGGCAGTCAAACTATATAGCCAAGATTTGGATTTTATCTCTCAAGGAAAAAGGGAATAACCTAAGTTTCAATTCTTCATCATCATCATCATCATCTAGGTTTCTAATTCTTAGGGTACTACAAATTTCCGGTACTTACTTTCCTGGCTAAAAAAAAAGCCAAGGGAAGCTGCAGTCAGTATCACGTGGAAATGCAAACTGATACGTGGTACCAACTAAACTCCCACAACCTGCAAGACCAACTCTTTAGATGGAAGTTCCAACAATCAGAACCCGCAAACCCAGATCTACTAGATACCTACACCCTGATAACAATGTACGTCCCTATAAACCATCACCAACAATCCATGACAACCCTCCCAACCAAACCAAACTAGCTTGGCAGCTTTATGTGGATAACGAGATTGAGGTGGCTGATGATAGCACTAGCAAAGGCAAGCGAGTTGTTGGTTCCGATCAACACTCGCACACATCATGAATACCTTGGCTTGGAACTGTCAAGGAATCAAAAATCCCTTGATAGTTCAAAAAGTGCATGAGTATTCGCGTACTTTTCATCCTTCTTTGTTGTTTTTATCTGAAACACTAGCATCTAGCTCTACTATGGAAAAACTTTGTACTTCTGTTGGATTTCATGAATGTTTTATTATCCCTTGTAATGGTCGGCAAGGTGGACTATGCCTGATGTGGAAAGTTCACCTTAAAGTCCAAGTAATAGTGGCTAATCAAAATCTCATCCATGCTTACATTGTGTCTGAATTTTCTACCCAACCTTGGCTATTCACTGGGATTTATGCACCACCACACCAACCGGCAAGGAAATAATTTTGGAACACTTTCTCAACCACCATCCCGGCCCATAACTTACCGTGGATATTACTGGGAGATCTTAATGACATCACTTGCCAGGAGGAGAAAAAAGGTGGCAACATGGTCACGTCAGCTCAAACATGGCATTTTGTCAACATGATCAACTCAAATGGGCTTATCAATCTGGGCTACCAGGGTGATCCATACACATGGTCAAATAGACAAGTGGATGAAGATTTTATAACCGAAAGGCTAGACCGTGGGCTTTGTAATCAAATGTGGCTTCATAACCATTCTACTGCTGTAGTAAGACATTTACCTCGCATTGCCTCGGACCATGCACCGTTGCTGCTGCTTATAGAATCAATGAACCTAAACCGAAAGCACTCATTCAGAATAGAACACCTTTGGTTCCTACACCCGCACTTCAAGGACTTGGTAGCTACAGCTTGGAACCAAATTCAATACCCAACACCTCCTATCAATTTGATATTAGTCCGGACCAGTATCTCAATCCACTAGGTCATAGGTTCATCTTGGCATTGAAGTCCATTCGTAACCATCTATTTCTATATCCATCTTCTTAATCTATTCATGTGATTTGTTTGATTCTGGATATTGATGTCCATAATCTGACTATCTGAGTAGAGCTCTGTCACTTATATATGAATTTTAGTATGCTTGAGCGCAAACTCGTATACAACAATTGGAATTTCGCATCATGGTACTTCCTCCCGTAATCAATAAGTATGCCAACCAAGGAGGTTCTTTAGTGCATTCCAAGGTTCTGCGTAGATAGCTAGGGTCTGGAGTAAAGTTTTTGTGGGTATATCTCTAGTAAACCCTCCCGAGACTATAACTCGGTCACTAGGGCCACCTAGGGGTTTAAAGGCTTGTTGCACATGCTAAGTGCAATCGACGATGCCTGCGACAGTGAGTTAGGATTTTATTTTCTGTTTTTAATTTGCTCGGGACTAGCAAATAATAAGTTTGGGGGTATTTGATATACGCATTTATGTGTCTATTTTCATCTCTATTGTGTATATTGTTAGTACCCATTTTTGTACTTATTTTGGTATTTTATCCCTTTGTAGGTGTTTTTGGAGAAATAGGCTTTTGCGGCGAAATTGGCTCGAAAAGTTGTTAAAGACACCTGGAAGGACATTTGCTATTCAGACTCTCACTTTGGATAAGGGGTAACCCATTTCCAAGCAGCTACTAAACACAGACCGGGACTGGATAGGGGGACTCCACTTCTTCACGTTTTAGAAACAAAATTGGCGGGAAAAATGGTTTTCACGGACAGATTTTAGGGTTGGAGTTTTGATCAATTTTTATGGAGATTAAAGGGCTGAAATTTATTGGGTTTACTCCTTAGGACTACACAGGCCTGGTAAAGTCTTTGGATTGAACCAAAATTGGTTAGAGATCGAATTAGAGCAAAACAGAGGTGATGGAAGTTTCGGGTCTTTGATGAATTATTTTAGGAATTTCAGGGAGACTAAAGGCAAGATTTTCTTCCCAAAGCTTGATATCTATCTAAGGAAGAGTTTAGAATCAAAAGGAAACCTCATATACGCGTAGAAATCCTAAAACAAGAAATTGCCGCAACTTTGTCGTGAAGAGAAAGGAAGAGATTTTGGAGAGATTTAATCGGTCTTTTTTGATATAAATAGGTTGGTTGGGTCATATAGAAGAGGTGTCGAAAGTTAGGGGAAGTTTAGAACACCACAGAGCCGAGAAATCAAAGTTGAAGAAAACCTGTTGCTGCTGCTGCTGCTGAAGAACACGAAGAACTTCGACCCACACCGAACCGTCGCAGAAGCAGTCTTATATTCAACTACAGAAAGCTGTTATCGTTTCTGACTGTAATCGCTTTAAACCTTCAGCGACCATTACTTTCCTTACAAAAAGCTTTCTGTAACTACAGCTCGTCCTTTTTAATAAAAACACCGTATTTGATCAATGAAATCAACTTTTGAGCATATTTCTAATATGAGGAGCTAAACCCCTTAACCGAGACAACGGAGGAAGCCATTGTTCCATGAAAAGTGGTATAATTCTATTTTAATTATTTTTACAATCTTTTACATGATTATTTGCATAGAACTAATATTGAAAAATTGATTTTTATTGAGTGGTTGTGAATTGTTTTGATGGAACATGCTAGGTTTTAAAACTTTTGATGTTTCATGCTTTATGTTTACAATTATTACTTCAAGAATCCATTAGAGGCAAAATATTAGAATCACTTTAAAATAAAGAATTGCATGAATATTGATTAGATTATATCACTTAATTGGTCAATGGTGGAATCCAGAGTCTCGGTGTCTTTTTATAATTTGATACAATTTTATTTGAGTTATTTAATTTAATTTAAGTCTAAAAAAAATCCTTCACAAGTCTTAGAGTTCGAATCCTATTTACCACTTTTTCTACAACAATTACAATTACATCAATCACATTAGGACTGCTGCACCCACCAAACATCCAAATATAACGCTAAAATTGGATATAAAAAAGGCTTATGATAGTCTGGACTGGGGGTTTATTGAAGTTGCATTAGTGAAACTGGTCTTCCCGAAGCAGTTTGTAGGATACATCATGACCTGTATAACTACTGTCACCTATGGGATCAACATCAATGGCGCAACGAAAGGCAACCAACAAGAGGCCTGAGGCAAGGTGACCCCTTATCACCATATATTTTTATCATTTGTGCAGAGATCCTATCCACCAACCCAGGGAGATTAGAAATGCAAGGCAAGTTGGAGGGACTAAAAATATCAAAACAAGGCCCAGCAATTCTATACTTGATGTATGCAGATGACTTATTAATCACTTGCAAAGCCAAGCCGGATACGTAGAAGTATTCAGCGTCAGCCGGTCAAGAAATTAACAAAGCCAAGTCCACTGTGATACACCACCCAAAACTCTGGCAGCATAAGGTCTTGGAACTTGAAAACACTTTTCAAATCAACACTACTGCGGAACCACCGAAATATTTGGGGGTAACTTTTAAGAGAGGAAGTAACTCAGCTCATATTCATGTGGAGCTACTAAATCGAATACAGAGGAAAGCACAAGGTTGGATTACAAAATGTGTGAATCAAGCAGGAAGAGTTTTCCTCATAAACACATCTCTCACTCCAACAGCAAATCATGTGATGCAAACACAGCTACTACCTGCGCACGTGCACAAGAAAATGGACCAAATTGTAAGGAATTTCTTTTGGGGCCATGACATCCAAACTAGAAAAATGCATCCAATTGGATGGGATAAGCTCACAAGAACCCGCAAAGAGGGAGGTCTGGGTATTAGGAAGAGCAAAGAACATAATCAGGCACTACTACTCAAGAGGGTATGGCATCTGCAGCATAATCAACACTCAATCTAGAAGAAAATGTGTGATGACAAATATCTTCTCAACCAACCAATCCTGGAGCACCATAACGGCATACCCGTGAAACCAGCGGCAAGCCCATATTGGAAACATTTAACTAACATAGCTGTTTTTTTGCAGGAAAATTGTCTCAAACGGATTGGTGATGGCCAAACAACCAACATATTTGCCAAATGGATTCCACAACAATCAACACCTATCACCACCAGTCTTTCACAACACACTCAGGTAGCCTCACTCATCAACTATGATTCCAACACTTGGAACAACCAAGTTATCTTTGACTCGTTTGACATCACCACAGCCCAGAACATCATCAATATACACTTATCCAGTCATCCAATCCAAGATAAATTCATTTGGCCATTCGATAAGAGAGGAAACTACGCCGCAAAATCTGGAAATGCAACCATTACACACCCAACCCTACCAACCCACCACCACTCAACCACACACAACCCCACTACCATTGTGGACTACAATCACATTTGGAAACTCCAATGTCCACCAAAAATCAGACTTTTCTTATGGAAAGTTTCTTTAGAAGAATTACCAACCTTCGACAAACTTCACCACATCAACATCACCCCTACAAACCTATGTCCAGTCTGCACCAATCACAGAGAAACCGAGCAACACCTACTTTTCGAATGCCAACAAGCTACACAACTGTGGAATCTTATCATAACACACCTACCAAGAAGTCCAAATATAGCTCCCATAACCCAGAAACCAAATAACCTTCATCAGCTGCTTGACAAGAAGATACCGGCAACAATACAAGTCGTCTACGGCTTCACTCTTTGGCACCTATGGCTCGCAAGAAATGCACAAGTATACCGACGGACAACACAATCAATCGCACAGCTCAAGGATATTGTCTTCACAATGGTTGCAGAATTCGAATGGGCTCAACAACATATAATACCAATAAGCCCAGACCTACAACCGCAACCCATACACAGGCAAATGTTTCGAGACATCACAATTCTAATAGGATGGCAAGCACCGACGGAACATTGGATCAAGATCAATTCAGACGGAGCAGCTAAAGGACAACCGGGACCGGCAAGAGCAGGATGCGTATGTCGATCACACACCGATGAAGTATTGATGGCATTAGCGACACCGTTGGGAATCACAACAGCATTAATGGCGGAGACCTGGGGGATACTACTAGCAGCAAGAATAGCACGTCAACAGATGTGGCCCAGAGTTTGGTTCGAAGCGGATTCAAAGGCTCTAATACAACTGATTCAAAACAAGAGTGACGAAGAACCTTGGTACTTACAAGGTATGTTAGCTGTGATACGAACACGGTGGAAATACCACAGGTAAAAATCACACATGACTATCGAGAAGCAAACCAGGCGGCAGACAAGCTAGCAAACGAGGCGGTAGAACATCAACAACAAAACCCAACTACATCGGCAACAAGAATTTGGGACAACACATGCCCTTCCTTTATCTCTAATATTGTACTCGATGATAGAAACGGGGTAAAATTCACCCGCACTGTAAGAACAAGGATACCGTAAGTTCTAATTTAAATAAGGTTCCCCCTACGAATTAGGGGTTCCCACTTCAAAAAAAAAAAAAAAAAAAAAAAAGTTTTAACCTTCGTAAGGATTAAAAGAATTCATAAACCACATTATATGTCCAACATGTCACTCCTCGGTGGTAAGTGGCACCCAAATCACAAACCTAGGAATTCACAAAAATAAAATTCAAAAGATGAAATTCGTCGGATCATATTTGGGTTAGTTTGATTAAACTTTTACCATCCTTTATAAACTAACAGTATACTTCAGCTACCAACTAATGTCTTCTAGAATACTTCATTTACAGAATTTGTTCCCATGTGAATATCTTCTCGTCATTTTAATGCTTTCATCTCCACATTTTTCAGTTATCTTCTTACACTTCGGAGATAGGTCACTCTAGCTATGATAGCTTCCCTGTTAAAGATACAAAACTATATTAGTATGAAACAAACTAGATCAGTAAAGCTGGAAGATATCATATCAGGGTTCTTGATGTTGGAGATGAAGGTATAAAAACTTTACATGTACGCATCTTTAAGCTCTTTGTTTTCCGGGTCGAGCATCACACCCTTCTTGAAGGCAAGTGATGCATCATTGTACCTCTGTGACAAAAAAATCAAGCAAAAAGTTGAAAAGGGATATTGTTTATTGCCTACTGGAGTAAGGAAATAGAGGGAAGGTACATACTTTCAGTATATTGTGTGAGACACCCATCCTATAGTGAGTCTTAGGCCATTCAAGCCTTTCATACATGCATTTAGTGGCATAGTCAAGCGCTTCTATTCCATCATCCAGACATGCATAACAGGCACTCAAGTTGGATAATACAGCTGCATCTTTTGGAGAAATAGCCAAGGCCTGTGTTTCCATTACAAAAAAGACTAAATCATCAAAGTAATCAACAAAAAAGGAAATATGTTGAGTAATCAACTCAGTATATCAAAAGTATCCACGGTCATTGACATATATTTCTTCCTATAGGTACTCCATACGCTACCAGAACACCAGAACCAGGTATGTTTAGATGTCAAAATCAATCAAAAGAACTAGAGGAAGACACCAAACACGAGACTTAAAATTTTAATTGTAAAATTCTAGATCATAAAAAGAATGATAAATGAAAATCACTAGATATAAAAGAAATGCACACAAAGAAAAAGTTATCCACACCCTAGATGCTCGTATGTTTACGTGAAAGTGAGCAGTTCAGTGATGAAGCAAAGAAATATACTTCGTGTTAATCTAATGAGTTACCATTTCGGGGTACTAACTCGTCATAATCAAAGAGTATATAAGTAAAACGTGAGGAAAAAAATGTCCAAATTACTCAGAATTTAAATACCAAATAACATCTAGCAACAGAACTTATAAGCTGTATAGATTCTTGTCCAATAACCATTATGGATATCTAACGGCTGCATAAAGTGCAAAGGATTTCATAGAATGAAAACTACCTCTTGAAACCAATGAGCTGCCATAAGATACTGTTCTCCCAGGAATGCATCTCTTCCTTTCGATTTTGCCTGATGGAATTTCTCCTCGGCATGGACTACTCTCTGCCAAAGATTTTCCAATTTTTTCATGAATACACATCAAAAAATTTATAAACCTACAGAATTAGTCGTGAATGCATACACGCATATGATATGTGAGATGATAGAAATTAGTATGGTGCACCATAACTAGATGCGTCAAACAAGTCGGCTTGTCTAGTAACAGCAATAGCTGACCTGGCATGCTAACAACTCAAGCTAGAAGCCTAGCCTTAGCTTCAGCCTGAGACTGGCCTTCTATAAAGTGGGCCACAGCCGTTGGCTAGCCTGTGTGCATGTTGTTTAGAATTTGTGTATACAAATTATTTTGTGAGAGACAGTAAATTTTTCAAGAACTTCAATGTTTCGTAAAAAACTTATGAAGTAAACAAGCCTCAAACTCTCCGGCATGCACCACAGGTAGTTGACTAGTAGAGGCAATACCACATAGCAAGACTAGTATGTAGTTATGAGCAATTTTTTATGGCGTCATAATTGCTTCCAAGAATATTGGTATAACGGCTTATTATTATTTTTTCAGTAACCTGGGGGTTTACAAAAAGTAGGATTACAAACATGATAACTCATAGTGGAGGCGAAAAAGAAGGGAAGCCCCCTAGAGGTAGAAGAACTGGTGGATGGGAAAGATGAAGCTGTCAATGATTTTCACTAATACGAAAAGAAGATAGAAGAGCCCATTTGCTAAGTAATCGTGAAAGGAAACGAAACCAAGTTAGACAACACATTGGGCACGTATGATATAAACTCCATACCTGCGTTTTGTTTGCAGCAGAATTTACATCCTTCATTAGTCCACCAATGCTCCAATCAGGATAAGTTGGAATGCGAGATGTCACAGGAAAAAGAACCCGAACAATTGGATGGTTGCACTCAATAGCGGCAATTTCTAATGCTGTCAGCCCTGCCTGCGACGAAACAGAACCAAATTAGATAAGAAACTGGATGTCACATAGCAAGAAATTTTGTACTGAACAAACATGCTACTTATAGTTCTAATGCAATAAGGTTCAAAGCAGTTGTGAAATCTTATAAAGTATTTGCTTCGATAGCCTTGACATAGATATGAAATAGACTAGGAACATTGACTATCAAAGGAATCAAACACAGGCGAAGAACTAATCCTCACACTAGTGATCAGGTACAAAACTCATGAAGAAGGTGCATGGACCTGCATAATCAGCTATATGTGGAGACAAAAAGTACTTAGATATGAATAAGTTGAATGAACTAATCCTCATACTTAGATATGAAACAGATGCCAAAATTTGAAGAAACATTGAGCAAAACACTGAGCAAAAAATTAAAGCTAAATACATCCGTACATTCATTGTATAATTTGGATCTGCACCAGCTTCCAGTAAGCGCTTGATATCATCTACGCGTCCATCCCTTGCTGCAAATATCAAAGGTGTACTTCCACATGATACAGCATTTGGGTCAGCGCCTGCCTATATATATGAGAATAGAAAAATTTATTACATGTTCCAGGACACAAAAGCTATGAAAGGTGCATATATATATATATGATACATTCTGGAGATAGTTCAGAAAAGGCAAAAACAAGAATAAATAAGAAAGGGTGCCAACAAACCACCCTCGAAAGATACAAGAAGAGATGAGCAAAGGGCTTAGAGAGCTTACAGAAAGCTACTATCTAAACAGACTTGCCCAATGAAATCAGCAAACTATTCTGGAGATAATTTCATCAATACATTACATCTTCCAGAAGATAATGGGATGTGAAAAAATTACAGAAACATGTAGTTTCGAGAATGCAAGTAGTAAGCCTGACTGTGTTTCCAAAACTGCAGAATTATGACTCCCGCTATTATGGTCCATAAGAATTATAAGGCTCCATACTAACATTTTGGTATCTGTTCAGAATTTCATAATAATTCTAAGAGCTTGAACAACAAGAAAATAAAATATAAGAGAGATGAATGATCAGGCATAAAAAAGTACTAGAAAAATAAAAGGAATTGGACAAGTCTAGTTGCGACATACAATGGAAACAGTTTACTAATACCTGAAGAACTTGACAAAAGATACCAAGTAGTAAGAAGAAAAAAAGAAGAAGAGAGAATAGACTGGCTGACCACAAATTTTAGTAACTGGTCTTGTTAGCAGCTCATAACAAGAAATAAGAGTAACACTCAGGGTAGAACTGCAAGCTTTATTCACAAAAAGCAGACAGGTTTATGCCTCGACACCAGGTTAACCAGAGAAACGCTATAACCAATTCACCTCATTGAGGTGGACCAGCATTTGGGTGACTATATCCAAATCTAAAACAACCACATAGAAACGGCTTTCTACAAGGTCAAATAAGAAAAGCACAACTAATGACAGGCCTCATCTGTGAGAAACTAATTAAGCGATGACAACCTACTGATACAAAAAACAAGAAATAAAAAGTAACTGAGACACCGTTTCGGAAAAAGAATTTAAAACTGGAATTCTTTTACATCAACTTTTTCAGTCGGAAATTAAATAGTCAACTCTGAAATTTAAGATCGTTGATCGCCATAATATCACGTAGTTGCCAAATGTTTGCAAACTTTGTTGGTTGCAGTGCCAGGGATTAGGTTTATAAATTAGCATTAATGCAGAATTAATAATTAATTAGTTAGGTTTATAAATTAGCATTAATGCATAATTAATAACTAATTGGTCAAACATTAATATCAATGCAAATTTTGTGGGTTGCGGTGCCAGAGATTGGGATTGTAAACCAGCATTAATACAATGAGGTAAACCCGGATAGATTCTAGTAAAAAAAGAAGATGGTGAAAATTCTCAACAATACACACACGCACACAAACATATCAGAACACAAATCGTAGTTGCCTCTTCTGACTTATGAAGGAACATAGAGCTACAACTTCCAAAACTTGCCTTGGTTTAAGTAAACAATAAAACATTGTGCCACCAGAAGGTTTAGAAATTTTGTAACCTGTAGTAGAAGTTCCATAGTTTCCCATGACTTGCCAAGAATCGCCGACATTAGTGGTCTAAGCATACCCTGAGAGGTAACAACATTGGGCTGCATAGTAAAAGAAAGTCTGTAAAATTTCACTTTAGTTAAGTAATTAGGTACCATAAGCTGCTCTTAAATAGAGATAATTGTCCTAATAATTTTTACAATTAAAAATAAACTGCATAAGGTTAGAGAAAGAGGAAGTTGGTAACTTGGTATGTTTTGAAGCTGACATTCTAAATATCGACCACCTTACAGTCAACAACTGTTTAATACCAGCAGAAGAACCCAACTTACATTTGCACTGTGATCCAACAACACTTTAACGGCACCTCGATGACCACAACTGGCACTGCCCTATGAAGGGCAGTGCCAGTCCTACTTGCAACATCAACGCGTGCACCCCTTGAAAGTAACAAGGTCATTATCTTTGTATTACCTGCACATAATCTCACAAGAACCGCATGCTTACTCATACGTTTGAATATATCAAGATATCTGGTAAGAAGTTAAGAAACATCTTATTGGTATTCAGACTTCATAACCTACTTTGAGGAAGTTTAGTCTTTACACAGGTCTAATGAAAACTACACCAAGATGGAGTATTAGCCTGTCTGCTGAATCTTTGGAAGGCATTTAATATAATTCATGTGGGCTTGAACAACCAAAACCTTGTGTAAAGTTGGGACTAGGATATTCCTAGACCAACAAATCAGTGGCTCACTAGTAGAATGACCATCCAGCCAGTCGAAGAAGTCATTATTTTACTATGATATTGATATCCATTTGGTTAGTTATGATTTATCTGACCCAACAAATAGGACAGCGTTGTGCCTCCTTAACACGTAATGGCTAATAGCATGTAGCTAGGTCTACTAGTAATTGGAGATCACATACAGGCACTAAAACTTAATTCATGCAATGAGGTACATCCTCCACTCCAGTAGTCCAGTGTGTCCACAAAACTCACACCAGTGAAGTTTTTAATGCAGTCACAATAGTTTCCAAATAATAAATTCTTATTAACTGTAATATAAAAGGTACAATTAAATTGTAAGGTGGGACAACATGTTTAGACTTACGGACACCGGTGAAGATCAACCTAGAATCTAACAGAAGCCGGAACCATTTAGAGAGGGAGTACCTATCTTGGCAGCACAGTGTAAAGGAGTGTAATTCGTATCAGTTGCTGCATCAGCATTGGCACACTTTTCAAGAAGATATCGAACCGTTTTCAAACGTCCTTTTATAGCTGCATGATACAAGGGTGTGTGACCTGCAAAATAGATACAACAAGAAGAATATATATTTAATAGTTACAGTAGCAAATTTATCTGCATAAAAAACAATTGAAAATCACACAAGGAAATATGACATTGACAAGACTAAATCTCGTCATAATATAATACCATGTTCATCTTTGGGATCCACATCAAGTTTCAACGTCTCAATCAAATATTTGCAAACTTCTAAACTTCCTCCTGCAGGAGCAAAATGAAGACATCCTCTTTCATCTTCATCTCTCATCTTTCCAATCGTAGTTGCTACTCCAATCTCTTCACCTTTAGCATGATCTGAAGCCAACCCTAAAAAATGACCAAACAAGATTTTAACACAGATTTTTACAAAAATTTAAATAAAATCAAATCAAATATACATATACTGTTTTTCTTACACTTGAAGTTATGGATTTTTCCAGTGCAAGCAGCATTAAGAAACGCAAAATGTGGTGAGCTTGATTCTGCAAGAACAAAACAAGGAAAAATAAAATAAAAATCAAGACGAGGAAAGAGTTAAATAAGTATATAAGTAGTTCTAAGAGGAGAGAGAATGGAGGAACACAGACTTGGTTAATATTCCCGATCGTCCACAAATCTATCCATAGCTTGTTTAAAAAAAACACGAAACGAAGATCAAAATCAAGACGAAGACAGTGAAACCAAAGAAGAGAATTAGTTTTTTCACAGACGAAGAAAACCCACATCTAAAGCTCTCCATTTCTAGGGTTCTCAAGAGGTGTCTTTTGAGTATCAGAGATGAGAAGGGAATTGAGAGTGGCTTTAGAGGGGTTTTATTGGGGATATATTTTTTTATTAGAGATATAAAGTGTGTGAACAGTTTGTGTGTCAAGTTGACTCGACTTATGTTAATAATCTTAGTGTCCGGATGCGGTATTATTACAGCTAATCATTGTCTTTAAATAAGGGTGTTCCTCTATATATCCCCACAAACACTGACGGTACCCCTTTATCTATGTACCCCTAAAATTTATCTACCTACCCCATCAGATTTACTAAATTGTTATACCCCGATAAACACAAACCCGTCTGTATCTTCTCCTTCATACAAAATTTCAGTTTCAATTTTCAATTCTTATGCACGTACTGTGATAGGTTTAAAACATTAAAAGTACTGCTATATAAGGCATTCCGACCCGCAATTACCAACAAAAATTTCTTCTTCTACTTTCGCCATTAAAATTTTGTATCTGATGTTATATTTTTCTGATGATAAGTAAAAAAGATAATAAGTAGATGACGGTGGAGGTGGTGGGAAAGAAGGGTGTAGAACATGAGATATACAAGCAGTTCCATCTAAAGGGTAGATTAAATTTAGTTTTTTCTTTTTGTTAATTGTCTAAGGTTTCTTTTGTTAATTGGATAGTGTACTAATTGCGTTTGAAGAAATGACCGAGAGAAATGTCGTTTCTTTGATTTTGATTGATTTTATGAGCTTATGGTGATCATGGGGTTTCTTTATTTTATGAAATTGAAAATTAAATCTGTATCACAATATTTGGGTGGGATGGTGTTAGAGTGTATTCTCTCCTTGAGATAACCTATCGCCTTGTGACTTTGTGCATGACACGATTTTACCTTCTGCCATTGGAAGTTGACGTAGGTATGAATATTTCTAAGGATCTTTTGATATCTTTTGTTATTCCTATGATGGAGAAGATTAATTTCATAATTTAGGTTTAAGAAGATGAAATGTTCTTTTTTTCTCTCTCTTTTTTATTTTAGGTAGGGGTATCGATATCAAAAATTTACATAATTTTATAACTTTTCATCATAACTAAATTTTAACTACCATAACTAACAAATGGGGGTACCATTAGTATTCCAAAGGGGTATATAAAGGAACGCCCTTAAATAATGTGTAAGAATTCTGAATCTGTAATTGAAATTATTCTTTTCAATAATATCAAAATTAAATGTTTCTCATGATATCAAATGATCCTGAGAGTAAAATTTTCATCATCTGCTAAAATTCTTTCTCAATAATCTTTTGCAGAAATTTAAGAATCAAACACCCTTTTTCAATATCTTTTTACGATTCAAACAAATCTTTTCACAAATATATGTTCTAGGTCAGAAATATATAAAGATTTCAATCTTGTTTAGTTTACAACAAATTTCGACGAATTTGGTTGATGTCATCTACAACAGTTTATACCAGAAGAAGAAACATAGCTTTTACTTCAAATTCCGCTGCTTAAATGGGTAATTCTTCTGATTTTTCTTTTCCTTTTAAAAATATATCAAACTTTGTGTCTACATATGAAGCACGGAGGTGCAAGTACAAGCCATGAAATTCATAAAACATGCCTATTTTGAGTCTAAACATTCATTAAAAAAAATATATTTTGGGATGTTGCATCTAGTTTGAAAAGGTTACGGATCGTTTTACAAAAACTCTGTCAGAAACATTTTTACACTTCCCTCTGGAAGAACTGAAACTGGCGCTAATTGATGAAGAATATGGGGGTGAGCTATATACCGAATGATTCGTATGGAAGTCTTTTACAACATACTAAAAGGGCACCTCAATCCGATAAATGGGCTACAAATTGCGGCCTAAACTCTCGACTACATGACAACTGAAAACCTACAGAATTCTTCCTGAAAAGTTATGAATTCTCGGTGTCAGGTCCTTTTCACATATCAAACGGACTCCAAATCAATAAATTCTTTTGAAGAAGTTATCTCTTTCTCTTAGATAAAAAATGAGAGGTCAACCACATCATTCCGACTTCGTATGAAGATTCTATGATCGTTTCCGTGAGAAGACATAAATCTGAACTTTCTGGTGACAACCATTAAAATCTCGCGCGAAATCATGTTGAAAAGACGAGGGTACCCACATACACCATAATCTTTTACTTTTAACATATAAGTCCTCTTACGAATGTGATCGTCCATGGACAGAGTCGAGACAATACAACAATTCGGTTCACACTTCGTGTGATTGTCTATGGATACGAGATCGAGATAATACAACAACAAGATAACTTGTGTGATTGACTGTGGATACAAGATCGAGACAATACTACAACAAAATGTGTTACTTGATAATAGGTTCGGTAAAAACCAAACTCTATAGGATCACTATCAGGAGTTAACGTATATGTGTATTATACTTTATTATAATAAAACAATTATAATGTGGAAATCAAAGTAAAAGACACAGCAAGATTTCGTTAACGATGAAAACTGCAAATGCAGAAAAACCCCGTGACCTAGTCCAGAGTTGAATACTCTTAGAATTAAGCCGCTATACAAAATTACAAAACAACTTCGTATAGTTGAGACCAAGCATACTACCCCTAGCTACGTAGTTTCGTTGGTATCCCCGCGCCTTCGATTTCTAGAGTCACACACGTGAATAGCAAGTCCTTTGGATCGTATTCCAAACAGCAAAGGAAGAATTTGTTTGGTAACCACTCTAATCAATCTTGCTATAAGATATAAATGAGTCGTTGACAAAGGCTCTTATGTTTAATCTAATAAACTCCTTTATCTGGTGAGATCAATCCAATCTATATTACTAAAGTAATAATATTCGGATTTGCAACAATCAAAATAGATCTCAAAGAGAACTATTAGTTGATGCCGATCTTACGCAACTAATCAATCGAATAAATCTGATTCTAGTTGGAACCCAGCCTATTAAGGTTTGTGCAATCAAATATTCACAAGATACGAAAACCAATAAGAAATCTTCTTTGTCTTCAAATCTTTTTTAATCTTCTTCAAAACCTGCACAACAGCACTTGAATCTCTTGTGATCAATCACGCACAGAACGGAGTCTGTTAACAATGGATTATCACAAGATATCTTTAGATCTACAAACAGTTCTAAATATCCCGTCGATACTTTAATCTAGTTTGAGTGACCCTTATGTCAGAAGAGAAGGCTCTCAATAATAATCAAACTAGGTGCAGTCAAAGTTACAACAACCGTTAGTCAATCAAATCAATAATAAAAAACTAATATAAACACACAATATCTAGTTTTCCCACCAACAGTACTCGTAGAGCTTCTTGATCCCACATAAGTCTTTAAACGAGCGGTCGTAAGAGATTTCGCCTAATTATGGTACTTTCCTCTCTGATTAGACGGCTCTACCAGAAACAAGAAGAAGATGAAGTTTGCCTGGCTCTTAGGATAGTTTTCTAGAAATGCAAACTTTGGTATTTATAGACCAAGGTTGATTGGACACTAAGGAATTTCCAAAACCGGAAATATTCTCAAGATATGCAATGAATAACAAAATTCGGTTTTTATAATTTCAATATAAATGTTGTCCAATATTTCCAAAATCTCTCATTAGAAAATCTCCAATTAGTAAATACACATTACTAATTATTATTCTCTAGAGTTATGCATTAATTGCTGATAATTAAAGCATATACAATCAAAAACCTTAACTGGATGACCGCTGCCACGGTGGGACGGCCGACCGAAAAAATTGACACAAAATTAAATTTTATACTCACAATTTTAGTTTCGCCATAATTACACGGGATCGGACTTGTAAACTTTCTTCCTCCTCTTCTTCCAAAATGCGGCAACTCCACCACTACCGCCACTGATACTCACCAAATCTACAACATATATACATTAAGCTGATTTTTCTACTATTAGGGTCGAAGCGGACCAAATTCTAGAAGTTCAAAATATTAGGCTCTAGGATGCAAAAGTGTCCATTTATTGGGCGTGTCCAATACATGTTGCATTCTATTTTTAGGATAAAATACTCACCTTATTTAATATAATTCTTAGTTTATAGGTTTTTCCTATATTGAGATTAATGAGCTCTATATATACCATGAGCTGTGTAAACAATTGAGTAACCTAAATAATAAGAGATTCTTTTATATCTTTATCTTTGAACTTGGTATCAGAGCTAGGGTTCTTGAATCATGGGCGGTGATTCAGAACTATATGAGAGATCTGGCAAACTAAAACATAAAGAGAAGATGGAAACATCTAACAAATCTGCCCCCATTATTGTTCAATCTGAAGGTGCAGCATTCAAGGCAGGAATTATTCTTGATGAAACCAACTATGATTTGTGGTCACAAATCATGGAGATGCATGTCGCTGAGAAAGAAAAAAATTCTTTTATTCTAGGCAAGACAAAAAAAACTACTGAAGAAGACGAGGGATATAAAAAGTGGTGCATACATAATAAAAAAAGTCAAGAGACGATTACCTACTGCTCGAGATATTTGGGAAGCACTATCTAAAGCCTTTTATGATGGAGATGATGAACTACACGTATTTACTCTCAATCAACAAGCGTTTTCTGCAAAACAAAATGGCAGAGCACTCTATATTTATTACGGAGAGCTAACTGAAATCTTTGGAGAGTTGGATCATCGTGATAAAGTGGTTATGGAGAATACAAATGATATTGAAACCTATCGAAAATCAATTCAGCGTCTAAGGGTGCATATCTTCCTTGCTGGGTTAGATGAAAGTTTTGAGCAGATCCGTGGTGAAATATTGAGAAAGGATCCTATTCCTGAATTGGAATTATGTTATGCACTTGTTCGTCGTGAATCTGTTCGATGTACAACGATGGTTAAAGAATCGGAAGCAATTGAACCTTCTGTTATGGTAACTCGGAACTGGTACAATCAAAAGGGATCCTTTCAGGGACATTCAAAGGAGGTGGACAAGTCTACACTTAAGTGTACCCATTGTAATCAAATCGAACATACAAAAAATATTTGTTTTGAGTTGGTTGGATATCCAGAATGGTGGGATCAACATCTCGAAAGGAAGAAGGAGTCAAAAAGGAATTTTAATGCTGCTTCGGCTTTAACAAAGAAACAAAAGGATTTTATGTTCCATTGATATATCTTTTCCCTAAATAAATCTCAGCCGCTCTTTATCTTGCCTAACTTGTCCAAATGGAAAATTTATACAATTTTTTTTGGTATGGTAAGCAAAATAAAACATTATTTACAGTTTATATGCAAATAATTTATTATATGTCAAAAGGGGGTTGGTGCCCAGCTTGTCGCTCGACTACCAATCAATTCATTGTAAGCGTTTGCTCTTTTGTTTTCTAATAAAGCCCTTTGAGGCATCTTTTTATGCAAAATAATTTTTTCAATTATAACCGCTCTTTATCTTGGTTTGGTATCTAACTTTCGGAATGAGCTTGGTTTCTTTTTAGTCCTCAATGGTTCATCTTCTTTCATGTGCCGACCCAACCAAAATCTGGCCTAAAATATTTACTTTAATTTTTAAAAAAAATAAAAAATAAAGGAAAAACAAATTTAAAAACTAATATCAAATAAAAAAAAATAAACCAAAGGTAACTAAGTAATTCAACATCTCGAGAGGAAGAAGGAGTCAAAAAATATTTGTTTTCTTAACTTCTTACCAGATTATATCGTAATTAATTTTTACATATTCCCACCCACCCACCCACCCACAAAAAAATTATTTGATATGTTTTTTAGTTTACAAAGATATCTTATTGATCCTTTGAAATGGTATTACCTTTCTGCATCCATCTTATTTCAGTGAACGATGTCTCAAGCCAGCCGTGAAGTTATATCGAAATTAATTTTTACATATTTTGTCCCCAAAAAAAACATTATTTGATATGTTTTTTAATTTACAAAGATATCTGATCGATCCTTTGAGATGGTATTACCTTTCTACATCTTCCTTATTTCAGTGAACGATGTCTCAAGCCAGCCATAAAATTATATCGGAAATAATTTTTACATATTTTGTTCCCCCAAAAAAACATTATTTGATATCTTTTTTGGTTTGCAAAGATATTTTATCGATCCTTTGAAATGGTATTACCTTTCTGCATCTTCCTTATTTCAGTGAACGATGTTAGGATCTTCATGGACCATAGGAACCTACTATGGGCCCGACCACATAGCACCAATGATGTCCCTACTTGACCACCTTGGGATAAGAGGTGTGCGGTTTTAATCTAAAACGCATCGGTGCTACGTAAGGAGATGCCAAGCTTATTAAGCTCCACATGTACTCTTCTTTCTTCCATGTGGGACTATCCCTAGCTATACATATGTGTTTTATCACGCCACATACTCCAACAATCTCCACCTTGGCGAGATTAAACCACTTCACCAGTCCAATCAGACTCCACCATATAATTACTGTCTGTATATGCTACCCATCGATCATGATTAGTGTCACTATGCGCCCTGGAATCCTACTCCACGTTGAGTTAATGAGAAGGCAAGCACTCCACCTTGACCATTTCCTTGCCCACCTAGAACCCTGCTCCACTTGAGAGTTAATGTGTGAGACACTAACTCCACCATGAGCGCCTATTCAACCTTGAGCATTGCCTCGCCGATCTAGAACCATGCTCCACCTGAGTTAATGGGTGAGACACTAACTCCACCTTGAGCGCCAGTTCAACTTTGGGCCTTGCATGCTCTACCTTAAGTCTGACTCCACTTGCGACCTAAACCGGGTGACATCCACAACCACTTCTACGTTCAGATAGTAGCCCTAACCATGGGCTTTGATACCAATTTTTAGGGTCTTCACGGACCATCGGACACTACTCAATGCCCGACCACATAACCTCGAACCCCACTTGACCACCTTGGGATAAGAGGTGTGGGTTTTTAATTAAAAGGCCTCGGTGCTATGTATGGAGATGACCAAGCTTATTAATCTCCACATATATTCCTCTTTATTCCATGAGGGATTATCCCTAGCTAGACATATGTGGTTTGTCGCGCCACATACTCCAACAACCAAGCGGAACCAAAACATTAAACTATGTAAGTTGTAACAAAATTACAACACCTGAACTCATTCGCCCAAGAATAATTGTGTAGATATTAACAGTGTTCGGATCCTTGTTTCTTTTTCTCCTTTAAGAATAGTATGAAAAAAGTAAAACTCAGAATTGACTCAACAATACATATCGTGTTGTATGTTCTTACTATTTCAATGAGATAATGAAAAGCTAATTCATTTACTTAAGCTATTATATTTTAAAATGTTAAGTCATTTCCAATGGAAACCATTTTACTCACATACGATGTAGTTATGGTTTTTCAAAATTCCAAAATATATTATGTACGTAATTTAATTCGGCAGGAAGAGTTCACCGAGTGGAATATAAGTAATGCCTTGTCCTTTCGTAACATTGTGGCATTTTCAACATAGTTGGATCCAAGTTGGTAAAAAGCACTGTATTTATGCGTTCTCGGGAGAGAGTAATCTAGGGTTGGGCTACCTCCCAGAAAACTGTTGATTGATGACCGCATCACTGTCAGTTGAAAATCCCACACTGTCGGATAACCATAGTGACTAAGCAGGGACAATATTGGCAGAGTATCAGGTCCTTACAAATGGTATTAGAGTCGACCACGGGTTACCTGTCGAGGGTGAAAGAGTATGCTTGAAGGATTGTGTCGGGAAAGGGTCTCATGAGTGAGAAAAAATGCCAGAGTCTAGGATGAAACATATTCCGGAGCCGAGGACGGCTCCAAATTAAGTTGGTGCTATTATAATACTCCGACTCGCCAGGTAGGACTTGTCAAATGGAATATAGGTAATTGGCTTCATAGTTGGCAAAAAATCTCTATAGTTAAGCATGCTCGGTATCGAGTAATCGTGGGATGGGTGACCTACTGAGAAGCTGTTGCTGGATGACCGCAGGGGTGACCATTCAAAACCCTATACTATCAGATGACCGCAGTGGTTAAGTGAGGACATTCCTGGTAGAGGGTCAGACCACTACATTCTA
This sequence comes from Papaver atlanticum, assembly GCA_023531105.1. Classification (NCBI taxonomy): domain Eukaryota; kingdom Viridiplantae; phylum Streptophyta; class Magnoliopsida; order Ranunculales; family Papaveraceae; genus Papaver; species Papaver atlanticum. Next base: position 5,506,548 of record JAJJMB010014260.1, on the reverse strand, counting down.
CGACCTTACACTTCCAAATATGAGGTTAGTCGTTGTATAAAAATAATAAAACCATGATTAGTTAGTAAGTCAACTCGTTAAGTACTTAACATAATAACAATACGCTCTACTAACAATAAACTATGTTATCCATCATCATTGAATAAAAATAACGTTAAACCATTTATCAAGAAATACGTGAGAAGATTGCGAAATTACTCACTGGGCATCAATACTTGCCATCGTCACTATGGTCCACTTATATAATTGTTAGCCAATATAACTAAGTTTGGTTCTGCTTTTTTTTCTTTCAAAAAGAAGTACGTGGATAACATATTTATAACAATATTTTTTCATCCTAATGTTTGGTAAAGATGTCATAAAGTGATTTTTATGCAAAACACTTCCAAAATCTATCAATTTTAAAAGTGGGGGAGAAAGAGCTTTTAAAAGCTTCAAAAGAAAATGTTATAGTTCACCCTAATCTCATATTTTATTTTCCAATTCTATCCCATCTTTTTTTATAACTGACAAAAATTATCCTTAAATTTATATATCATCAATTTCTATTTGTTATATTTTATTCTTTAAATATATTTTTTATTTTCAAACCACATTTTATGTTATACAGTATCGCTGAAATATACTTTAGTTTAGCAACAGTAAATATTAAGCAATTATTGATTTTTTAAAAGTGGTTAAGAAAAATAATTCTTTTAGTAATAATACTAATTAGTAAATTTAATATTACATATATGTACTCTAATAGTAGAAAAATTTACTTTTAAACACAATAAAATATATAAACAACTTTTAAAGATGTCTTCTTTTGTCGTTTTCTCACTAACTATAGCTGAACCTGATATTTTTCCAGACACAATTTGATCACTTTTTAAAATAGTTTTAGCTTTAGTTTATAATTTGCAATCATTCAATTGCTTTATTTTACAGACCTCCGCACAGTAACGTACATCGGCAACCATTCAAAAAAAAATTACATAGCTCGGCACAGTAATGTACATCGGAAAAGCACTTTTGTAAAGTTCGCAACAATACCAAACTGATCTTAAATATTAGCTAATAAAAATATATTTATTATCATCATTAGTAGAATAATTTATATATTATCTTTTTTAATTTGATATTTAATAAAATATTATCATGGAAAGTTAATAGAGTATTTATTATGAATAATTACGGAACCTTAATGACATGATAAATTTTGTCCGATTCTAATTCCAATCACAACCATCACTTATGACAAACGATTACATCCTTAGATTTATCTCTTGTGAGGACAAATCTGAACCGCCACTTACATAGGCAAAGTTAGCCAAACTGTGCTATCTTGTTACCGGTCGAATTCCCCAACATTGGGGTAAACAAGATCGTTCTAGGTTTTTAGCCGAGGTTAAGCACTTCTTTTGGGATGATCCTTATTTGTTGAAGTATTGTCCAGACCAAATTATTAGGAGATGTATACCTGAGATTGACCAGTCCAGTATTATTTCCTTTTGTCATGATCATGCTTATGGGGGTCACTTTAGTGCTAAGAAGACTGCTGCTAAGATATTGCAGTGTGGATTCTATTGGCCTTCGTTGTTTAAAGACTTCCACAGTTACTGTGTTACTTGTGAACGTTGCCAGAAATTAGGAACCATTTCCCGTAGGAACATGATGCCCTTGAAACCTATTTTAGTTGTTGAGGTCTTTGATGTGTGGGGTATTGACTTTATGGGTCCGTTTCCTAATTCTTTTGGTAACATATACATCCTTGTCGCTGTAGACTATGTCTCTAAGTGGATTGAGGAGGTCGCGTGTAAAATCAATGACCATAGGGTTGTGATTGAGTTCTTGAAAGATAATATACTTACACGTTTTGGTACACCGCGATCTATAATTAGTGATGGAGGGTCACACTTTTGTAATGGACCTTTTAGTCTTTTGATGAAGAAATATGGTATTACACATAAGGTAGCTACCCCGTATCATCCATAGACTAGTGGTCAAGTAGAGGTTTCCAATAGAGACATAAAACGTATATTAGAGAAAACAGTTAATCCTAATCGGAAAGACTAGTTGTCTAGGCTTACTAATGCCTTATGGGCTTAACGTACTGCGTTTAAGACCCCCATTGGAATGTCACCTTATAGGCTTTTATATGGAAAGGCATGTCACTTACCTGTTGATTTAGAACATAGAGCATATTGGGATGTTAAGCAGCTAAATTTTTCACTTGAAAAGGCAGGAGCCCATAGGAAACTCCAGCTCAATGAGTTGGAAGAGATTCATAGAGATGCATACGATAGTGCTAAGGAGTATAAGAACAAAATGAAACTTGTGCATGATAGAAATATTTTAAGAAATTCATTTTCTCCAGGTCAAAAAGTTCTTCTGTATGATACCCGCTTGCATCTCTTCCCTGGGAAGTTACGTTCTCGATGGACGGGTCATTTTATCGTTCGCATTGTCTTTCCTCATGGAGCTGTTGAGATCGAGGCACCGGATGGTAGTAGTTCTTCGAAGGTTAACGGTCAGAGATTGAAACCCTTTTTAGAACCCTTACTACAGGTGATGTTGAGAAGGTCCCTCTGGAGGACCCTGTTTACCCTTGATTGACCATCGAGGCGGTTTGTATGTTGTATATTATTTTCTTCCTTAATTTCAGTAAAAGGATTGTTACGCTTTACCTAGGTATTATATTTCCGACTTCACTCTTTACTTTTTCCTTGTGTTACTATACTTTTGGTATTGCTCTTTCATTAGAAACATTGATGACAATGCTAGATTTAAGTTTGAGGGTGGGGAAGAAATTTTTTGTTAGCTTTTAGTTGCAATAAATAAATTCCAAAGCCTAGAAATTTGTGCCAATTAAGGATAGCACTAAATGATCTAAGTGGATGGAAGTATATTGGTTGTAGGAGTTGAGGAACCCATAAAAAAAAATTGGATGAAAACATCTTGGTTGTAAAGTCTATTCATAAAAGCACATAGTTCAGGTGTTAGAAATAACATGGTAGTTTCGTCATATCTCGTTGAGTCCTTTTCACCTTCTGTTTTTCTTTTATTTATTTTAAATATGTTTCTCTAAGTGATTTGGTGGGGCACAAGCATCGAATTGTTACCACTTCTAGGGTGAAATATAGTGATTGATTGAGATACCAAAAAAAAAAAAAAAAAACAGACCATCAGACCAACCGGAATAAATTCAATAAAACCGACTACTGGTTCCCTTGTATATGCCAGTTGAGTTGATCTAGAGTTAGGATTATCGACCACTGGTTCCCTTGTATATGCCAGTTGTGTTGATATTAGTCAGGCCGATATCTCAGTCCATTAGGATAGGTTCGTCTTGGCACTGGCCTTCACACAGATATGTTTTTCTCTATATCCATCTTCTTGATCTATTCATGTGATTTTTTGGACTCCGGATATTGATATCCATAGTGCGACTATCTGAGTAGAGCTTTGTCACTTATATATGATTTTTAGTATGCTTGATTGCAAACTCGTGTACAACAATTGGAATTCGCATCAGGGTACTTCCTCCTGTAGTCAATGAGAGCATGCCAACCAAGGCGGTTCTTTAGTGCTATTCCAAGGTTATGCATAGGTATCTAGGGTTTAGAGTATAAGGTTTTGTGGGTACACCTCTTGTAAACCCTCCCGTAACTATAACTCGGCCACAAGGGCCACCTAGGGGTTCAAAGGCATGTTGCATACGCTAAGTGCAATCGCGATGCCTGCGACAGTGAGTTAGGATTTTTATTTCCTAGCAAACTCGTTGAGGACTAGCAAATAATAAGTTTGGGGGTATTTGATTTGACATTTTTTGTGTCTATGTTGTCCTCAATTTTCTGCATTGTTGTTACTCAATTTTGTACTTATTTGGTTATTTTATGTGTTTGTAGGTGTTTCTAAATAAATACACTTGTGTAGAAAAAGTTGCTAGAAAAGTGGTTTTTGCACCCCCGAGAGAAAATTTCTACTACAGGCACCCCAGAGGTATGTTGGAGACGCCCCAGAAAAATGTTATTGGCACCTAATTTTTTTTATTAAAGGCACCCGAAGGACAACTGCTAAACGGACCCTCATTTTGGATAAGGGGCACCCAGTTGATAAGGGGCACCCTCTTTACTGTTTACAACTACATGTTATTCACACCCCTACTTTGGATAGAGGCAACCATCTTCTTCCTCCGTGAAGAACATTTTTGGCGGGAAAAGTGGTTTGAAAAGAACCAATTTTCTGTTCGACTTTTGGAAGAGTTCTAGGGGGGCTGGAATTAATCGGGTCTTCTATGTTGGGTACAACAAGCCTAGTATGGGCATCAGAATCAACAAAATTGGGATGGATAATTACGTTGAAGAAAATAGGGAAGAGGTGAAAAATACGATATTTTTGTGGAAGATTTTTGGGTCGATTTGGTGAGATTTCTTCATGGGTTTGAGTTAGGAATATCCTGTTTCATCCAAACAGGGCCGGAAATTACTTCAGATTCGAAAGAAAAACGTTATTACGTGGATTTTTAGAAAAAAAGGTATCTCGGGTTTCTTCAGTTCATCCCGAGTTTTGTGTGTGCAATTCAGAGGGTGCCGTGTGTTTAGAGAGCACTTGACTTAATATGTGTCGTGTTTGGAGTATGAATGAGATAAATAAGGAGAGTCATCCAGAAGATATCGCATGCAGAGAAGAAAAAAAGGAAATTAATCCTGAGAATAATTTTCCTTTACTGTGGAGATTTTGTGGAGTTATGAGACATTATTCTTGATCATGTGGAGTATAAAGGTCATGGAAGGGGGACATCCAGAGTTTGGAGAGAAATAGCACATTGCAGAGTAATCGTGTTCATCAGTAGAGAGAAAGAGAAGAAGAAGCACAGTCTACACTAAAAGACTGTCGTTCCTTTAGTGTCTTATATTGTAACCTTAGCGACTGTTTTCTTGTGACAATTTCTAAGTATAGTTTCCCTTCTGTGACGTTTACTTTGTATTGTTTCTCCATTATTCATCTTGTAAACAATTTTTGAGCAATGAATAAACATTTTGAGAGAGTTTACACCATGATGAGCTAATTCTCGCGTAACCAAGGCACAGGAGGAAGCTATGTGCGCACGATTGATGGGTAATAATTTTAAATAATTCAATTTTCTCTAGTCTAATTATTTTAATTCACTTTATCACTGCTTTGGCAGAGTTTTTAATTGATTGCATTATCTTTTTTAATTACTTGTGATTTAATTTGATAAATTATACTTAGTTAAGTCTATTAATAATTTATGCTTAATGAATACAAGTAACGTTTGAAAATATGCCTAATATTAGTGAATTTTAAAAAAAAAATTAAAAAGGTGACTAGGTTTTTAGACTTTCTATAACATCATTCAATCTTGGGAAATAATGGAATCCATGTCTTGGTTAGTTTTAAAATCTTGATATTACTTTAATTGAGTTTGTCAAAAAATTAGTTTTAAAATTAAATCTGAAATCTGCTTCACAAGTGTCCCACATAAATCTATTTGATAAATAAATCTGAATCACACAGATATATCTATCTTGTTTTTGTTCCGTCTTATGATACTAGATCAAGGTGAACAAGAACCAACTAATAATCCCGGTATTATAACACCGAGTGAAGCCTAGAATATTAGTCACCTCACAATAACTTAATTATATGGTGGTAGAACAAGTTATTGCGGAACCACAAAGTTTGAGACGAAGAACTTTGTGATTTCTTGTATCTTACCTATCGGAGATAAATCTCGAGTAAATCTAGAGAAGATAAAACTAAAACATGATAGAATAGTAAGATCAGGATATGCAACTAAGAAGTAAAATAGTTGGAACTGGCTTCACGAATCCCAAATTAAGTCTTCTAGTCGTTAACCCTACAGTGGTTTATCAAGAGAATGAAAAACCCAGGTTAATGGAGAATCGACTCTAGTATACAACTAGTACACACAAAAGTAAGGGGATTAGTTTTCCTAGTTGCTAGAGTTCTCCCTTATATAGTCTTTCAAATTAGGGTTGCTTACAATCAAGGCTAAGATAGTTTAGTAACAAAGCAATCGATGTCCACCGTTAGATGAAACCCTGAATTAAGATTCAAGCTAAGTCTGCTTAGAAATAAAGCAATCAATCTCCACCGTTAGATGGTATTCTTAGCTTGTTACACACAAATGAATTATACGTTCATTTAGATATGGGTAACCGTACATAAACGTGTATACCAATTTGGCTCAGTAATAGTCAACCGAAGTTAACCATATGAACATTTTCCACTTATCCATATTCATCTAACACTTCTAGAACAAATATGATGATCAATCAGTTACTATAGATAATCAAATGAATCTAAATGTGTTTCAATAGAGTTGTTCAAATTTTTCAATATCTCATAGAAATAATCATGAAAAAATTGAATTGAAATCGGATTAATTCGTAATCGTACAAAGTAATTATACAAGAATCAATTCATGAACATTAAATCCACAGTTTGCAAAGATAATTCGCATCCCTTATCGCAACTGAAGTGGCAACAATGGAAAATGCAGGTTATGGGGAGGTTAATCCACCACCGGCAGCATTCGCACCAGAACCAACAGAAGTACCAGCACCACCTGTTCCAAACGTAGCACCATGAGGAGCATCTGAGGAGCCTGAATCTGCAAGGAGAAGGGGTGTATGAAACTATCCACCCATACAACCAAATAGAATGCACGGAATACGGACTCGACAAGGGCTGCGAGGGGTTGGTCAGGACAGAGCTAATTATGTCTAACCAGGTAACTTTTAGCGCAAGGGCATTAGATAAGTGTTGGGTGTTTCTTAGAATTTTGGATATAACAGACATCATCAATATTTTGGAAACAATGTTTATTTTTGAACTAAGTTAATATACATATTATCTGTATTATGCTTATGGTGATAAAGTTTTATTATGATTTGGGTTCTGCTATGTATGTGAATGCTTGATCTAGAATGTACTAATACGTTGATTAAATGGTGTATTTTAAAATGTATGCTTATGACAATATGCATATGATAAATGGAACTAGTCTAAGCAATATGAGTTGTAAAACTAATGATATCACTCATAGTAACAGAATGATTGATTAGAGATTTAGAAGAATCATAGATTAAATGGTGAAAAAGATGAGTAACTGACCAGGATTTGTCAAGAATTACCTTAGTATACCTGATGGTTTGTTTCCAAGAGAAAGCATCATGTTTGAAAACCAACAGTGGCAGGGATGCTGGTAGAGAATGCTCATGGGTCAGAGTAGTACTAGAGCCATTAGTGGGAGTGAAAGTTTTGAGACAACCATAGTAAAGCAGATCACTGTAAAGAACTTGTTGAGCAAAATAGGATTATCAGGTGAAGAAATGGCTGGAATATTGGGATTCTCTAGGGGGTTTAGGATGGTTTTGTGGTTGAGCAAACAGGTTGCAGATGAGATTAGTGAAGTAGTTGTGAAAAACTTTATGGGTGCCTTTGTTTTAAGACTTTCAGATTGGGTGTTCCAGGTGGTTGTTACATGATTTGGGATAGGTAGTTCGTTGTAAAGGTATTTGTGATCTTCGACTTTTCCATTGAAAGTTCTTGTAAAGGTGTTGAGGAAGTTACAGCTACAGTGATGGTTCTTCTTTGTGATTTTCATAGAATTTCTTTCAATTGTGATGTAATTTCTTGTTTCCAAACCTGTAGTGATTGTGATAATTGCTTTGTGATTGTGATTACTGTGATGATATTCCTGATTGATTTCCATGGGATTGAACGAAGGATAAAAAAGAAAACCAATTAGATTGTGATTTCAGTGACAAATTCAGTTGAAGATATATGGATGAAGAGATGGGTATTCATGAAGAATGCATATGCAAAGAACATGAGAGGATTGAGAGAATCCGGAGAGAAACCGGCGAGAATCTGGTAGAAACTAGCCGTTGAGAGACTAACAAACAAAGATAACGGGCAGAAAAGAAGCCGACCGGGAGATAAATCAGGGGAGAGGGAGAGTGAGTGAGTCGTACATGGAGAGAGAATATGTTTTTTACACATTCCAATAGATGGGCCTTCACTAATAGGATAAAAATAGGTCACCCGTTATTAATTTCAAAAACCCCATATCTAAAATATTTTCATAATGACTAAACAACCCTTTTTTAATTAGTGTTAGTAATCTAATTAGCTAATGATTAGATTAATAAGTTTTTTTTGTATAGTTAGTGATAAAAAATCATATTAAGTGTAGTATTTTGGTGCGAAGAAAAAGTAGGAAAAAACAAAGAATTTTTTTGATATTTTCTTCAAACTAAAACCCTAGATTTCGATTCACCTAATCAATTTCCTTTTTATATCTCAAACTGATGAAAGTAACGTAAAAATATCAAACTTTTTAGTATTTCAATAAGACAAATTTATGCGTAGGTGATGATGAACTTCTAACCGTAACTAGGTAAAATTGGGCAAAAACAAACCAGTTACGGTTAGGTTTGGTGCATATGCTTCAAGACGTAAATATTTCTATGGGTTGGTTTTTAGTTTTTACGGTTGAGAATATACAATTACGGTTAGAAACTAAACTCACGGTTGGGTCAATATTTTTTAAATTAACCATAAATTATAATTTCGTATAGGGAACGTTGCTACTTAAAATTTGTACTCAAAATCCTCTAACCTGTTTAAGGACCATATATGAAAACATATTCAATGGTCATGGTTTTGGGCCAAATTTATCTTTTATCTTATTAATACAATTTAGTTGAAGAAAATATATTTCATTATTAATTTGTAAGGTGATAAAATCTCAAAGATCAAAACGCAAAATATATTTTCACTTGTGTTTTGCTGTGACCGACCAAAAACAAGCCGCATCAACAAAAATTACATGCACAAGGCAAACAATCCTTATCAATAATCTTTTAAAGTTAAACAAGATGTTGTAACTAAACACATTTTTGAGGTAGTTTAGATAGACTAATCCGACTTTTTAGATAGCTTGTTTAATGTAGATTCAATTTTAGTCATAGTAGATAACTACTCAGAGAAATAAGTGGGACGATATAAAGCTATTATTACGGTTAAGTTTGTAAGCTCGATCCTAACTGTAAAAGCAAAATTTGTGTACCCAGAAATTTTTACGGTTAGGTATGAAGAAAACAATCTCAACCGTAAATCAATTACGGTTCATTCTTTAAATCCCAAGCCACTTGAAAAATAATGTAGTTCCAGAATTTTTTACGATCATGATTTATAAAATCGAACCCAACCGTAAAGCATCACGGTTAAAGACCTAACCGTAATTTGATGTTCAATTCATACTTATTCATACATTTTCAATTAAGATTCATAATTTGTTAACCGCAACAATACATCTACGGTTAGGATTTCCTAATTTGTTAACCGTAACAGATACAAAGAAATAGCTTTTTCTCCTTAATTGAGTGGACTTAATAAAAAGACAACATATCAAATATATGATTTACGGTTGACGAAGGACATGAAGTTCAGAAAAAGAAAAAGGAGCAGATTTTTGAATTAAAATTAGATTTTGATTTTAGTTTTTAGGTTTTGATTTTAGATGGAGGATAACTTAGGCATTTTCTATTGCATCATGACACCCCATAACTAACATTTTGGTCACTAAGAATCCATGTAAAGTCCCTCTATTGAAATGTGAAGCTCCTATATTAGGTTTCCTTTTTAAGGATCAACCGGTTTGGCTATCATAATCATCAAACCTCATATTTGTAAACATTTTTTGAGTCCAATTTTGTGCACACTCCTTTAACGAGTGTGCATGTAACAATATAATGTGATTGGTCCATTTTAACAAAAGGTTATCTCATTTTATTAAATCATATTTTTATTATATTTTAATTTAATTTATCCAAAAAATGAAAGCATATTTATTTGTCTCCAAAATTATAGTGTTTTCAAATAAGAAAATAAGAAAATACAGTACGTATGTAACTAGTTTTGGGAAGAAGAAGCTAAACGCGGTGACATCATGCGATCTAGGTTTTCATAACTAACATCTTGGCATAGATTATAACTCATGTTCAATATTTGCAGAGATTCCCAAGTTGGTCACTAGCAGTAAAAATTGCATACGATTCAAACATCACAACACCACACTTATACAAGCTTTTTCTAGTTCTTAATTTTTCTTTAATGACCGGGTTTTAAGTCTAGTTTTGGTATGTCGTTGATCATTTAGAAGCCTTCTGCTGCCCGATTTACATTGATCGGAAGGAGAGATTAATAATCAAAGTACCCATCATGAAATTAGCTTGATCCTATATCAATGTATTTTGATCATTATTTATTCCTAAATGATTATTCCTTGATGTTCTTAAAGTAATTTCCACAATCATAATTAAGAAAAACGTATTAAATATAATACCAGTGAAGATTTATTATTCATTGCTTGTTAATTCATGGTATATGATTCAGATTGATCTATAAGTTTTGCCAATTATCAAAATTGAAGTTATCATATCAGTTAGCAAATTACAGGCAAGGTAAATATTGAATACACTACAATTTACCTTTTTTAGATTTAAATTAAATTAAAACATAATAAAATATAATTTAATGAAATGAGATAACCTTTTGTTGTAATGGACCAATCACATTAATTTGTTACGTGCACACTAGTTAAATTCACATTTTATTATTTTTTTCATATTTGTAGACATTTTATTTTGACACTTTTTAGAAATATTTAACAAGCAGGAGGAAGGATCCCTTCACACTTTTATTATCATACTATCTCACACGTTCGACGTCATTTTTGTGAATAAAAACCAAACCGTAACGGATTTGAAGCTAATATTTTGAGGATTTTTTCCTCTTACCAAGTTTTATATGCCTACCAAAAATGAGCACAATCCGAAATATAAAACCTCACAATCTACCGGTCTTAAGTTCGACGGCCAGAAATCCGTTGATTTTCAACGACTCATTTTCAAAATAGTATATGATGATTTATACGTCTCGGAATGTGCTCATTTTTGGTAGAAACATAGAGATATGTAATAGTAACATATCACCAAAATATTAGCTTCAAATACTTTATGGTTAGTTTTTTATTCGCAAAAATAACGTCGAACGTGTGGGATAATGTGATAAGAAAAGTGTGAGGGGATCCCTCCTCAACAAGTAATATCTATCGCCTTGGGTAGAATACTTGTATGGTCAACAAGTAATATCTAAAATTATGTCCATCTATATCGCCTTGGGTAGAATACTTGTATCAACCTGCACGGCTGTATGTGGGGGACTCCTATATCTATTCATCTACAGGGGTGCAACAAGGTGACCCTCTGGGGCCTTTGTTATTTGCTTTGGTGCTTCATCAGCTTATAGCTAAGATAAATTAGCAGTGCATATTATCCCTACAGGCCTGGTATCTTGATGATGGCACTGTTATTGGCGACACCGAAGAAGTGGCAAAGGCACTCACTGTTGTCAAAACGGAAGGGCCCGCGTTGGGACTTATATTGAATATTAAGAAAACGGAAATTTTTTGGCCTTCTTGTGATGGACGAAGGATAAGTGATGGGATGTTTCCTGTCGAAATCTCAAGAACAGATAAGGGAGTCAAACTATTGGGGGGTGCGGTCAGCCTTGATGATGGTTTTGTAAAGGGCCTTGCCATTAGGAGAGATGAAAAAGCAGTGGATTTGATGCAGGTTTTATCCAAGCTCCACGATCCTCAAAGTGAATTGCTGCTTTTACGAACATGTATGGGTATCTCCAAGCTGCTTTTTGGGCTTCGTATTTTCCACCCAGACTGTATTATGGAAGCGGTAGATATTTTTGATAGAGGCTTGAGGAAGTGATAGAGGGCATTGTGGTTTGTGGGGGTCCGTTTTTTGGAGAGCTACAGTGGAGGCTATCTACACTACCTATTAGATTTGGAGATCTTGGCCTTTACACTGCTAAGGAGGCATCATAATATGCTTTTTTAGCTTCGCGCGTGCAATCTTGGGGGTTACAGGATCACATACTGGGGAGCAGTGGTGTGGAAGGTATGAATGACAACTTTAATAAGGCTTTGAAGACGTTACACGTAAATCTTCCTGATTTTGATTTTAACAGCTTCACCAATAAAGACAACGCCCCCCTTAAAACACAGTACCCTGGCGAGTGCTCTTTTTGGTATAGCTGTTAAGGATATGGATAGAGTTTACAAGCTATCGGAGAGACAATAAGCGGTTTTTGGTTGTCTGCAAGCAGTGCATGCCCAAGATTTTCTTCTCGCTATTCCGATTGAGGGGCTTGGACAGAAGATGTCACCTTTGGAGTACAGTTCTATCCTCAAATATAGGTTAATGATCCCTCTTTATCCCTCGGACTCTCGTTGTCCTGCTTGCATCACATGATGCTTGGACTCGTATGGTGAACATGCAGTTCATTGTAAGGTAGACCCTGGTTTTAAATATAGACATGATCATGTGAGGGATATCTTGTATGATGTACTGTGGAGGGCTGGTATTTCAGCAAAGAAAGAAGCGGATGTGAACTTCCTGACAGACCCACTTGAAGGGAGATCGACACTAAAACCAGCAGACGTTCTTATTTTTGGGTGGGCTAATGGGAAACACGCATGTGTTGACCTCACTTGGGTATCTCCGTTGGTAGGCATTGGACATGGCACCTTTACGGTTGGGCAAGCAGCGCTAAAGGCTGCCTCAGGTAAGATATCGAAGCATGAGAAAGCGCGTGTTGACAATGGGCATGTTTTATCCCCTTTGCTTTAATACTTTTGGTTATTTGGCTCCAGAGGCGGTTGGACTTCTCAAGAGGGTCCAGAAAGTCATGCACAACAATGTCATGACCCCCGATTCGCGAGATTTTATTTTTAATAGGATAGGTGTTGCAATTCAAAAAGGGCTTGCGGCACAGCTTATTGCTCGCTTGCCTGCTATGTAACTCTTTAATTGATTTATATCTCATTTGAATAGACATTTTCCTTATGTAAAATAATAACCAAAATATACATATAAAAAAAGAAACTCAAAAAAGGAGAAATAAATAAAATATCACAATGTACCCCCTCAAACGCCTCCAAACAGAAGTACTGTATCACAAGCTTCTGTAAGACTAACCAAATCTAAGAAATCCAACAGATTAAGCAAATTTCAACAGAAACAGATCGTAATTCCAGAGAGAATTAGTGAGGGGTACCTAAAGTTCTAAACATGAACCAAGTGCCGAATTTGACAAAGAGGTGTTCGCTTGACTATCGGCTTCAAATGAAGCAAGCCTAGCTTTCACTGTAGCCACTTTCGCGTTCAATTCAGCTTTTTCTACCTTAGCGGCCTCGTATGCACGTCTCGCCTCTTCCATCTTGGAGCGAAGTAAAAAGATCTTCTTCTCACTACCTCTAACTTCTGCTTCCAGACTACGCCTCATCACCTTTAGTTCTTCAACATCACGAATTTGAGACTCAAGAAGGTGAAGTTGATCATCCAACCATGAGACCTGAAAGTCCATTGCAGAAGCGGTATCAACTGCTGCACGCCATTGTTGTAAGTTGGTGGAGGTAACATCTCGACTAGAGAGTTCGCTCATTTGCTGAATCGTCTCCAAAAGTTCAGTTACCATGGTGGCTTGTATGAACATCGATTTAACCTTTGCGTCGGAGGCCATGTGCCCTTTGGAGGCAACCACTCGAGTATACAAGTATTTATACTTAGGTAGTACGGGAAATCCAGCTACCACAAGAAAACTTGGTGGGCATGGTTGAGGAGCAGTATACTGAGGAAGTGGACAATCGACCTTCCCTTTATCAGAGAGCCCTAAGGGGGACATGAGTGAACTACCTCTGCCTCTTTCTCGGGGTTGCTTGACGTCTTGACCACGGGATCTGCTAGGTTCAGAGCATGCTTTCTTCTCACTTCCCTGGTCACTCATATCTGAACCAGCCGTATGTCGTTTAGCCGTATGCCTGAGAACCGACGTGGCCCCCATTTCTCCACAAGTTTCCCCAATATCCCCATCATGATCTGAAAATATCTCCACATCCGCAACAACCTTCTGTGTACCATCAACACCACTTCCTCCCTTGAAGATTAGACAAAGACGACATGGACAGTAACTAAAGCAGCTAAATGATAAACAAGGGAAATGAAATGTAACATAAGTGTGTGTGTGCATATACCTCACAAATAGGGCGCCTTGGACAATGGCTGACGGGACTGTTTTCATCTGAACGGTACAACTCTTGGGGCGAATGATCTAGCTTCTCAGGTCCGTCAGAGCAATGTGACTTGCACTTCAGTGACTTTTCCTTCCTCTTTCTCGAATCATCTGCAGCTTTGCTCGTGTGAGACGCCTGTATTGGAGATACAGGCTGCTTATCTAAATATTGAGTCTTACTAAGGCTTGGATTAACACCAATCTTTCCATCATCTTTTCTATGTGGTTTTATACTGATTTCCTTTGGTGCTGGATTAACATCGTATCTTTTTCTGGGCCACCAAACTTCTGGAAGACCTTGCAGCGAAACCAAGCTGTTCATGTGAGGAACTACATGTAGTACATGATAGAAGTCGTTACTTATAAGATTATCCGAGACTGCAGTTTCTGGATCATAACAGTAGATACCAAAGCTGTGGTGAAGTAGGACTTGACCACTATTTGTAAGAGCAAATGGTACCGCACCACTCACAATTGGCACTATGCTGACCTCCTTAATCCAGCTCAATGAGTCGTAATCCTGCTCATTCACGTCACTAGTACCATGTCCTCCTTTCTTCCTTAAGAACCATATGTCTAGGAATTCACGTTCCTTATGATGAATAAAACACAAGCATCCTCCCAAGATCTGAAGTTTAAAACAGTTCCGCACATTTGCAGCACGGACAAAAGGTGGTGGTGGGAGCAAGTATAACTTCTCCTCGGACAAATCGAAGGACACAATCTTCTGTTCCAAGTCAAGCCAATGAAGGGCTCCATTTGCAAACGTAGCAAATGAAGAACGATCATCAGAACTTTTCTGCCAAGTGTATCGCAATAAGTAAGCAGTTTCTCCCAAGTCTCTCCAACCAATGCCACTACCAAGTGTATATACCTGGACCTGCCCCAAGGGTTGATTCTGAAGATAGTAGATTCTAACAATTTTGTACTTGTTAAAGAATTATGGTAACCAAAACCACACACCATAGACTGTAACTTTTTCGTCCAATCAACCCAAGGTCTCAGCCCTGGCAAACTCACATACTCACCGGTGATAGGATTACAAATATAGGTAGGTTCATGATCATAATCACAATGATCATCAGGTCCATAACCGCCTTTAGAATAGCAAATCAACCCGTTACATGATCCAACCAATGTCTGATAATTCGTAGGAGGCTGGTTAATCCTTCTAAGTTTCTTACTAGGCTGATCATTATACTCTCCATAGTAAAGTTGGCAGCCTGGTTCCCGTGTAAATTTAAAGACGAAAAGGAAACCAGAACAAACCTTGGAAGCAATAAGAGAATGACTAGAGTTACTATTACCATCATTCTGTAATAATTGATGTAGGTGCTTATGAGCAAAGGAAGGATGACGCAGTAGGTGTCGCCACGTTTTGCACACTTGTCTGCACTGCAAGACTGAATCAGCGGGCAAGCGGGAAAGAATTTCTATGGTAAGTTCTGAGGGGAGACTGTTCTCCATACAAGTATGCATCTCTATGCAAATTTACTTCCGATCTCAACAGATGTGGATTCTCGGCATTTCTCGACTCTTCTTCTTCTAGCTCTCGTGTTCCTCCTACTCCTGCTGAAAGTGGAAGAGCTGTGATGTAAGTAAAAAGGCCAACTGCTGATACTATAACACATGTTTGCTCAACGTATTATTCCGAGGCAGGTACATTAAGTGTTTCTTTTCGCGAAATCGACCTGGTTTTATACACATAAATGACCATAAAATTCTGCAAAGCTTAAAAATTGGCATAATTGTACTAATGAAGATCACAACTTTTCAATGATCCGTTTTCAGGTATGAGACCATCAAAAGACCCAATACCTAGGTCTGTCTAGGATAAAATTACTCCCAATCATAGAAAAGATCTTCCAGTCTATAAAAGTGCGTCAGTTGGTAATACATATAGAGGAGGGAGATTTCTTCTAGAATGGACTTCAGTGGGAAGCAAGGTGTCAAGGAAGATAACCATGAAGGTAAAGGTACAGAAGTTTTTGTTTGATCAATCTTTGTTCCTGTTTCCTAGTTTTTCATCTAGTTGCTCTTCTTACCGGTGTCTAGGTTGATCAGTCTATCTCTTGTAATTACACTTATGCGGGATGATCATTAATACCTTTATTAATTTTCCTACTCCTACGAAATTTCATATTTTTCTACACAACCTTGCTCATGTAACTAATCGAGTAGGTGACTTTTATGTTCGACAACAATCAATAAGTAACATGTCACCTTGAACTATTCTGAATAAGTCTAACTGTCTAAGATATCTCAGTTGAACACATAGTAGTAGACCTCACTTTAATCCTGGAGATGGTTCAATGAATGATTAGTTAAAACTTGACTAGTACATCGGTATAAACACATAAGATAAAAACAAAATTCTTATCTCTGTCAATGAAGGTCTCATTCATATCTTACCATGATAGAATGATACTACAACGACTGCAACATAATCCAACTAACCATGTCATCTGTGGAACATACCTTATTAAGATTTGGTAATCACTTGAACTTCTGCAGTTTTGGCAGGACTTTGCTTCTGTGAATAGAAAATGATATTATGTTACATTACACGACTTCTCTAAGGTGTTATTCGAAAAATAAGGAGTACTAGCAGCAGGCGCAACTAACTAAACTAAAGTATGGTTAATATACCAAGAATTGTCAAATGTGGGATTTGAACCCACGCCCCCTCTCAGAGACCAGAACTTGAGTCTGGCGCCGTAGACCACTCGGCCAGCCGGACTTTGTTGTCCAGTCTGGATATTCTCAAAAGAATGATGTTTTGGGGACTACTCAAAAAAGGTGGGGGACTACTCCTTCATTTTTGGGGTGGACATTTGAAGTAGTTTTGGGTTACCCCTTATCCAAAAAAAATTTAATACCAAATTTACCCTTGGTAATTATATTAGTTAATTTCCTCCTCCTCCTCCTCCTTCTTCTTCTTCTTCTTCTTCTTCTTCTTCTTCTTCTTCTTCTCGAACATCAACCAAGAAGTCCGATTCGATTAAAATGAAAATCCGCAGGTAATTTCCTTCATACCCATTCCTTTGAATCGTTTTTTGTTGAAGAAATCGATTAGAAATCATCAAAAACCATTGAAAATGGTTGTTACAGTAGAGATTTCGGCTAGGAGAAATTTTGAAAACCCTAGATTTTGGTAACCGAACTTTCAATATGAAGAACAGTTCGGCCAATTAGGATTTTTTAGGTAACCGAACTATGTAGTTCGGTAAGCTCGCAAAAAAAAAACGTAACCGAACTCCTTATTTATATGAAAAATTTGAGTTCGGTTTAGTCGATAAATTTATATAGGTAACCGAACTTTGATAAAATATAGTTCGGTTACTTCGCAGTTTCTATGTGGTAACCGAACTTTGATCTGTCAACACCAAACTTGTAGTTCGGTTTTTAAGATGGTTGATTTCGAAATGAGGGTTTTTGGTACTTAGGTATACTTCAAATTTAGTTAATGTTGCTTAAATTGACAAAAACTTTCGAAAAAATGAGAAATTTATAAACTGATTTCGACCATGGAAATGAAGTTCGGCTACGACATCTGAAGAACAGGTAGCCGAACTCATCTGCAAGTGTAGTTCGGCTAATGGTTCTGAAG
Source organism: Papaver atlanticum (assembly GCA_023531105.1). NCBI lineage: Eukaryota > Viridiplantae > Streptophyta > Magnoliopsida > Ranunculales > Papaveraceae > Papaver > Papaver atlanticum. The sequence continues at coordinate 5,488,751 of JAJJMB010014260.1, read as the reverse complement.
ACACAGGTAACCGAACTCAGCTTTAATGGAGTTTTTGCTTTCAGAGAAAAGTTCGGCTAGGAAAAAGAAAGTTGCGACGTATCCGAACTAAAAGTTCGGCTGAGAATTTTTTCTCTCGACGTAACCGAACTCAATATATTGGTTTTCAGAAAAAAGTTCGGTTAGTAGAAAAAAATTGAGACAAAACTGAACTAAAAATTCGGTTAGGAAAAAAACGAAAAAAAGTTGCGACGTAACCGAACTAAAAGTTCGACTGGGATTTTTTTTTATGCGAGGTAACCGAACTTTTTTCTGAAAGAAAAAACTCCATTAAAGCTGAGTTCGGCTAGTTCGACAAACTGTTTCACATAATTCCTAGCCGAACTTCTCTCTGCAACTTTCATTTTCAACTCATTTTGATGATTACTTCTCATTTCTTCAACCAAAAACGAATGACAAGTAATGGGTTTGTGAGAATATCTTCGTTAATAATTTAAATTAAGCTATATACATAGAGGTTGTGGTGGTTGGTGGTGGTAGTAGTTGGAGGTGGTAGGTGCTGGGCGGTGGTGGTGGGCGGTGGTGGTGGGAGGAGGTGGTGGTTATATATATATAGGTGGTTATTAGGTTTGTTTTAAATTAAATTAGATTAAGGGTAGGTTAGTCATTTCCACACTTTAGGACACCCCTTATAAGTATAGGGTAGACATTTTTATCACAAAATAGTCCCCCACTGTTTTGGGGTAGTCCCCAAAACATCGTTCTTCTCAAAATTAGTATGCTGACCCATTACAAGATTTCCTTGTTAGTTCAAGCCCATCAGATCAGGCCATCACAGAAGAAGTTTATTATTTCTCTACTATCATCACACTCAAATCCAGGGTTTCAAAAAGTCCACAATTTTATTTCAACAGATTTCTCTGAATCGAAGAACATCTTTACAATCAAATGGCTGCTGCAATATACAGTCTTTTCATTATTAACAAATCCGGGGGTCTCATTTTCTACAAGGTAAATTTCCTGATCTGATAATAATAATATATACATTCAGCATTGAAATCAAATTCAAAAAATTTGATTCTGTATTTTCAGGATTATGGATCAGCAGGAAGAATGGATACAAATGATAGTTTGAGATTAGCAAGTTTATGGCATTCAATGCATGCAATCTCACAACAATTATCACCAGTTTTAGGTTGTCAAGGAATTGAACTTCTTGAAGCTGATACTTTTGATCTTCATTGTTTTCAATCACTTACAGGTATGAAAAGCACTTCTCAAGTGATATGAACAAACCCTTCGATTTTTTAGTTTCAAGCAATGTCAGGGTTTAGTGATCATCAATCTCCAAAATTTTAGAAATCTCAGTAAAATTTTTGAAATTGGTTTGGAATTGTAAGATTGGATTAGGTTATAATGTCACTTGTACCGAACTGTGCTGACAAAATTATGACTTGAAATTGATCATGGAAGTGGGATCCCTCTTCAAAACATTTTATTGGTAGTTGGGAATTGGTAACTATAGGAACCATAGGGTGTGTATGTGTGTGAGGAATTTGTTCGGTTCTATCTGAGATGTGTATGAGTATGAGATAATGACACGGAGTAGAGAATCTGCAGATTTTAGGGATTAGTGATCAATCTCCAGGAATAATAGTTTCCAAACTTTTAGAATACTTGTAAAATTGTCGAAATTGGTTTGGATTTATAAATCAGATTAGGTTGTAATGCCGCTTGTACTGAACTATGCTGAAAAAATTATGACTTGAAATTGTTCATGGAAGAGGGATCCTCTTTGAGCATTTTACTGGTAGTTGATGCTATAATTGAATGTTCAGAATTGGTAATTATAGGAACCATGAGGGTATATGTGTGTGTAAGAAATTTGTTCGATTCTTTCAGAGATGTGTATGAGATAATGACATGAACTAGAGAATCATCGGATGTAATTAAAAAAAATGGAGAAACGCATGGTAATCCTATTTCCATGTTTAGAGATGTATAGATTATTCCTTCGTGTAAGAACCATCATCTTTGATAGCTAGTGTGACTACCATTTTTCTAGTAGCACAACCAATTAAGTAAAATGATGAATCAATAAACAAAATAAAATGTAGACATAAATCATCAACAAAATGTAAAATGTTGGAAAATTAAATAGAAGATCGACACAATCGTATACGTGGTTCGACAACGGAGTGTCTACGTCCACGGGTAAATGAGAGTTGAAATGTTATTCATGTTTGTTTGGTTACATCTCAGGAACTCCATTAATAAAGCTCTCTGAGTTCTAGATAGCCAGAAGAGAAAAGAAGCGCCTCCCCACTCGACCTAATCACTTTAGTTTTTATGAGGGGGGAAGTATGTAGCTGACTACTAAAGTGAGCTTAGCGTCACATTAAAGCACTCTTGGAGCTGCTTCGGTGTGTGTCCCTTCTTTGTTGTATCTTGCTTTGACTCTTCATCACTCGCCACGTGTACGACGCGGATTATGGTGCCTACAGTTTACCCCTTTTCTTGAGGATTGACGATGAGCGGTCCTTAAGAAAAATGACTTCTGCCCTATCTGTCCATGTTTGTTGTTCCTTTCAACTGCTCCTTGTCGAGAGGCTTTTGCGCTCTTTGTGGAAGAATTTCGGTGAAGAATACACTACGACAAAGTATTAATACTTGCCCCTATTCTTTACCAAAATTCAGAAACGTCCCTACAAACCGAAATGTAGCTTACCCTTTCTTTTTGATTCAAATACTCTCCGTGGCTTGCTTGCCCCATGCCTATTTCGTGCTGGAAGTACTTCTTAGCACCACTAGTAGCAGCTTTAGGTACGTTTCAACAGGGCTTGTCCGCAGCAATGGTAGTTGTGACTTTGTGTCGGATCGTCACGAAGTGAGCAGCAACGACGGTTGACAACTTCAACGGGTAGTAATGGCTAAATCCATCGCTTAGAGGCAGCAGCTTAACCGCAGTATCGACAGTGTCAAGTAAGAAGCATCAGTAGCTCTTTCATCACGATGTCGACTTGTGTGCAGCAACTTCCTGCGTCGTTCCAGTAACTAGAATGTCCCTGAAACATAGTTACGCAGTGGCACCAGTCGTCATTAGCGGTTCTTTTCACGTACCAGCATCAATGGACACTCATGGGTTAGCTTGCACTCCGCTACAGCTTCAAGCACGCTGGAGTAATAGCTGCATGTGCGCAGCAACCTTGAGCCAGTCCACACTGCGGTAACATGGTGGCTTTGCAGCATCGTTGACCCGGGCCACGTTGCGGTTACATGGCGGCTTTGTAGCGTTGACAACGTCATTAGCCCGCAGAAGGTACATAGCTGCAGCAAGGAGTGCTCGACAGGTTCGCAGCAGCAGTTGAGATTCATTAAGCTCCGTCCCGCAGCTCCTTAGGTTGGTTGCATATTCTTTTCTCGTTAGGATATATATTCTCGTTCTCGGCAGGGTAATTAATCCAGTTGTAAACCTGCATAGAACAGGACAAAGCAAAATACAACAAAGAAGGGACACAGACCGAAGCAGCTCTAAGAGTGCTTCAATGTGACGCTAAGGTCACTTTAGTAATCAGCTACATACTTTTCCCCCTCATAAAAACTAAAGCGATTAGGTCGAGTGGGGGGCGCTTCTTTTCTCTTCTGGCTATCTAGAACTCAGATGTAACCAAACAAACATGAATAACATTTCAACTCTCATTTACCCGTGGACATAGACACTCCGTTGTCGAACCACGTATACAATTGTGTCGATCTTCTATTTTATTTTCCAACACTTTACATTTTGTTGATGATTTATGTCTACATTTTATTTTGTTTATTGATTCATCATTCTACTTAATTGGTTGTGCTACTAGAAAAATGGTAGTCACAGCTAGAATTCATATACATACGTGCATTCCTTTCTGTACTCATAGCAATGGTAGCAGATACATTTAACTCATGAATCTTGTGATTTTGATCTCTCACTAATTCCTGATAACATACGACACATACCAATTGCTGCACCGATCTCTATTGCTAAGTCATTCTTATATGTGGACTCTGGAGTGTTGCATCTTCGTTATGAAGTTAAATCTTGTATATATTCTGTCAGTTGACTTTTGGCTTCCCCTCTCTATCATTGAGGTAACCTTTTGATGAAGTTGAACCAAGACATTACATGTTCTGCAGTGTTTTTACTTAAGATGTTGATGTTAGACTATACACCTTGTATTCTCTTTCTGTATGGGGCAGGACATATTTTTGACAACTAGTAACTATGCATCAAATCTCTTATTTTTTACCATGTTTTAGGAACTGAACAAAGTCATTGTACTGTTGATTTGCTTTGCAGGAACGAAGTTCTTTGTCGTATGTGAACCAGGGACACAACACATGGACGCTCTACTAAAAATCATTTATGAACTGTACACAGACTATGTTTTGAAAAACCCTTTTTACGAGATGGAGATGCCAATTAGGTGTGAACTCTTCGATATCAACCTCATACAAGCCATCCAGAAAAATCGTGTTGCTTTGCTTGGTTGATGAATAAAACCTTGTCAAATTTAGTTCTAATTCTACGGGTTTGGTTGTTTATAATTTACAGGCTTGGATATCTCAAAGTTTGTCTGAACAATTTTTCAGTTTGAATTTCTGTCAGGAATTTAAATACCACCCATCAATTTTCATTCAATTTTCAGATTTGATGCTTCTGTATTTTCGTTAAATATTCACATGTGCACATTCTTAATTGACATAGTAGTACTGTATATGTTTTTGTTATGGTTGCTTTGGCAACTGCACACAAATTTACCTTTTGTGGTCGAATAATCTCTTTGGCCTTGATGCATTATGTGCAAGCGAGCTTCTTATTTGAATCTTATGTTATCGCAATCAGCTGGAGAGGTGAGTTCTCTGCTGGAAATGTTAAATAGGCAGAGTTTTTGGCATAGCCATGCTAAACTCTACAAAAAATTTACTTCCATTTTAGGCTACAGTTTGCCTGGGATTCCAAGACTTGTGAACTAACCCCTGCGCGAATCACTAGTAACATTTCTCCCCTCCCGCCAAATTTTAAGGTAAAATCCAGAATTTAATTCTCTCCAATTGTCATTTAATTATTTTTGATCCCCATCTAATCTTTAAGCATTTACATTAATATCCTTCGATCTACGCTAAATAATGGAAATGAAATATAATCCCTAAATGCATAAACCCAGATTTTATTCTCCTTTATATGACGATTGAAAGAAACCCTTTCTGCCGAACCCTTAAGGAATCCGGTCGAAATCGAAGGATCACCAGTATAATCAAAGCGAAAACAAGGTACTTACTTTTAATCTCAGTTTCTTCTAATTTAACCTGGTAATTTTTTTTGAATTTACCTAAGCTTTGTTGATTTATGAGTACTCCATTGTTTTAATTTGATTAGGGTATGGAAAAATCTAATGGTAAAGAAAAAGGGCTAAAGAATTTAGTATGGACACATCAAATGGGTAGAGTACTTATAGACACATTGACTGAACAACTTGCATCTGGTAACAAAGGAGATACTGGTTGGAAAGGATCATCATATAGAGAAGTAGTCAAACGAATGGATCAAGAACTGCAACTTACAATCTCTGTCGATAATGTTAGAAATCGTTTGAAAATATGGAGAAATCATTTTATTGCTGTCAAAGAGTGTCTTAGTCATACTGGGTTTGAATGGGATGATGCTTTGAAGAGGATTACAGCTTCACATGCTGTATGGGATGAACACCTAAAGGTAATTTTAAGTTCACTGCAATTGCATGTTTTTGTGTTTGCTACAGACGAATAAGAAGCATGCTGTTTATCGAACTAAACATTTTGCGAATTGGGATGAAATTGTCCCACTCGTTTGCCATGATCAAGTCGTTAGGAATCAAGGGAAGACTGCTAATGGATGTAATGAAATTGGTATCGTAGGTGACAAAAGTGTGAATGAGGAAAGTCCAGGAACTGGAAATAACCTTAGTATTGAGGATACTATAGAGAATGATGCTAATCTATTGGGCGATGATACACCCAAATTGACTCCATCTCCAAATACAAGTTCTTTAATGTCGCAAGGAGGAAGTGATCCATCACAGGGAAGAAATGGCTTGTTGAAGAGAAAGAGAATCACTAAGGGCAAATCCGACATAGCTTCAGCATTAGAATCGATAGCAGAGAGTATGAAAAGGGTAGCTGATGCTATGGTAGAGCGTACCAAGACAAAGACAGTGGATGTGAATGAGTTGCTTAGAGAATTAAGGAAGGTACCTGGTAGTAACTCCATGGTACTGTTCGAAGTAGCTGAATACATAATGAGTGACTTTCAAAGAACTAGTTTATTTCTTGCTTTAACGGTGGAAGAACGGAAGATGTGGCTGACTAAGCGGTTTCCACTGCAGATGGTATGTCAACCTTAATCTTTTCCACATTAAAGATGTGTTTTGTATTAGCTTGTGCCGCTGCATGTCCATCAACCAAATCTACTTTTGAATGCCTTTTAATGTGGATTTTCTTTTCATGTTGCACTAACTGGAACACCTAATGAGTGACTTTCAAAGAACTAGTTTATTTCTTGCTTTATCCGTGGGAAAACAGAAGATATGGCTGTCTAAGCGACTTCCACTGCAGATGCTATGTCAACCTTAATCTTGTCCACATTAAGGATGTGCTTAGTATCAGCTACTATCTGCATGTTCATCAATCAAATAGTTCATGCTTCAAAAAAAATAAGATAATCAATCAAATAGTTCTACTTTGAATGCCTTTTATGCTCGTTTTCATGTTGCACCAACTGGAACGTCTTAGTTTAAGTTTATTTAGTAGGACACAATTGGGTGCAGTCACTGATCTATTGGAAAACCATCCTTGCATGACATAAAAATATTATCGCATAGTAAACTTGAATATTGCAGTAGGATGAAAAGAGAAGGTTTCTTTACTTAGAAATTTTTCGCGCCTTTTATCAGATCATTCCAAATCCCTGACACTTTATGCATACATATGAAATAAATGGATCACTAAATCACAGTTGTTTGATGAGTAAAGCAATCTGAGCGTCACATTCAATATAACATATATAGTCATGATTTTTCGTGGATTATAGATACTGTATTACTGGGAGGTGAAAGAATTCGGAGAATACAAATTCCCGAGCAGATTTTCAATCTCATTGTCATGGGTTTCTTTCATGTTTTATGTTAGCCTGAAATATCCACTGTAAATGAGTTCTAAATTTTACTAGTCTTGTGGGTTACTTCATTTGTCATGTAACTAGATCGTTATTTAGTATAGTTTTAAAACAGATTATGGATACGATGCTGCAATGATAATTGTTGTAGTACAGAAATGTGTGGAGCTATCATAGAATTATAGATAGTTCCAAGCATATACTAACACAGTGCAGTTACAGGTCAATTGATGTAATGCTTGAGCATCAATTTGTTACCTCGGTGGAGGAAGTTAGACGGATGGAGCATTTTTTAGTCACAAGCTTAAGGCTTTGCATCTTCAACTCTTTGACCCTTCCAGAGACAACATTAGATCTTTTTTATGGTCTAACCCTGTGGATACATTTATCAGCTTTTGGTAATCAAAATGTTTCCATTTTTTGGTAATTAGTCGTACCAATGCTTGTTTCTATTTTGTATATGAGACATATCAACTGGTTTTTCACTGACTTAAGATACTTGAATGTTAGGATACACAAAAGAAATGCAACTCCTTTTGCAACTTTTCTATTCTTGTTGTGGCCAACAAAGTCTCGTATGCTTTTGGTGTCCTTATCTATTGGCTTGCTTTTGCAGATATTGGCTTTTAATTATTTTACCAAATCAATTACGCATTTTCTTGGAACTTTTGATAGTAGTTATTCTGAGATAACAAATGTCTCAAATATGAACTTAAGAGGACCAAAAAGATGCAACACTTGACAAAATAACACAATGTCTCAGATATGAACTCCGCTTTATTGTTCACAAACATACAACACCTTGCGGCTGTACCAAGTTAACGCCTAATTTCAATCTGAATCTTCCCTACACATACTTTATCACCATCTAAAAAGAAAAGACTGAACAACATAAGTTATTTTATAAAGTAACAGCCCTAACTTAAACCCGAGCCAAACACAAAAGAAAGCCTTTAATCACCTTTTGAGGTTTTAGCTTGTAGGTACATTGTAATCAAGACAAGCAAAAAGGAAAGCATATAAAAATAAATAGAATAACAAATCATATTTAATCGTCTTGTTTCCGCCGTTAATCTTGCTTTGTAGATTCAGTGTTGGTCTGCTGCTGCTGCGGTGGAGTTGTTTGTTGCTGTTTCTGCTGCTGCTGTTGTTGTTTCTGCTGTTGCAACTGGTAGAACAGTTGAGGGCTCATGGGTATTTGTTGAGCATTCATGGAGTTAGAAGGGCGACCTTCACCACCCATTTCTGCAGTAGCAATCTTTAAGCGCTGGACTTCCGTAGTCAATGCCTCATTTAGAGCTGCCACAATCAACATAGTGGCAGTAAGCACACATTTTATACATTTTGCTCTTTACATAAGAAAACACCCTGGGGTCGACACTACTAAGATGCGGTGCAAGTATGAATATGAATGTGAGATTTGCAACAAAGAAATGCTATTATTAGTCAAATAGAATATCGTTCAAGTTGAAAAGAAACGGTAAGGCTAGCTATCCATAGTCCAAAAAATTGCTTAAAATGGCGATGATGAGTATATCAACAAGGTCTTGACACAAGTTTTGTGGCCTTCTTGATTGCAAAAGAATCTTTTTTAGGCATTCCAACTTTGCACTTGAAGGAAAATGCAAAATCGCATTAGAAATTGATCGAGCTCCTCGATTGACTCAAGACAGAATGGATATGATAGAGAGCACCATCCCCAACTCCAGAGGAACATACGAAATACAAGAACACACACTAAACATACCTAATTGTATGCAGTTTTGACTTAAGACAGGATCCAAACAAGGCTCCTGACATAAGGGTCAACACAATTAAAGCAACTAGTAAGAATGTACAGGAAAGAGAGTTATACCATCTCTCAGTTGCGCTTGTTGTTCCATGGCTTGAAGACGGAACTTTAACTCGCTGTTCTGATTATTAAGCCCTGCAGAATCCCTCTGAGAGATGAAAACGAAAACAATGGTTAGGCCCTTAAAAAGAGAGTGATGGAGAGATGGAGGATTAAGAGTTCCTGAATACCCACTTGTAACAGTGTCAGTTGCGCAGATAATGTGGTAGCTTCTGTCTGTAGAGTCTGCACCTTGTGTTCCAATTCTGAGATGTACCTCATCTTTCGTTCCTTAGAACGGGCAGCCGATTGACGATTAGCCAAAATCCTGAAATTGTAGGATTACCGTTAATTAGTTCTAGCAGACAAAATCCATAACTTTTATCTTTCTCTAGACTGGCAAACATACACTTTCAATTACAAATGAATAGAACCTAAAGTAGCAAAAATAGAGCTAAGACAATACACCACCTCTTTGCGCGTTTGGGATCAGCCATTGCAATCTCAGCAAGTTTTTCATTAGCCATGATCTTTTTCAACTCAGCTCCAGTAAATTCGCCATTTCCAAACTCCAAGCTGAAGGTATTAGTGGTCCCATCCAAAGAATTGCTATGCGAGTGTTGACCAGAGCGCACACCCGGAGATGGTGGCAATTTTGGTGATTCCTCCCCGAAGCTCGGAAGTCTATCCATGAAACTATCCATGGAAATACTTCTGCAATGACGTCCAGTCGGAGCAATATCTCCTCCCGCACTCCTTTTATTCCCTTCTTTCTTCTCCACAGTAGAACTTAAGTTCACGCGCTGCATACTATTACAGCTTTCATTTATACTACTTTCTGCTTCATTATCGCTGCTATCAACCCCATTTGTTTTTGTGCCACTGGCTCTGCTATCATTATCATGACAATTCTTGTCATCTGTCTCAGAAGAGTTCAGCGCTTCCAAGTTATCCAAATTCATATAAGCAGAGAACAAATCATCAACTACTTCTCCTTCAGATTTCCTCTCGCCCATCCCTTCAGCAATGTTATCTCCCTCTTTATCCCATTCCGATTCTCGCTTCACCAGCGTAATTGGCTTACCTGCAGTTGAATTCTCTTTTGCAGATTGTGATCGGTCGAATATAGATTGGCCCTTAGGTGGGAGTGGCGAAGAATAATTAGCAGTAGAAAACCCAAATGGAATGTCACTGCTAGAACGTCTATGCGCTTTACGTGGGGGGAGGCTCTCACCCACTCGAGGAGAATTCCCTCTCATGAATGAATGAGATGGTGGAGTTTGTGAATTACCATCCCGATCTTCCATTGAAACATCGGCAGGGTCAGAAACTGAGGGAGACAAAGAGTCTCTATACGGTGAAGGGCTTAACGGCGGCAAGGAATCCAAATTGAAAAATGCAGGCTGAGACAAAGATCTGGAATGAGAAGGTCCTTGACCAAAATTCTGAGAACCAGATTGTTGAGCCGGTCGAGAAACTGGGATCTGAGAGTAAGGAGATACAGGTGGAATTTGTGGGTGAGATGGAGGTATTCCCATTCTCTTATTGCTATTATTCCCATTATCAGGACTATAATTCTGCGAAAAATGACGCATTGGAACACGATTCTGTGAAGTAATTAACTGATCAGGAAGATCGAATAGATTACTAGACTTATTATGTTGTTGTTGTTGTTGCTGTTTAGGAATTGATGATGATGAAGTTCCAAATGAAGATTGTAATCTCTGTATCATATCAAGTCTAGTCTCTTCTCTTTCTTCCATTTCCACAGACACTCAAATGAAAAATTCTTAAGCTACTAATCAAAATTCATCAAACTCTTAGCTCAATCAAACCTAAAAACCTGAACAACCAAATTTGAACAAACTTCAACTTTCTGAAACAAAGATCAATCAATCAATAAACCCTTTTTCTCAGGGTTTATCACAAACTCTAAACTATTAGCAGAATCAATTTAAACCCTTTTTTTCAAGAACACTATTGCAAGGAAATTGAAAATCAACAAAGAAAAATGAAACTAACTACTGTTACAGAGAAAGAAGAAGAAAAAAGGCTCACCTTTGCCGTGAATAAGGCTTTTGTAGATGAATCCAAACAATGCTGGATAATTAGTTGAATTTAGTGAAAAAAATTGTCTTTAAATTACCGAAATTATCTCAGAAATTGAGTAGAATTTGTGAGTGAATATGAAAGAAGATGTAATTTTCTCTGAGACGAAGTTTTTTAGACGACAATGCCGCGGGTTTGTCTCTCTTTCTTCTTTATTTTTTTGTTCGACGCGTGAATTTAAGAAAGGATGATTTTCATTTCAGTTGAATTTACATTTCATTCCGACCGCATTTTACTCCCAATCATACCCCCTATATTTTCGGCAGGGGATTCGTGACTTTATTGACCTCGTTCTTTTAAGGTAATGACATGGATTCTGGATAGGACCGCCGAACTTGGGAATATTGATTAGATTTTTTCTTGTGATGATCCTCTTAAGAATACAAAAGGGGAATCATACTTTGGAAATGACATTACTACATGCCAGAAATCATGTTATGTTTATTCAGTTTTAGCGAACATTTAAATGATACTACTATACTAGTAGTGTCAATAAACTCCAACATAGCATTGCCCTGAAAACTAAATGGATACACAAGTTATGATCTCTATCAGAAGTTTTATAAGGTGTTTGGATACGTCCTGAAAGACTTTTTTGTTTTTCGACTAAATTAACTTGCAAAATCAGAAATAGCTTGATATACAATTTTAGGATGATTTGTAAAACTTATCTTAATAAAACTTCATTTTCCTAGTACAAAAGTTCTCTGAAAGTTAAGAAAAAAACCTGTAATGAAGCAAAATATTTTTGTTTTTGGCTTCTGTTACCAGAAAAATTGGTACACTTTTGATCCTCGTATCCAAACGAACTATTAATGCATAAAGAAGTAGTTAAAAAAAAATTCTCTTCACACGACAACTTTTTTCTTTGAGAAAAAAATGTATAGTTGGACTAAAATAAGATCGAAAAGAATCTATAGCTTTGCAGTGAAAACAAATACTTTAACCACGTTTATGATTTCGTGGACCGTAATCTAAAGTTAATGTTTATTAATTAAACAAATCAAATCTGTATATGCGCGCGGTTGACCTTTTTAAGAATCCAAATGAGTGATAACAGTATCATCTTTATAAAAACACAGGAGTATTTACTTAAAGAATTTGTTTTATATGGGTCTCTGATTGTCTCAAAATCATTTCAAATTTGAGTTTAGGGGTTAACAACTATTCAGCCAAATGGGAAAAGTTATGATCTATGACTTTTGATACTAGAATGTGTGCTAGTTTGAAAGAATTAGTTAAAGTGAGGTGTTGTATGCACATTGTTGCTAGATTTGTTATTGATTTGGTAAGCATTTTAGGCGACTAATTTATCTTTACTCTTCTTTTTTAAGCAAACTAAAGGGTCTCGCGACGGGATAGAGCCATCCTCAGTCTCAGATCATCCTTACAACTTACAAATGTAGTAGGAGTTGTGGACCACTAATGGAAAACATCAAGGGCCAAAGCATGTTTAGCTAATGAAGATTATATTAGAAAAATGAGAAAGGATCCCTTCACACTCTTATTATCACACTATCTCACACTTGGACATTATTTTTGTGAATAAAAATCAAAACGTAACGGATTTGAAGCTAATATTTTGAGTATATGTTCTCTTACTAAGTTCTACATGCCTACCAAAAATGAGCTCATTCCGAAATATAAAACCTCATAATCTAACGATCTTAATTTTGCCGGCCAGAAATCCACAGGTTTTCAATGACTCATTTTCAGTAGATGATGGTGATATACGTCTCGGAATACGTTCATTTTCGTTAGGAAGGTAGATTTATGTAATAGTAACATATCCCCAAAGTATTAGATTCAAATCCGTTACGGTTTTGTTTTAGTTCGCAAAAATAACGTGTGAGATAGTATGATAATAAAAATGTGAGGGGATCCCTCCTCTAAAAAAAATATTAATATTTTTAAAGTTTTTTTTATCATTTTAGGCAAGCATAAGATCCGTCGGGCGAAGAATATAATCATAAGAGTCAAGGTTACAAAAAAGAGTGCGGTACCACACTTCACACATTCGTTCCTTTCAAGACGTGTGGCCGTGTACGGAACGATTTTGTTTCCTCAGACGTGCTTAACTTGTTGTTCTTGTTTAACTCTCCCACTGCGGGGAATCCCATAATGGTATGACAAAGAGAAACGTTAAATTAGGTTCATGTTTGGATTTTTTTGTTGAAGTGCGAGGATAAAAATATGTGTGAATTTGCGATATCGTACCAAGCCCCTTGGTCATGTTAGAACTCATTCATATAGTAATTTTAGCACGTGTTTGTTTTTTATTGATTCGGTGTCTGAATCTGACTATCTCCTGAATCGGATGTTAGATTGTTTTTTTTTGTTTGTTTAAGTTAATTCTAACTTGCGACTTAATTCCTGATTCGGACATATCTGAGTCAGGAAATAAAATGTTCCTGACTCATGGGATCAAGTTACTGACTCATATTTTTGAGTAAGATGAGTTAAATTTGACTCAAAAAGCATTCATATTGAGTGATACAGATGAGTCAGGTGATTTCGGTCAGATCCAGATGAGTCAGATCATGTGTGTGTGGGGGGATCATGTTAGGTCGTCTGGATATACTTTACATAAGATATTATACTCGATGTGTCTGATAAACTGGAGAAATTGTTATCTACAATAAAACTTCGATAATTAATAGCCTTGTGACCGAAAAAAATTATTACTTTAGCGAAGTTATTAATTTATCGAGTTAAAATTTAGCCTGAACAAGCCTGGTTGGGACCCTAAAATTTTATTATTTTAGCGAAGTAATTAATTTATCGAAGTTCTGTTGTATTTTGTTTTTACAAAAAATTATTCAATTACGATTTTAACAAGACCATCGGCCATCATAAGCCGCATCTAACCCGGATGAATCATCTTTTTCTTTTTTTAGGGCAAAGAATTTGGTGTTGGTAAGTTTCGTACTCAGATCACTGGTATGGTCACCCAGTATTTTTTTTTTTTTTTATACGAAAAAGATTTCATTGATTTAACAAAGATCCCCTTCATTACCGGAAGGATTTGATCTGAAATACAACTAGGTGAAACATCAGACCATTTTTTAGTTAGCTTCTTAGTGCGAGCTACTCTTCAACAGTACCACTGGCGATTGTATTCCTAGTTAAATGACAATCTTGAGCCTTAACCCATTATCTGTCACTTCTGTCATGTCAGAGATAGCCACCAACTAGCTGGTAAGTAGATAATTCCGAATTCCTGTCATCGTTGTAACGTGGTTGGCGTGAACGTGATTTTATGAGAGCCAACGTTTTCCACAGGCGACGGTGGAAAATATCACTTCTCCGGGACTGTTCAATCTCAATCTCCTGGGGCGATGTCATTTTTCTAGTGTGACATGTTCCTGTAAAGGAGGAGTTGATCACGCTATAAAGTCTCCACGTGGACCTCGATACCTCTTTTGACTTTTTCTGGTAGGAAAATTTAAAAGAGATCTTATCCAATTAATTAATGGGGGCCATTACATTTCAACGAGGTCACAGACTCACAGATGTACCATCATTTGATTGGATGGGTCCGATTACATAATTTTGAGGGTCCCTAGAGAATTCATGCTCGTTTATTGTGGTGAAAAAAATCTGTTTTGGTTGTGTCTAGCAGTAGCCATCATGTCAAAGATGGCAAATCAGACCGTGATCCGAACTTAAGCTTCGAAAGATGCACATTCTATGATTTTGATGTGTGGATAAATCACATATCAAACTTATGTCTAGCCAGCCTAACGCGATACCCTCCGCTGCAGTGACCACACAGTCGCCTACACCCGGACCATGTAAATCAACTCCCAACTTGGAACGGGGAAATATTTATAAAAAAAAATGTCTAGCGGCTCTAGAGCCATTTTTCTTTAAGTTCAATCTCAATCTCGAATTCTGGTATTGGACTGGTTTGGAGATTGATGAAAACCTAGAGCAACCATGGTCATGAGTTAAAATGCCAAATAAGGTATTTTTTAAATGTGCATCAAGTGGAGGTAAAAGGTGATAAATCTAAAAAAAAAAACTAACAAGTTATGTCAGATCTAGCACCCAAATATGTCTAGCTCCTCTAGAGCCTTTTTCCATAAGTTCAATCTGGATCTCGAAGGTAGAAGGTGATGAAGCTAAAAAAAAAACTAACAAGTTATGTCAAATCTGGCACCCAAATATAACGAATTAATGAGACGCTATTTTAAATGGACTTATGGACATATAAGTTGCTTATGGGTTTTAAATGGACATTTAACTTGGTACGTGACGTGCCCAAACGGATGTATAACTTGTGTCCGGATTTCATTGATATGTTTTGATAATGTCCGATTCTTTGTAGAGGGCTTATAAACCACGTTTGGAATTGGCACACAAGTATTAAGCGCATTTGGTATAACATATCGTACACCAGTTCGTCTCAGCTGAAAAAAAGTCAAAGTTAAAAGCTAAGTATAGCTTATCTATTTATTTTTATTTTTGTTTTTTTGCCTCTCATGACTGCAGTTGCTCTTAATAAAGTTACTCAATAACAAGAATAATTTTCAACCAAATCGACTGTTAACATAGCGCAGCTAACTATAAATATTTCGAGTCTCTTGTTAATTCTTAATAGTGTCTCGCCTGTGTTTTGCACGGGCTTAAGTTTCTGGGCTCAAATATAACGACAACCCAAACAATTATTTTTTTCGCCAATGAGTAGAAAAGCTTATTGATTAGTTGGTGTTGATGGAGGATTTTTGATGAAAACTACAATCGTAAAATCGCTTATATACTTCATAATTTTGTATGTCTCTTCATATTCCGCAAGAGATTTGAAATAAAATCGTGTTACGGGTATCTCTGATCGATCAGGTAACCTCTTAACCTGATCAGGTAACCTCTTAACCTGATCGATCAGGTAACCTCTTACAAGCATAAATATATACGATTAACAACAATATTAGAGCCTCGCACGGCTGAGCTTTTTATATTATTTATATTTTATTATTTATATTTTTGACTCAGTATTATTTAAAACTGCGTTAAATCTATAATGATTGGACAACTCCTAAGGCCAAGCACTATGGTGCAGGGCATCCCTTCCCTATCCCTCATTTGTAGGAAGGGAAATCACACGGAAGGCAGCCTCACTATGGTGCCCTTTTATCCCTTCCATACATGATACGGAAACTGAGTTTCCGTGTGAATAGTGCCAAACGGATACTCAGTTTTCGTTTTTTTTTTCCAAATTTTATTTCTACAGGTTTAGATAAATGTTTACTATGGGTACAAAAAAATTGAAGAGAAAAAATGGAAATATAATTGGAAATAAAGAGTTTTAGTTGAAATAAAAGTGTTAAAATTGGAAACCAAAAGTAAAAATAAAGTTTCTCAAACGGATACTGAGTATTCGTGTAAAATCACACGGAAACTGAGTTTCTGTAAAGTAGTTTTTTATACGGAAACTGATATCCCTACACAAGTAGGGATATGGGAGACCATAGTGGTTGGCAATTCGGATTTTTCCCTACATATAAGGGATAGGGAAGGGAAAAGGGGCACCATAGTGCTTTGGCCTAAATGGATTGACCACTAGCATAGAGCAATATCGTCCTTAGAATGTCACTGGATTGGTAGAAATTCCTCTCCAGATGTTCTTTGACTATACATAATATACATTCAGAACCGATACGGTAGTCTACCATCTTGTACCTCGTTCTCGAATTTAAACAATGCTCCAAGGTAATTTTCCTACTATTCCCTTTGTACCACATATATATAGGCGGAGAGGGTTAATTCTCTTAGATTAAGAAAATTGCCTTGACTTCCTCATTTTGCATACCTTTTCATATTTTACCATTTGTCATATTCTTAACACAATTTTCTATGTGCAATAAATAAGGGTATTTAGGAGAAAATTCACCTTGAAAATAAGACTCCATCTATTTTGTGGGACAAATCAAAATCAAAATTCCGCATCTATAATAAGTACGGAGGGAGTAGTATAGAGCGGTTCATTAATTAATTATATTCACCAATTTAATTATTAGAATACGATCTACTTTCACGCAAAATTCTATAAATTAATAATGAATATTCACCTTTCAGACATACAGATCACCGCCGGCTAGCCCCGAGAAAATGGCGTGCATGTACATAAAACCGATGGTCCAAAGAGCATTATGATACAAAGAGGATTAAAACTTAAAAATAAAATAAAGAGGAAGTGTGCGTGTGGGACCGGCTCCGGCCAGCCGACTGACCATGCCATCGGTGCACGGTCGGTCCATCACTCCCTTTTTACTTTTTAAATTTTATTTTGTTCTTTTATCTAGGGTTTTCCTCTTTATATCAATTTTTGGTCTTTCTACCATACCATACCAAATCTTGCTTCAAAGTGCATATGATATACAAAAAAAATGGTCCCGTTACCGTTCCGTCTTTACATCATTTAATATATTAAAATATTATAATTTTAATATTTCCAAATCTTTACACCAAAAATCCTACTTGGTATTTCCATCAAAATTAGGTCTCTCAGTCAAGATCAAAATCGTCTGAAAAATACTGGAATAATGCTAGAAGGACCAACAAAATATAAAATAATCTGGAATGGTCCTGCTATCACCATGATGGTTTGTGCACCATCACAGTCGACCATGATGGCTGGTCCTCTTCGCACCATCACGGTCGTCCATCATGGCTGGTCCTCTCCGTACCATGATGGTCAGTGCACCATCATGGACGGTCCCTATTCCGCCATTTGGTCGGTCTTTCTTTTCCCACTCTTTGGTTGCTCCTTATATAATATTAGGATTTACTACCTAATGCTGCCAGAAGCATAATTTTAATTAGGTCTAAATTCCAATTATTTCATATTTGTCTTGCTACCGATATTTTTCATCGATAAATCAATTGGACGTGCTAGCAATATTTAATTACTTAACAATATTGACTAGTAATATTTGCCTGACTAGCAATATTTAATTGGTCTGGATCAAGGTAGTTAATATTGTGTATCGGTATCGGACCCGGCAATCTCATCGGACCTATGCATGTCGATCCAAATCATTTAAGTATCATTGCCACCTCAGCTGACACTATGATATGCCACAACCATCATCTCTCTACGTCTATGATAAAAAAAGAAGAGGCAAGGATACCAAGTACACCACCAAATTTTTCGTTCGGCAACATGTATAAAAGAAACCTAATACAATCGTAAGTAGATATAATTAAAGATCCTTGAACAATATGTATATATAGTTTTCTCTTATCTGTTCCACAATCAATATGTCTAGACAACAAAGTACGTGAACCTAATTGTGTAAAAGAGTTGTTGGACGATCTCAATATCTAAGATCAATCTAGTCGTATCCAAATCAAGAGGATATGACTGCTAAGTATGAAACTTGTTATTTATCTTTTAAGATACGAATTATACAAGAATAAGTCTCGTAATTGATCACAATTTTATAAGAACTTAAACAATATAGATTGAATACGTACTACTTGCGTATATCCAATTCTAAAGATAAAACAATATTTTGCGGAAAAGGAAAAACACATTAGAAGTTTTGTTAACGAGGAAAGCGCAAAAGTCTTATTAAATGGGCTTATGAGGTTTGCTAGCTTTGTATATTGCAAATAGATTTCCAAGCATTGATCTTTGATTTAAAGAGAAATCAAATAGGCTTACTTGTTAGAGGCATATTGGTATCAAAAGTCTTCCCTGATGTTGAAGCAACTCTTAGGATGTAAAGGACGTTGAAAAGACGAGGGTACCCAAATATACCTCAATCTAAAACTTTTCCACCTATAAGTCTTTTATCCGAAAGTGATTGTCTATGGACTGAGTCGAGACAATACAACTAACCAGTTCACACTTCGTGTGATCGTCTATGGATACGAGATCGAGACAATACGACAACAAGATAACTGTGTGATTGACTATGGATACAAGATCAAGACAATACAACAACGAAGTATGTTTACTTGATAAAAGGTTCAGACTTAACCAAACACAATAGGATTGCTATCAAGTAAATAGGAATTAACTTTTGTGTATTTTACTTCTAATTATAATAAAACAATTATAATTGCGGAAATAGAAAAGTAAAATACACCGCAAGATTTTGTTAACGAGGAAACCGCAAATGCAGAAAAACCTCGGGACCTTGTCAAAAATTGAATACTCTCAGGATCAAGCCGCTATACAAAATCTAAACCAACTTCGTATAGTTGAGACCAAGAAACTAAACCTATAGTTCACCTAGTTCCGTTTGTATCCCTGCGCCTCCAACTTGTAATAAGTCACGCACTTGGAATAATTCCTTTGGTTCGTATTCCAAACAGTAAAGGAACAAAAAATCTGTTCGGTAACAACTCTTTTCAATCAACGTGATATGAGTTCGACAAAAGGCTCTTCCATTTATCCCAATAAACTCCTTTGTCAGGTTATTAGATCTATCCTATAACAACTACCAAAGTAATTGTCAAGATTTTGCAATCAATACTTTGAATCACAGAGAATTGTATTGATGACGATCTACTCAACTAATCAATCCAATTTATCACAAAGATAAACCGATTATAGTTGGATCCTCTTTACCCGAAACAAGTATTGTGCACACCAAAGATTATGAATCCAAATTAGAAATCTTATTCGTCTTCAAATCTTCTTAGATCTTCAATAAACACCGGCACACAATCAACTTGAATCTCTTGTGATCAATCACATACAGAACGAAGTCTGTTAACAATGGATTATCACAAGACGTCTTTAGATCTACAAACAGTCTAAAGATCCCCGTCGAAACTTCGATCTAGTTTGAGTGAATCTTATATCAGAAGAGAAGATTCTCAAGCATAAACAAACTAGGTGCAACCAAAGTTCAACAACCGTTAGTAAATCAAATCAATCGAAAACTAATAATAAACCGAAATTATCTAGTTTCCCACCAATGGTACTAATAGAGCTTCTCAATCCCAAAGAAGTCTTTAAACTTAGCGGCCGTAAGAGATTTCGCCTAATTAGGTTACTTTCCTCTCCGAATAGGCGGCTCCACCAGTAACAACACAACTAGGTAGTTTTGCTGGTTCTGAGGATTAGTTTGCTAGAAATGCAAACTTTGATATTTATAGACCAAGGAAGTTTGGACACCAAGGAATTTCCAAAACCGAAAATATTCTCAAGATATGCAATATATTCCAAATTTTGTTTCCATAATTCCTAGAAATGCTTTGTCCAAATGTTGACCGAACTCTCACTAGAAAATCTCCAATTAGTAAATGCACATTACTAATTTTTATTTTCCAAATATAAAATTAAAAACCTTAATTAAAAGATTCTCAATTTATTTTCGATCCGGGATTCTCCTTTAGCTATTAAGGAATATCTTTGAACAATAAAAGATAAGCGTTACCGCACATGTTCAAAGTATGTCGACATCTTACTTTGTAAGTCCTCTTTCATACTTACAATCTTGGAATCGATTTGCCACACTTCCAAACAAATTTAGAATTGGTTCATCTGACTTCCAAGGACTATGTGATTGATTATCCTATCAAATCACCAAACATGGGTTTCACGGTTCTACCAAAACAAGTTACAGTTCTACCTCCATGTGGGTACTAGAATTAGTCACGCTAGTTACCAAAACTTGGTTGACTAGGTACTAGGATCGGTTCCCACATATATATGGTATCTAACTTGTATTTGTTGCACATGTCCATAGGATCGGTTCCCAATATCTAAAAACGTGTTGCACATGTTCATAGTATCAGTTCCCAATATCTAGAAACTTGTCGCACCTCTTACAAGGATCGATTCCCCTTTTGTGATTGGTTGCACCTCTTACTAGGATCGGTTCCCCTTTGCCTAGAGTTGGTCATACCAATTACAACAATCGGTCATACCATCTTAGGTGATTACTTAAGATCGGTTTCACTAATAAAAGTCATACCAATACAAAAGTCAAGCCTTGTGAATAGTTTTACCAAGAACATAAACAAATCATGAGCGGTTATACTAAACACACATATTGGTAGTTCAAAAGATATGCAATGAATAACAATACCAATAAGCCTAGCGATTTCCCTTTCGATTCATAAAACAAGTTCATGAATTTACTTCCTTTAAACGAATGTAAAACATTGTTTCCTAGGATGAAATCTTCACCTCATACCCATACAGAATCACAATAGCATTCAAACGATTATTTCGATGTCTTATATACGAAGTTCAAAAGATAAGCGTTATACTTCGTATTGTATTCCTTAATACTACGTCTAACTAAAGTATAATCATTCATAGCTTCGCAGTTTTGTTTTCAATATGCACGACTTGAAAGATACGTTAGGGAATGAAATAGTTCAATTCAAATATTACTAACCTCAAGTGGAAGGATGATGTCGTCGTTGTAGCTCCTTACTTCTTCACATTCTTCAAGTCTTCACATAATACTTGTAATGTCTCATATCCTAATACTTTCAAGCTAACCTATACGAAGTTGACTCTAGCATATAATCAAGCGACTCTTTAAATGAGTTTTGATTCACTAAAATATGACAACCAAACTTGACATACAAACGCTTGGTGGGTTCAACCGAGTTATGCTCTAACAATCTCCCCTTTTGTCAATTTTAGTGACAAAACTCTTACATCATATGGATAAAAAAATTACAAGAATTCATTACACATACGCTTGATTCCCAAATTCAACAGCACAATAACCTGTATACATTCAATCCATAAATGCCGCTGTTGACATTATAATAATAAAGCTAATACTCCCCGTAAAGGTAAGATAGGTAGATTTTCAATCCGCACGTCTTTGTTATTCCCTTTGTAGTTAAGATAACCACAAACATCAATATGATATGTTACTCCCCCTTAGTCTATGCTTTACTCTTTTCGTTCGATAAAACGTTTAAGCACCATTGTCCTTTCCCTTAGTGATACCAATCAATATAAATCAATACCAGTATCACTTGTTTACTCCATATATTTCTCCCTCTTTTTGTCACAAAATGACAAAGGTACGAGCAAATAAAAGACAAACTGAAAGGATCTAACAAATCTTAAAAGACTTGCATCCTGTAAGAGTTAAGCACGAGGGTTCCACACACCATTTTTGATAACCAATATCAAAACCGAAACTACAAAGTAATTTTGTTTTGATGTGTTACCAAGGAAACAATTGCCCGAAGCAATTTTCCTTAATAGTTTAGCAAATCAAAAA
This sequence comes from Papaver atlanticum, assembly GCA_023531105.1. Lineage (NCBI taxonomy): Eukaryota > Viridiplantae > Streptophyta > Magnoliopsida > Ranunculales > Papaveraceae > Papaver > Papaver atlanticum. Next base: position 5,466,430 of record JAJJMB010014260.1, on the reverse strand, counting down.
TCGACTAAGCACCTTAGTTCCTTTGCTAAACCGATTGCACAAATACAATCGCTTGTTCGATAAGACCAAAATAAAGATAACTCTATTTTTCTCATCAGGTTCTAATTATCCATATAACTTAGACCTTTCACTTTTAAACAAGACAAGTACTAGGTTAGTTAACTAGCATTTCTTGTTAAGGCATTCGATTAGACTTGAATAACCGAAACTTCCACTTTGATAAGTCTAACTAAGATCAGAATTAACTTAGTTTCTCTTATCCGGAATAATATATTGGACTAAACAATTTATCCCGAAAACCTATTGTTTTGTTAAGCCATAAACAATTCATACAAACCAAATAAATTAACTTGTATAATTATTTACCTCAACCGGAAGCAATTGAAGCAACATAGATATTAAAGCACCGCAATTGCACCGAAATTTTGTAAGCCTAAACGATTGATACCATACAATAAAGCAAGATAACAACAGTTTTTCTTAACCGGAAACAATTGAATCACACACACATCCATACACAAACAATCGAATAAAACATCAATTGTACCGAAATTTTGTTAAGCAAAAGCAATAAATATACGCAATAAGATCAGGCTTTTCTTAAATAGGAAAACGATTAACTAACAAAGTCGTTACCTCAAATTTCGCATCCTCTTCTCCAATATGTTTGCATCTTCTTTCCAGGGAGAATTGATATCGAAATATCATTATGTTGTCATCCTCATGCAAGACAAAAGAACAACAACAACCAACCTTTACCAGAGAAAGGTTGAAAACCGGTTTTAACTATTGCAAGCAAAAGTTGAAACCCCGAAACACATATGCTTTTATGCTAAACCAAACGATTCAACATATTGTGACCTTTTCACATATTGTTTCAATCAGAACCCCTCATGATCCTTTGATAAAGCCTACCAACATGGGCTATAACTTAATCCTGCTAAACCAAAATGTCACCCAAACCATAAGGGTTCACACATTATGAGATCGAATATTAAGGTTATGAAAACCGAAATCAAACATCCCATAAACTCAAATGCAATACACCATAAATATTCAACAAAGAATCAAGTATTGCAATTACCTCTATCTTGTAGGGAATTGAATCACGAAACCAACGTAAAAAGAATGAGGTCATTCCGAGTTCGGACGAAGAAGTTATGGGTAAAAAAGTTTTACACTCCTTCGTATGCACCTATCACTAGGATCGGTTACAAGAGTTACTTGTGACAGATCACAACACTAAACTGTTTTTGACATAACTTTTGCATACGATGTCCGAATTCGGTGATTTTTGGCTCGTTTTAACCATAAAAACAAGAGATACACATATATGATCAGTATATATCAAAATCATAAACTCAAAATTACCGTTTCTATCAAAAGCTCAAATATAGATAGAGAAAGTATGAGTATAAAACAAAATAAATCTCCCTAAAGATGTTAATTAGTCATATAATAATCGAGAGATCATGTGCTCAGTTTGACATGCTTCCCCACCCTTCATAAGATTGAGAACAAAGGTGAGCATGCACATTCCAACACAACTAGGTTGTGTTGAGTTGATCCTTGTCGTGTTCGTCACGAGTGACTAAGACAGAATCATCATTCTTGACCTCTTGCTTGGTTTGTTTTCTCTTGTTTTTCTTCTTTGACTTGTGATGAAGAGTGTCATTATCACAACATTCATTAGTACAAGAGATTTCAGACATGATGTCTTTCTTTAGTCTTTCAAGAAAACTCTTGTAATTATTGTCGCCAACAATTCACAACTGAGAGTCATTCTTATGACTAACTTTTAGTCCCTTCTTGGCTATGGAGGACTTCGGGACCTATTTAGAGTTGGGTTTCGCAGGAGCAGCTTTCTCCTTCATATCATTAGGACGATTGTCCTTTTGAATACTTTGCGAAACATCCTTTCTCCAATTTGGAACATCAGATCTTGTCTTTGCATTTAAAAAGTCTTCTCTTTTTCTATAATTGGGTCTTTTATGAGATGACCTTGTCGAGTGATATGCAAAATTTGAACCATCATTATAATAATTCTTTTGCCTAAACTTAGGACAATAGTAATCTGAGTTCTTTCGGGGAGCAAACTTACCCAATTCGTTTCATACAAAAGAAAGTGCATCTTCCATCTTACGAAATTTGCATCTCCATTGCAAGTGCCCTTTATTACCACAATAATAACAATGCTTAGTAACATAAGGAGTATGAGTTTTAATATTACCATTTTGTGGATCCACTTTCCTTGGAGCTCGACGATTTTTCTTGTTTTTCTTTTTCTTCTTCTTCTTCTTCTTCTTCTTCTTCTTCTTCTTCTTCTTCTTATTATTATTATTATCTCTGTTTAACATTGTTGCTTTCTTAACATTAGCAGAAGTGCCTCCGTTGGTTGTCGTACTTGAGGAGTATGGTTGAACATGATTCTTAGGATTGACTGGTTTTACTTCTTTACAAGAAATACGAGCATTTTTTACATCAGTGGAAGCCTCTGGTTTAGAAGAATTTTTAGCTTTAACAAATTTTACGTCTTTGCTAATATTTGAAGCATTTATTCCCTTATAGCCCAATCCTCGTATATCACGATGATTTCTACTTGCTTCTAACATTGAGGTTAAATTGTTTGAGCTAGCATTGAACTTTTTAAGGTCCAAATTTTCTTCTTCCAACAACTTGATTTTATCAAGAGCACTAGCTAGATCATCCTTAAGGCATTTTTCTTGTGAAGGATATTCACCTTCTTTCTCTTCAAAATTCTTTTGTTGAGAGTTAATCCTTGCATCAGATTCAACAAGTTTCTCTTCCAACAAATGTACTTTTTCTAGAGCCGCATCACGATCTTTATTAAATAATTCTGTTTGAGAAAGACTAGCACATACTTTGTCTTTAAGACTCTTTATTTGTTGTAAGAATTTTTCTTTCAGCAAGTTATGCTCTTCATCGAGATTCTCAAACTTTAAAGTTAAATCTCGTTGTCTTTCAAGTGTTGAAAGAAGTTCATTAGAACAAATAAGAAATTGTTTGCTCAATTCCTTTAGTTCAGATATTTTTACACTTGATGTTTCATCAGAAATCTCAAGCATAGAACTCAAAAAATTCTCGTCATTAAAAAGAGATTTTTCAGAGTCCGAATCATTGATTATGAATACATGGATTAACTTAATCTCGTCTAGAGAACCTTCAGACTTATTCTCAAAAGAGCAAGTAGAACTTGATGAAGAAGCCCCTTTTAAACATTTCTTAAAATCAAAACTTCCAATGTCTTGTGATACGTTAACCGAGTCTTTATTTAGTTTTCGCTCTCGCTTAACTTTACTTTGACTCATGTCTTATAGGTTGGATCGCATCAAACACAGATTGTTAGATCGTGTTTGCCTGCTCTGATACAAATTGAAAAGATGAGGGTACCCAAATATACCTCAATCTAAAACTTTTCCACCTATAAGTCCTTTCTCCGAAAATTATTGTCTATGGACTGAGTCGAGACAATACAACTAATCGGTTCAGATTTCGTGTGATCATCTATGGATACGAGATCGAGAAAATACGACAACAAGATAACTTGTGTGATTGACTATGGATACAAGATCGAGATAATACAACAACGAAGTATGTTTACTTGATAATAGGTTCAGACTTAACCAAACACAATAGGATTGCTATCAAGTAAATAGGAATTAACGTTTGTGTATTTTACTTCTAATTATAATAAAACAATTATAATTGCGGAAATAAAAAAGTAAAAGACACAGCAAGATTTTGTTAACGAGGAAATCGCAAATACAGAAAAACCCCAGGACCTTGTCCAGAATTGAATACTCTCAGGATGAAGCCGCTATACAAAATCTAAACCAACTTCGTATAGTTGAGACCAAGCAACTAAACCTATAGTTCACCTAGTTCTGTATGTATCCCTGCGACTCCAACTTGCAATAAGTCACGCACTTGGAATAATTCCTTTGGTTCATATTCCAAACAGTAAAGGAACAAAAAATCTGTTCGGTAACAACTCTTTTCAATCAACGTGATATGAGTTCGACAAAAAGCTCTTCTGTTTATCCCAATAAACTCCTTTGTCAGGTTCTTAGATCTATCCAATAACAACTACCAAAGTAATTAAATTGATTTTGCAATCAATACTTTGAATCACAAAGAATTGTATTGATGCCGATCTACTCAACTAATCAATCCAATCTATCACAAAGATAAATCGATTATAGTTTGATCCTCTTTACCCGAAACAAGTATTGTGCACACCAAAGATTATGAATCCAAATCAGAAATCTTCTTTGTCTTCAAATCTTCTTAGATCTTCAATAAACACCTGCACACAATCAACTTGAATCTCTTGTGATCAATCACATATAGAACGGAGTCTGTTAACAATGGATTATCACAAGATGTCTTTAGATCTAAAAACAGTCTAAAGATCCCTGTCGAAACTTCGATCTAGGTTGAGTGAATCTTATATCAGAAGAGAAGATTCTCAAGCATAAACAAACTAGGTTCAACCAAAGTTCAACAACAGTTAGTAAATCAAATCAATCGAAAACTAATAATAAACCGCAATTATCTAGTTTCCCACCAATTGTACTAATAGAGCTTCTCAATCCCAAAGAAGTCTTTAAACTGAGCGGCCATAAGAGATTTCGTCTAATTAGGTTACTTTCCTCTCCGAATAGGCGGCTCTACCAGTAACAACACAACTAGGTAGTTTTGCTGGCTCTGAGGATTAGTTTGCTAGAAATGCAAACTTTGATATTTATAGACCAAGGAAGTTTGGACACCAAGGAATTTCCAAAACCGAAAATATTCTCAAGATATGCAATATATTCCAAATTTTGTTTCCATAATTCCTGGAAATGCTTTGTCCAAATGTTGACCGAAATCTAACTAGAAAATCTCCAATTAGTAAATGCACATTACTAATTTCTATTTTCCAAATATAAAATTAAAAGCCTTAATTAAAAGATTCTCAATTTATTTTCGATCCGGGATTCTCCTTTAGCTATTTAGGAATATCTTTGAACAATAAAAGATTAGCGTTACCGCACATGTTCAAAGTATGTCGACATCTTTACTTTGTAAGTCCTCTTTCATACTTACAATCTTTGAATCGATTTGCCACACTACCAAATAAATTTAGAATTGGTTCATCTGACTTCCAAGGACTATGTGATTGATTATCTTATCAAATCACCAAACATGGGTTTCACGGTTCTACCAAAACAAGTTACAGTTCTACCTCCATGTGGGTACTAGAATTAGTCACGCTAGTTACCAAAACTTAGTTGACTAGGTACTAGGATCGGTTCCCACATATATATGGTATCTAACTTGTATTTGTTGCACATGTCCATAGGATCGGTTCCCAATATCTAAAAACGTGTTGCACATGTTCATAGGATCGGTTCCCAATATCTAGAAACTTGTTGCACCTCTTACAAAGATCGATTCCCCTTTTGTGATTGGTTGCACCTCTTACTAGGATCGGTTCCCCTTTGCCTAGAGTTGGTCATACCAATTACAACAAATCGATCATACCATCTCAGGTGATTACTTAAGATCGGTTTCACTAATAAAAGTCATACCAATACAAAAGTCAAGCCTTGTGAATAGTTTTACCAAGAACATAAACAAGTCATGAGCGGTTATAAACACACATATTGGTAGTTCAAAAGATATGCAATGAATAACAATACCAATAAGCCTAGCGATTTCCCTTTTGATTCATAAAACAAGTTCATGAATTTACTTTATTTAAACGAATGTAAAACGTTGTTTCCTAGGATGAAATCTTCACCTCATACCCATACATAATCACAATAGCATTCAAACGATTATGTCGATGTCTTATATACGAAGTTCAAAAGATAAGCGTTATACTTCGTATTGTATTCCTTAATACTACGTCTAACTAGAGTATAATCATTCATAGCTTCGCAGTTTTGTTTTCAGTATGCACGACTTGAAAGATACGTTAGGGAATGAAACAGTTCAATTCAAATATTACTAACCTCAAGTGGAAGGATGATGTCGTCGTTGTAGATCCTTTCTTCTTCACATTCTTCAAGTCTTCACGTAATATTTGTAATGTCTCATATCCTAATACTTTCAAGCTAACCTATAAGAAGTTGACTCTAGCATATAATCAAGTGACTCTTTAAATGTGATTCACTAAAATATGACAACCAAACTTTACATACCAACGCTTGGTGGGTTCAACCGAGCTATGCTCTAACAGACGTCAACTAAGGGAATCAATTGCATAGAACCTTGCGAGGTTCAAGAGAAATAATGAGCGCGATTGCAACTGAATTGCTTGGAGGTGGATTCAGTCTCAACTACATTCCAGTCTGAAAAAACGGGGGTACAACAACCACACCCAATATTTTGTTCAGCAATCTGTATGGACTAACTCCAATATAATTCTGAGAGCACTAGCAAATAAAGCGAGCTCAACCTAGAAATATATCAAAGAGTTATATCTCAATTTCTCAATACAATCTGCAATCAAACAGATAGAAATCTGTGAGCCTGATTGATATGAAAAATAACTTGGACGGTACCAAAGACCAATGTCCAAGTGTCAATCAAATTATATTTAACGACCAAAGGTCGGATTTACCAATTGATTGAACTACGCCCAACTTGTGATATTTCAATTATATAAACAATATAATGTGGAAAAGAAATAACATAGATACCAGAAGTTTTGTTAATGAGGAAACCGCAAATGCATAAAAACCTTGGGACCTAGTCCAGATTTGAATACCACATTGTATTAAGCCGCTACAGACACTAGCCTACTACAAGTTAAATTTGGACTTGAATGTAGTTGAGCCCTAACCAAGTCTCACACCGATTAAGGTACAGTCGCGTTCCTTACGCCTCTGAATCCCAGCAGGACTCTACGCACTTGATTCCCTTAGATGATTTCACCCACAACTAAGAGTTGCTACGACCCAAAGTCGAAGACTTATAAACAAATCTGTCTCTCACAGAAAAGTTTATTCTGATAGATAAATTTGTCTCCCACATAAGTACCAATGAAGTTTTTTTTCGTCTTTTGATAAATAAAGGTGAACAGGAACCAATTGATAATACGGTCTTATATTCCCGAAGAACATCCTAGAAATATCAATCACCTCACAATAACTTAACTATATGGTAGTAGAAAAAGTTATTATGGAATCACAAAGAATTGGACGAAGATCTTTGTGATTACTTTGTATATCTTACATATCGAAGATAAATCTCAAGCAAATCTTAGAGAAGATAGTACTCAACACGATAGAACAAGTAAGATCAGAACACGCAACTACAGAAAAAATAGTTGGGTCTGGCTTCATGAATCCCAAATGAAGTTTTCAAGTCGTTAACCTATAATGGTTTTGGAAAAACCTAGGTTAAAGGAGAATCGACTCTAGTCGCAACTAGGACACAGGAAAGTGCCGGGATTAGGTTTTCCAGTTGCTAGAGTTCTCCCTTATATAGTCTTTCAAATCAGGGTTTTCTTACAATCAAAGCTAAGTTAGCTTGGAAAAAAAGCATTCAATATTCACCGTTAGATGAAAACCTCATTTAAGATTCAAGCTAAGTTTGATTAAAACCAAAGCAATATCTCTCCACCGTTAGATGGTCTTAGCTTGTTACACACAAATGAAATATACCTTCATTTAGATATGGGTAACCGTACCTAAACGTGTATATTGAGTTGGCTCAACAATAGTTAACCGAAGTTAGCCATATGAATACTTTTATCTTAACCACATTCATCTAACACTTCTGGATCAAATATGATGATCAATCAATCATGAAAGAAAATCAAATGAATCTAATTGTGTTACTCATAGAGTTGTTCAATTGTATATGTCTTATAGAAGTTTATAAGAAACATTTGAAACAAAATCGAATTGATTCATGATTGTACAAAGTACTTATAGAAGAATCAATTCATGAACATTAAGCCACGGTTTGCAAAGATTGCATTCCTTAATTTATAAATGTATTTGTTTATGAGTATGGAATCATAATTAACCGATTTTAGAACTTAAACCACTAAGTTTGCAAACTATAGTTCCGGATTTCGGTTTTGTCCAGCAGTTTGCAAACAGGTACACAAACTGCCGTCCCGGACCTAACTCAGGTAGAACCGTTCGCAAACTGGTATGCAAACTTGGTTCCAGGACTTTAACAGTTAAAACCGTTCGCATACTAGTATGCAAACTAGGTTTCCAGACCTGAATCATACCAAAACTGTTTGCATACTGGTATGCATAATGTGTTGTATCCGGACAAAGGTTAATTGTTCTAAACTCCCATTTCAATCATTGAAACATCCTTAGAAGACGACAATGGCTCCCTCACACATATCATTAGCTTATAAGTAATTTTCAAGTGATCGAATGATCAATACGAAACTTTCCGAGTCGACATCAAATGACTGTCTAACACAAATCATGTAAGATGTTTCAAGGCAATTTTCACATGATCATCTTTTGACTTATTATTTAGTTTCCAACATAAATTGTTTCCAACTAAACTCGTCAAGAATAATGATGAACGTAGATAAATCAAAAAGCTTCCAACACATATTTCGAGAAATATATAAGCGAGATAAACTTGGCTTAAAATATCAAATGTGTATAATATAAAAATTTATATAGCTATATGACTTAGTCTCATTAGGATATAGAATAGAATAGACTTCTGAGTGATAGATAAGTTATAGTCTCCACATACCTTTTTTGATGAATTTCCTCCTGTTAGAGCACTGCTCAGTCGAACTCGCAAGCGCTGCTATCTTGTATACTTCTTGTGAATCAAATCCGATTTTACTTATTGTGTCTTGTATACTTCTATGAGAATATAAACAATTGAACAACTCTATGAGTAACAAAATTAGATTCATTTGAGTATCATTTGATCTAGAAATGTTAAGATGAATGTGGTTAATACAAAAGTGTTCATATGGCTAACTTCGGTTAACTGTTATTGAGCCAACTCAATATACACGTTTAGGTACGGTTTCCCATATCTAAATGAAAGTATATTTCATTTGTGTGTAACAAACTAAGACCATCTAACGGTGGAGAGATATTGCTTTGGTTTTAAGCAAACTTAGCTTGAATCTTAAATCAGGATTTCATCCAACAGTGAATATTGTTTCCTTTGTTTCAAAGCTATCAAACCTTGATTTGAAGACTATATAAGGGAGAACTCTAGCAACTGGGAAACCTAATCCCCACACCTTCTGTGTGATACTAGTTGCGACTAGAGTCGATTCTCCTTTAACCTAGGTTTTTCCTAAAACCATTATAGGTTAACGACTTAAAGACTTCATTGGGATTCTGAAGCCAGACCCAACTATTTTCTCTGTAGTTGCGTGTTCTGATCTTACTTATTCTATCATATTGAGTACTATCTTCTCTAAGATTTGGTCGAGATTTATCTCCGCTAGGTAAGATATAAAAAGTAATCACAAAGCTCTTCGTATCATTCTTTGTGATTCCACAATAACTTGTTCTACTACCATATAGTGAAATTATTGTGAGGTGATTGATATTTCTAGGCTGTTCTTCGGGAATATAAGACCAGATTATCAATTGGTTCCTTTTCACCTTGATTTAGCAAAAGACAGAACAAAAACTTCATAGGTATTTCTTTGGGAGACATATTTATCTATCATAATAGACTTTTTTTGTGGGAGATAGATTTGTTTATAAAGTCTTTGACTTTGGGTCGTAGACACTCTTAGTTATGGGTGAGATTAGCTAAGGGAATCAAGTGCGTAGAGTCCTGCTGGGATTCAGAGATGTAAGGAATGCGACTGTACCTTGATCAGTGTGAGATTGGTTAGGGCTCAACTACATTCCGGTCCGAAGTTAACTTGTAGTAGGCTAGAGTCTGTAGCGGCTTAATACAGTATGGTGTTCAAATATGGACTAGGTCCCGGGGGTTTTCTGCATTTGCGGTTTCCTCGTTAACAAAACTTCTGGTGTCTGTGTTATTTCTTTTGCGCATTATATTTGTTTATATAATTGAAATATCACAGGTTGTGCGTAGTTCAATCAATTGGTAAATCCAACCTTTGGTTGTTGATTGAAATTGATTGACACTTGAACATTGGTTTTTGGTACCGTTCAAGTTGTTTCTCATAATAATCATGCTCATGGATTCTATCTGTTTGATTTGCTGATTATATTGAGATACAAAGACATAACTTTTTCTTGGTTGAGCTCGCTTTATTAGATGGTGCTCTCAAAATTATATTGGAGTTAGTCCATACAGATTGTCGAACGAAACATTGGGTGTGGTTGTTTTACCCCCGCTTTTTCACCTCCAAGCTTTCCTCTGTAGATCTTCGTCTTCAATCGATGAACGCCGTGAAGTCTAAAGCTCAACTACACATTCTATCCTAATCCGAGACATGGATATAATTATACTAGAAATCAAGACTTATAGTTTGGTCAACTAAACTTGACAAACAAGCTTGAGATAGCAACGCTTGCGAGTTCGACCGAGCAGTGCTGTAACACAGTCCGAAGTATGAGAGTAGGCTAGTGACTATAGATGCTTAATACAGTTTGGTGTTCAAATCTGGACGAGGTCCCGAGGTTTTTCTGCAGTTGTGGTTTCCTAGTTAACAAAACTTCTGTTGTCTTATGTTTTTCCTTTTTCGCATAACATTGTGTAAGAGCATAGCTCGGTTAAACCCACCAAGCGTTGGTATGTCAAGTTTAGTGAATCAAAACGCATTTAAAGAGTCGATTGATTATTTACTAGAGTCAACTTCGTATAGGTTAGCTAGAAAGTTACTAGGATATGAGACTTACAAGTATTACGTGAAGAGTTGAAGAATGTGAATAAGTAAAGAGTTACAATGACGACATCATCCTTCCACTTGAGGTTAGTAATATTTGACTTGAACTGTTTCATTCTTAACATATCTTTCAAGTCGTGCATATTGAAAACATAACTGCGAAGCTGTGAATGATTATACTCTAGTTAGACATAGTATTAAGGAATTACAATACGAAGTATAACGTCTATCTTTTGAACTTCATATATAAGACTTCGACATAATCGTATGAATGCTATTGTGATTATGTATGGGTATGGGTGAAGATTTCGTCCTAGGAAATAATGTTTTACATTCGTTTAAAGGAAGTACATTCATAAACTTGTTTTGTGAATTGAAAGGGAAATCGCTAGGCTTATTGGTATTGTTATTCATTGCAAATCTTTGGATTACCAATATGTGTGATTAGTATAACCGCTCATAATTTTTTTATGTATCTTGGTAAAACTATTCACAATGCCTAACTTTTGTATTGGTATGATTTTATTAGTGAAACCGATCTTAAGTAATCACCTGAGATGATATGATCGATTTATTGTAATTGGTATGACCAACTCTAGACATTAGGGAACTTATCCTAGTAAGAGGTGCAACCGATCACAAGAGGGAATCGATTCTTGTAAGAGGTACAACAAGTTTTTAGTAATTGGGGAACCGATCCTATGACTTGTGCAACCGAATACAAGTTTATACCATAAATATGTGGTAACCGATCCTAGTACCTAGTCTACCAACTTTTGGTAACTAGCGTGACTAATCTTAGTACCCACATGGAGGTAGAACCGAAACTTGTTTTGGTAGAACCGTGAAACCCATGATTGGTGATTTTATAGGATAATCAATCACATAGTTCTTGGAAGTCAGATGAACCAATTCTAAACTTGTTTGGAAGTGTGGAAAATCGGTTCCAAGATTGTAAATATGAAAAAGGATTTACAAAGTAAAGATGTCGACATACTTTGAACATGTGCAGTAACTCTTATCTTTTATTGTTCAAAGATATTCCTTAATAGCTAAAGGAGAATCCCGGATCGAAATAAATTGAGAATCTTATAATTAAGGTTTTTAGTTTTTATATGCTTTTAATTTCCAGCAATTAAATGCATATATTTAGAAAATAAAAATTAGTAATGTGCATTTACTAATTGGAGATTTTCTACTGAGATTTCGGTCAATATTTGGACAGTGCATTTCCAGGAATTATGAAAACCGATTTGGACTTTATTGCATATCTTTGAAAATATTCGGTTTTGGAAATTCCTTGGTGTCCAAACTTCCTTGGTCTATAAATATTGAAGTTTGCATTTTGAGCAAACTAATCCTCAGAGCCAGCAAAACTACCTAGTTGTGTTGTTACTGGTAGAGCCGTCTATTCGGAGAGGAAAGTACCCTAATTAGGCGAAATCTCTTACGACCGCTCGTTTTAAAGACTTCTTTGGGATTGGGAAGCTCTACGATTACCGTTGGTGGGAAACTAGATAATTGCGGTTTATTATTAGTTTTCGATTGATTTGCTTGACTAACGGTTGTTGAACTTTGATTGCACCTAGTTTGTTTATGCTTGAGAATCTTCTCTTCTGATATAAGATTTACTCAAACTAGATCGAAGTATCGACGGGGATCTTTAGAACTGTTTGTAGATCTAAAGACGTCTTGTGATAATCCATTGTTAACAGACTTCGTTCTGTGTGTGATTGATCACAAGAGATTCAAGTTGTTTGTGCGCAGGTGTTTATTGAAGATCTAATAAGATTTGAAGACAAAGAAGATTTATTATTTGAGTTCATAATCTTTGGTGTGCACAAAACTTGATCGGCTGGGAATCCAACTATAATCGGTTTATCTTTGTGATAATCTTTATTGATTAGTTGAGTAGATCGGCATCAATACAATTCTTTGTGATTCAAAGTATTGATTGCAAAATCTAGACAATTACTTTGGTAGTTGTTAAGAGATAGATCTAAGAACCTGACAAAGGAGTTTATTGGGATAAACGGAAGAGCCTTTTGTCAAACTCATATCACTTTGTTTGAAAAGAGTTGTTACCGAACAGATTTGTTGTTCCTTTACTGTTATGAATACGAACCAAAGGAATTGTTCCAAGTGCGTGACTTATTACAAGTTGGAGGCGCAGGGATACTGAGGGAACTAGGTGAACTATAGGTTTAGTTGCTTGGTCTCAACTATACGAAATTGGTTTAGATTTTGTATAGCGTCTTAATTCTGAGAGTATTCAATTCTGGACTAGGTCCCGGGGTTTTTCTGTATTTGCGGTTTCCTCTTTAACAAAATCTTGCTGTGTCTTTTACTTTTCTATTTCCGCAATTATAATTGTTTTATTATAATTAGAAGTAAAATACACAAACGCTAATTCCTATTTACTTGATAGCAATCCTATTGTGTTTGGTTAAGTCCGAACCTATTATCAAGTAAACATACTTCGTTGTTGTATTGTCTCGATCTTGTATCCATAGTCAATCACGCAAGTTATCTAATTGTCGTATTGTCTCAATCTCGTATCCATAGACGATCACACGAAGTGTGAACCGATTAGTTGTATTGTCTCGACTCAGTCCATAGACAATCACTTTCGGAGAAAGGACTTATAGGTGGAAAAGTTTTAGATTGAGGTATATTTGGGTACCCTCGTCTTTGCACATTGTTTATCTTTATAATTGGATTTATGCAAGTAGTTGATGAAAATCCATCGATTGAGCCCAGTTTAATCAATTTCAACACCCATATTAGATTCCTAGACCCATAAGGAGTCTATCCTATGAAAATCAGAGGTTTAGTCGACCTCAAATACCTCTAAAAAACCATCACCAAAACTGCCAGGAAACATGCTTTATGTTTTTGGTTTCCCGCCAAAAACAGAATTTGAACGTGAATGGGAAAGGTTACCCCTTATCCAGTAGTCGCCCCTTATCCGTTGCTGGAGTCCGCATAACACTCGTCCCTTGGGTGCCTCTAGTAATTTTTCTGGGATGTTTTCAAACACTTTTTCGGGGTTCCTCCGGGGTATTTCTGGGGTGCTTCTGGTACGTTATCTACGGAGGTTCAAATGCCACATTTTGAGCCAATTTCGCCACAAAAGCTTATTTCTCCAAAAACACCTACAAAGAGATAAAATACCAAAATAAGTACAAAAATGGGTACTAACAATATACACAATAGAGATGAAAATAGACACATAAATGCGTCTATCAGTAGTACGTGTTCAATCTTAGTAGATACGTTCACACAATCATAATCAATTATGGGACTTGTTTCTTGTAGAATCTGTATCTTGAAAGATAGATAACAAGTTTTATTACTTAGCAGATTTCTGATTGGTTTATTTAGATACGACTAAATTGATCTTGGATATTGATTTTTGACATAGTCCAAGTACTTTTCTTAAGAATCAGGTTCACAGAAACCTTTGTTTACATACTAATTGAGAAGAGATAGAGATATGAACTTTATTTCCAATTATATTAGGTTTTGTCCATACAGGTTGTCGAACGTAAAAGTTGGTGGTGTACTTGGTACCCACTCCTTTTTAATTTTGTTAACGAGGAAATCGCAAATGCATAAAAATATCAGGACCTAGTCCAATTTTGAATACTCTCATAATTAAGCCGCTATACAAAGATCACTACCAACTTCATATAGTTGAGACCAAGTAAATTACCTATATTTACTTAGTTTCCTCAGTAACCATGCGTATTCAACCAATTTGGCCAATGCACATGATTCCTAAGATAGAGTTCACTATTTTAAGTTGCTTTACCCGTCGTGAAGACTTCTTACACTCTTCATTCGGTAACTGCTCTCTCAATTTCAAGAAGTAAATTAGAGATTTAGTTGAGTCAAACAAAGGCTCATTCGTTTAATCTAATAAACTCCTTTGTTTGGTTAGATCTACTAAGAGTTAGATTATCAAGATAATCAGATATAGATATACAAACTATCATATTCGGATATTGAAGAATACCACCAAATGATAGCTTTCCGATCTAATACGACTAGCAATAAGATGTACATCAAAAGATAAACAAAGCTAAGTCGGATCCAGCCGATCAAGTATGTGCAAGAACTAAATCACAAAGATAGGAAACCAATAAGAAATCTTATTGTCTTCGATGAACCTGCACAAATATACTTTTATCTAACTAATATACTGAAATCCTGCATGGATGTCAACTCAATATTAGCTAGCATACAAGTATACTTTACTAATATATCTTCCAGAGATATGTTTTACTTGCTGGAAAAATAAAATATATAAATTTAAAATCTTAACATCGGTTTATCAAGGAATATCTTTGAACAATAAAAGATAAGATTATACGTGTTCAAATTACTCACTATGTCATCATCTTGAACTTTCCTAAATAGAAAACATATATTCCGAATATCACACAAACCCCAGAGAATACGTGAAGGAAATATAATTTTGCTATGGGTATCGGTCCTGCTAGATATCCCCAACAGTGATCGATCCTGCTATAGATCCCCAATAGGTAGGGATCGGCTCAGCTATAGATACCCAATAGGAATCGGTATACCAATCCCATTGATCTCTTTCAACTATGAAACAAGTTTCGTAAGTCTGCTTTCTTAAACTCATGTAGTTTAACATAGTTTTCTAGGTATGGAATCAATCCTAAGTTCATTACACAATCTATTAACAAGTTACAAAGATGGTGTCTATATCGCGATTATGAAGTTCAAAAGATAAGTGTTATACATCGTAATTCAATATACATAGGTTGTAATACAACTTGTATATTCTTCCTTGACAAGATCATAATAAATGATCAAGTCTCTAATACTAGAGTTTTATATATATATAAGTTCGCATGTTATGTTTTCAATCTAAACGACTTGAAAGTAATGTAGATAGAAATAAAAACAAGTCTTCGGAGTAATACTTGTATGTCTCAACATTTCTAGACTTCCTAGTCTAACCTAATGAAGTTGACTTTAGTAATCTAATCGAGCGACCTTGGGTTTTGGAACTAAAATATGACAACCAACCTTGACATACCAACTTTTGGCGGGTTCAACCGACCAATGCTCTAACAATCTTCCCCTTTATCAAGTTTAGTGATAAAACTCTAATACATTTGGAGAATACAAGTATTAAAAGATAAAGATATACATTCTATAATAGTCTCTTAACTCATTTTTTTTACGCTTGATTCCAAGTTTCAACAACACAATAACCTGCAGATATTAAAAAATAAATATCGTTGTTGAAGCATTTGTATAACAAAAAGCTTTAATCCTCCTAAAGGAAAGCTAGGTATATATTCAATCTGAACATATTTGTTATTCCCTTTTGTAGTATGTAATACTACACAACATGTGGTGATATGTTTCTCCCCCTTATTCAATGATTTACTCTTAGATATATACTTTTCAACACATATATCATTTCTCAGTGATTGTAAACCATCGTATACTCCATGTATTTCCTCATTTTTTGACACAAAAATGACAAAGAAACGAAAATACATATAAGTAATCTGAAATGATCTTACAAGTTCATAAGAACTCAGTACAACGTATAAGAGTTAATCAAAAAAGTTTAACATACCACTTTTGATAAGCATCACTAAAACTGAAACTACCAAAGTAATTTGTTTTAGCCTCTTACCAAGGAAACAATTACTTAAAATAATTTTTCCTTTAATTTGATGATTCAAACAAAGATCGGAATTAACTTAGTTACTTATCAGGATCCAATTATTCAAAAATAATGGTACCTTAGTTTTTGATAATTCTAAACTAGGTTAGATAACTAGTATTCTTATCAAGGACGGTTATACTTGAATAATGGTACCTTGTTTTAATAAGCCTAAACTAAGATTAGAATTAACTTATTTTTTCTTATCAGGAATCAATTGGACTAAAGCGATTGAACCTTTTTGGTTAAGCAAAAATAAAAATCAGAATATATTTAGTTTTTCTTAACAGGAAACAATTGCACCAAAATAATTGTACTTTATTTCGTTAAGCAAAAGCAAAAATAGACATCAAATCAGGTTTTCTTAACAGGAAAACGATTAACCAACAAAAATATATCGTTACCTCACTTTTCGATATAAAAAACTAGGATCAGAACCGATCAAGTTTTCATATCAAGAAAGAGATATCAGAATAATTATTTCCTCGGTTTCCACAACCACTCTCTCCACAAAGATATGAAGTTTAAGCACCAGTTCAATATGTAACTCTCCCCCATTGTTTTGTTATTCCCTGTATGACAAAAGAATAACAAAAAGAGACAACCTTTACCAGAGAAAGATCGACAGGATCTTAGCTATTACGTGCCAAGTAAAAAGCTAAAACCGAAACTCGTATGTATACTAAATACACAACTTATGAAACATAAAATTGATAATAGTGTAATTGCGACTTCACACATGAGCTTAATTGATGTCTTCTTATGATTATCTTATAAAACAAACCAATAGGTTAGATACGAAATCTTAATCAAAATGTCACAAAATCATAAGAGATAGCCCAACATGAGATCGAAACTTATAATTAATGAAAACTGAAAGTTTTTCTCATAACTGAAAGTACTCATATGTGTACCAAATATTTAGCTTATAGAACATAAACAAATATTAGTATACGTGACTTATATATGAGTTACTAACCATAAGAAAGTGGGTCAATATATGAGATTAAAACATAACGGTTTATCTCAAGGACTCAAGTGCAATACACCATAAATATTCAACAGAAAATCAATTAACTTCGTACTGGAATGTAGTTGAGCCCTAAAAGGTATTCCAGCGATTAAGGTACAGTCACACTCCTTACGCCTCTTGAATCCCAGAAGGACTCCGCGCAATTGATTCCCTTAACTGACGTCACACCAACTAAGAGCTGCTTCAACTCAATTGAAGACTTTGAACCAATCTGCATCCCTCATATTAAAAAAAGAATGAGGTCATTCTGAGTTCGGACGAAGAAATTATGGGCAAAACAGTTTTACAAGGACTTATCCCGGAACCGATCCTTAGGCTAGGGATCGATCCTAATAGATCCCCAAGACGGATCCACACACACAAAATTGTATTAGGCATAACTTTTGCATACGATGTCCGAACTGAGTGATTTTTGGCTCGTTTTAACCGTCTAAACAAGAGATACACATATATGACCTGTAAAATTCAACACTAGAAACTTATAATTACCGTTTATATCAAATGCTCAATTATGAATAGAGAAGGTATGAGTAAAGAAGAGAAAAATCCTCCTGAAAATGTTAACCAGTCATATAATGATCGAGAGATCATGTGCTATGTTTCATGAGCTTCTTCACCTTCCATAAGATTAAGCACAAAGGTGAGCATGCACATTCCAACCCATCTAGGTTGTGTTGAGGTGAGCCTTGTCTTGTTCGTCACAGGTAACTACGACAAAATCATCATCTTGACCTCTTGCGTGATTTGATTTCTCTTATTCCTTCTAATATTTTTCTTTTTTAACTAGTGATGAAGAGTGTCATTGTCACAATGTTCATTCATACAAGAGACTTCAAGGAACTAGAGATCTTTCTTTAGTCTTTCAAGAAGACTTTCATAGACATTGTTACCAACATTTTTCATTTGAGTGTCATTCTTGTGACAGGTTTTTTTATCCCTCATTGGTTGCTTATATGAAGGATTTCAGGACCTATTTACAGATGGGTTTCGCAACAACTGTTTTGTCCTTCATACCAATAGGACGGTTGCTCTTTTGGATACCTTGTGAAACAACCTTTCTCCAAGTTGGAACATTAAATCTTGTTTTTCTATCGACAAAGTCATCTATATTATCAGGTCTTTATGAGATAACCTTGTCGAGCGATAGGCAAAACTTGAACTATCATTATAATAATTTTTTTGCTTAAACTTTGGACAATAACGATCCGAGTTCTTTAGAGGAGAAACTTAGCTAATTCGTTTGATACAAAAGAAAGTGAATCTTGCATCTTAAGGCCGGTTCCTATGGGGGAAGGCAAAAGAGTTGTTTTTCCATGCAACATGGCATGGAAAATCCGTTTCTCCACTATGGATAAACTAGCAAAAACTGGCAAATCTAATATAAAATAATATATTTTTTGAGATAAGTGGGACCCTTTTTAATAAAAAAGTTATTTGTGTGTGTGTGTGGTGGGGTAATTGTAAGATTTTGATATATTTAGTGGGACCCGTATGAAATAAAAATAGTATAAGAATAAGAAAAAGTATGAGAGAAGATGTTTTAAAATATATAAAAAAACACTGAGTGATAAACACTCAACCGTTAGCGGTCAACTCTTGATTGCGCGGTCTAAACTAGATCGCCCCGTCGAGTCTCGACCACTCGGTAGGGAATCGACCTGTCCTGGCTAAGTGAAAAATTTGCCACTAATTAGCCATGCCAGTTTGCTTGTTTGCCAGCTCCATAGTGGGTGCAAAACTGGCAAACTGGCCAGTTTGCTATGCCCATAGGTACCGGCCTAAGAATTTTGTATCCCCTTTGCAAGTGTCTTTTGTTACCAAAAAAATAACAATGCTTAGTAAGTGTCAGTTTTAATGTTACCTTTTTGTGGATCCACTTTCATTGGAGCTTGATGAGTTTTGTTTTTTCCATCTTTATTCGACGACGTTGCATTCTTGATATTAGCAGAAGTGATTTCTTTGATAGGCACACTTGAAGAATTTGGTTGAACACGATTCTTAGGCTTGGCAAACTTTACTTCCCTTCCTTTCATCTTTGAGGGTGTTGTACCTTTGACATCAGAGAAAACCTCTGGTTGAGAAGATTTTTTTAACTTTGATAAATTTTACCTCTTTGCCAGTATTTAAAGCATTTATTTCCTTCTAGCACAATCCTCATGTATCACGATAATTTTTAGTTGCTTCCAACATTGAGGTTAATTTGTTTGAGCTATTATTGAACTTTTTCAGGTCCAAATTTTCTTCTTCCATCGTCTTGATTTTATCAAGAGAACCATCTAGATCAGACTCAAGTTATTTTTCTCGATAGATATGTGCACCTTATTTCTCTTCAAAACTTTTTTATTGAGAGTTAATCCTTGTTTCACATTCAACAAGTTTCCTTTTCGACAAAAAGAGATCTCTCCTAAGATTTTCACATTCAAATTTCTTTGAATTTTGATTTTCTTCAGTATCCTTAATAAGAGATTCAATGAGGTGATAACCATTATAATATCCTTTGAAAACCTTCCTCGATTTCTTGTTCTCACGATAAAAAAGAGTCATAAGGACAACGAAATCCGAAGCTGTCAATTTATTCTTTGTCAAAGGATCTAGTAGGTTAGAGTATTCTGAGATATCCTCATTTACATCATGATCAATATCTGAGTCACCATCAATTTCATCCAGTTGATTTTCTAGATGGGCTTCCCATTCATCGACAACATCTATATCATTAACAAGGCTAACTTGTTTAGTAGATTCACATGAGGTGATATCCTGAAGATTTTTTAGTCATTGAATTGGATGAGATGCTCTTATCAAGTTTTAATTCAAAACTTTCAACATCATGTGTTACGTTAATTGAATTTTCGTGTATGTCTTCTCTGATACCAATTAAAATGACGAGGGTATCAAGTACACCACAATCTTTTCGATATCAACCTATATGATAGATATCTTGCGTGATCTACTATAGAAGGATACTGTTAAGAAGATAACAACCATAAGGTACACACTAGGTATATAGTACAAGTCCAGTACCAAACCTAACTATAGGGATCAACCCTTATGTTTTGATTAACGTACAAGTGTATTAACTGTAATTATAAAGACAAGCTAAATAATGCGAGTCCAAATGTGTTCACCCCCAATAAACCAGGATGCACATTCTTGCCTAGGTTTATAATTTAAAAACTGGTTTTCCATTTTTTCTGTTTCTGGTTTTCCTTTAATTACGCTTTTTCATATGAACACAGTTTACAGAATATCCATTAATGTTTCTTCTTCTTTCTTCTTTTATTTTCTCTCTCTTAAGATCTATAATATTGGGATGAACCAACAAATTATTATTTTTTAATAGTGTTTTGTTGTTTTGGTTATTCAATGAGAAAGTTAATGGCAACTAAAGCATACTAAAACCCAGAACCAAAATTGCGAATAAGTCATTGAGCTAAATTCCTAATCATTGGCTTTTTATGAATGGTATTTTTGTGTACGAATTGTTGAGATATGGACGAGCCAGTTTCATAATTCCCCTTTATGGATGTGCCATTTCAGATTTCTCAACTAAGGAACTCTATACCGAAAGGGGGCAAAAATAATTTTTTTAAGGCATCTTCAGTCTTTTGGAGTCCGCAAATGTAGAAAAATCGCATAATTAAGCGGCTATAAAAAAGACCACTACCAACTTCGTATGGTTGAGATCAAGTAAACTACCCATAATTACCTAGTTTACTCAGTATCCCTGGGCTTTTCACCAATCTGGTCAACGCACGTGATTCTTAAGATAGAGTCCACTATCTTAAGTTCCTTCATCCGTCATAAAGACTTCTTGCGCTCAACTCCTTTGGGTCGTATTCCAAAATAGTAAAGGACTAAACTGTATTTTGTAACTACTCTCTCAATCTCAAGAAGTAAATTAGAGATTCAGTTGAGTCAAACAAAGGCTCTTCTGTTTAATCTAATAAACTCCTTTGTTTGGTTAGATCTACCAAGATTTATATTATCAAGATAATCATATTTAGGTTTACAAACTATCATGATTCGGATATTAAAAAATACCACCAAATGGTAGCTTGCGATCTAACACAACTAGCAATAAGATGGCTATCAAAAGATAAACAAAGTTAAGTTAGATCCCAACCGATCAAGTATGTGAATGAAGTAAATCACAAAGCTTGGAAACCAATAAGAAATCTTCTTGTCTTCAAGTCTTCAATTTCTTTAATGTACCTGCAAAAATAAACTTATTTCCTCTTATGATCGATCACACACATAACATAATATGTTAACAATGGATGATCACAAGTCTATTGTCAAATCTAAAAACAGATCTGAACCACCATTAAATCTTGATAAGGATTGAGTGGCCTATGTCAGAAGAGAACGCTCTCGAGTATAATCACAATAGGTTCAATCAAGACATAACCATCGTTAGTCAATCAAATAAATAATCGAAAACTGAAAACAATGCAAATTCTAGTTTTCCATCAACAGTACTATCTAGACGCTTCTTGATCCCACATAAGTCTTTAAACTAGCAGACGTAAGAGATTTCGCCTTATTAGGTTATTATCCTCTCCAAGATAGTATTATAAGTAATATTGTTGGTAGGCTAACGTAATGACTACAAAATCAAGTGTCTGCGTTAGGATAAGTTTGTAGGAAGAACAAACTTCACTATTTATAGACCAAGGTAGATTGGATACTAAGGAATTTCCATAACAATAAGCACCTATTTTCGGTTTTGGCTAATTACAACTAATATCCAACTAATATCCAACTAATATATTGAAATCCCTCATGGATGACAACTCAATATTAGTTATCATACAAGTATGCATTACTAATATATCTTTCAGAGATATGTTTTACTTGCAGCAAAAATAAAACATATAAATTTGAAAATCTTAACAAAAAAATTCTTAAGCATTTCGGTTTGGGATCTCACCTTGAGTATCAAAGAATATCTTTGAACAATAGAAGATAAGATTTTATATGTGTTCAAATTAATCACTATGTCGACATCTTGAACTTTCCTAAAAAGCAAATCTATATTACGAATATCATACAAAAATTAGAGAATACGTGAACCAGAGATCGATCCTGCTAGAGACCCCCAATAGGGATAGGTCCTGCTATAGATTCCCAATAGGAATCGGACCACCAATCCATTGATTCTTTTCAACTACGAAACAAGTTTCGTAATTCTACTTCTTTAAACTCACGT
Organism: Papaver atlanticum; assembly: GCA_023531105.1. Classification (NCBI taxonomy): domain Eukaryota; kingdom Viridiplantae; phylum Streptophyta; class Magnoliopsida; order Ranunculales; family Papaveraceae; genus Papaver; species Papaver atlanticum. Next base: position 5,443,644 of record JAJJMB010014260.1, on the reverse strand, counting down.
AATTGAATATAGTTTTCCAGGTATGGAATCAATCATAAGTTCATTACACAATCTGGTAACAAGTTACAAAGTTGGTTTTATGTCGCAATTACGAAGTTCAAAAGATAAATGTTATACTTCATAACTTAATATATATAAGTTGTGATACAACTTGTATATTCCTCCTTTACACTTTGATTATAATTAAATGATCAAGTCTCTAATACAAGAGTTTCTTATGTATAGCTTCACATGTTATGTTTTCAATCTAAATGACTTGAAAGTAACGTATATAGAAATGGAAACAAGTCAAGTCATGTATTACTAACCTTGAGCATAAGGATATGTGTTCGTGGTTGTCGATATGTCTTCAGATTCTCCAGGTCTTCAGAGTAATACTTGTATGTCTCAACATTTCTAGACTTCCTAGTCTAACCTAACAAAGTTGATTCTAGCAATCTAATCAAGCGACCTTGAGTTTCAGAACTAATATATGACAACCAAACTTAACATACCAACGTTTGGCAGGTTCAACCGAGCAATGCTCTAACAGGGACCGATCCTAATGGAGATCCTTAGTAAGGAAACAGTCCTTTTAGAGATCTTTAGGATTTGTCCTAGTAAAAAATCTTTGTTTAAGGGATCGGTCATAAAATAGATATTTTAACTCATTTTCAACTATGAAACAAGATTTGCAAGTCTACTTCCTTAAACCATGTAAATATAGTTTTTAAGGTACGGAATCAACTCGAAAGTTCGACACACTAAATATTAACGAATTACCAAATAGTGTTTTGTTGAATCTACGAAGTCCAATAGATAAACTATACTTTGTAACTCCATATATCAAAGTTGTTCGAAACAACTAGAACATCATTCCTTGATACTTCCATCATAATAAAATGATCAAGTCACCAATACCATAGACACGGAAAAAAACTTCGTATGTTATGTTTTCAATATAAACCGACTTTAAAGAAATGTATATAGAAATGGAACAAGTCAAGCCTGTGTTACCAACCTCAAACAGAAGTATAATGTGTTCGTTGATGTCGATAGGTCTTCAGTCTCTTCATAGTAATAATTGCAAGTCTCAACATTTCTAAGTTTATGTTCTAACCTAAAGAAGTTGACTCTATTAATCAAATCAATCAACTTCCAGTTTGGAACTAAGATATGAGAATCAAACTTGACATACCAACACTTGGTGGGTTCAACCGAGAAATGCTTTAACAGACCCTTTTAGTACTTCCTGAAATATCGTGTTATGATCCCACTGCTGCCGAGTCATATAACGCTCTTTTAGCAAATATTCAATTTCTCCAATCATCTGTAAGTGAGTAAGCCATAAAGGCAAGGATCCAACTGTCCAACATACTGTAGGATTGGGCATAAAGAGAGAATAGAGGGAAAACACAATCAAAAAAAATTTGAAAAAAAATATGAATATATATAATTGTAAATGTATATTAACCATGCTGCGAATGAAATTTAGAAAACTACGAACCAGCATGAAAATGGACCACAAACAGTATGTACAACTATCATAAAAACCAGGCTGCTATAGTTCGAACACTATTGTGGTCTAAAAAGTTCATAAGGTAAAATACCTGTATCGTGCGACTCATACAAGAACTAAGCTTTCAGAAGAGTATTATCAAACACGATCAAATACAACAAAAAATTATGTTATATACCTCATTCACATCCACTTTATTACCGACTTCAGTAAGTAATGTACTAGCCATCTATTACAGAAAACATCAGGAGACGAGACCACTAATAACAAAAATTTATCCATCCACCCATTCATGGGTGACGGGCACATCACGCTTTAACCCATATATATCATTAACTTTACCGACCGACTCATTACAAGCAATTGGAAAAAATAACTAATACAAACTAACACTTCAAATATAAAAATAAGAACAAAGGACATAAGTTGTTACTGGAACTTAGCTTTGGGATATGCTCAGCTTCCCGACTACACCGTTATCCTTTGGTTTCTTTCGTGGAGATTCAAACTCCACATAACCGACCCTTAAACTTTTACCTTTCTATGATACAAATATATCACCAATCTATTCTTTATGAAGAGAGAGTTGCGGTTTTATCCATGTTTTCTAATCGAACATGAAACAATATCAAAATAAATATTATTTTATTTATAGGATTATCTTCTGACAGTTAGCAACTCTAAAATCCAAGTCAATTTCAGACAAACACCAAACAACTTCTGAGCAACCTTATAAACAATTTCCATTGCACCATATTACTTCATTAAAATATCAGTACAGATTGTAAAACAAACCCACTTGTTGATCTTGCGGAAGCTACTACAGATTATCTGACGATAAGAACAACAAAAACACCAAGATTAAACTTTCCTTATTCACACAAAAGAATCAATTATGCAATGACAAAAGACTAAACAATGTCTATTTTCTTAATATTCTCTTTTTTTCTATTAACTCTCTTTATCCTAGCTCTAATACAAAATACAGGATTTGAAACTGAGAGAAAGAGCAGAGAGGATGGAACAAATGTAACGAAAGTAATACACAATATATATTTTCTTGATGTCATATTAGTTATTCGTTCAATGGTACATATTGATTAACATGAATAACTAATATGACATTACATCCCATGGATAACAACCTTAAAGACTAGGACTAATAGTCATTTGAGCTAACATTTAACACATTACTTACACAACTCTTAACAGATTCACTAACAATTCATAAATGTGTGATAGTTCTTGATGTCGTTTTATAGTTGTAGTGGTAAAAAGGTTCGTTGCTCGAACTTGTGAAGGATTTTCTAAAATTAAATAGAATTGTTTTGACAATAATAAGAAAATACCGAGACTTTGGATTCCACCATTGACCAATTAATTGATAACTCTAATCAATATTCATGCAATATTCTTCTTTAAAGTGATTCTAATATTTGCCTCTAATAGATTTTTGAAGTAATAATTGTAAGCACGAAGCATGAAACATCAAAAGTATTAAAACCAAGCATGTCCCATCAAAACACTTCACAACTACTCAATAAAAACCAATTTTTCTTTTAAGTTCTATGCAAAAAATCATGTAAAATAATTGCAATAAATAATTAAAATAGAACTATACCACTTTTCATGGAACAATGGCTTCCTCCGTCGCCTCGGCTAAGGGGTTTAGCTCCTCATATTAATCACTTGCTCAAAATACATATTTGGTGTTCAAAAGTTGATTAAAAGAGTGAAAAGTGCTAAGCAGCGGATTCTGTAGTTGCTGAAGGTCTAAAACAGAAGTCCGAGTCGTTGCTGAAGAGTTTCTGTGACTGAAGGAAGATGCGACCGTACCTCGTTGTCACTGAAAATAAGTCTGCCTCTGCGACTGATTCTGAGGGTCTAATGTTCTTCGTCTTCTTCTTCTTCTCAGCAGCAGCAGGAAAGTTTCTGAACTCGACTCTGTGATTTTTTTCTCGCTTCTCTATAGCTCTAAACTTCTCCAAACTCCCCCAAATTGTTTGTACCTCTAAATATGACTCGAATCAACCTATATATAGCCTCCAAACACAAAATCTCTCGAGTTAATCCAAATATTTTCGTTTTTTTCTTCACCGCACGTTATGGGATTTTAATCTTCTTTTTACGCGTTAACTTGGTTTCCAAACTCTCTCAAACTCTCTCAGGACTGAATAAGGACTCCATACACTCCTATCTTGCCGTAAACTCTTCACAAATTCTTTTGTAAACCGAAAATAACTCAAATTGTGAATTCTCCCTGTTTTGCTCCAACACGGATTTCTATCCCTGTTTAATCGATTCTACAGCCCATACCATACTTGTTTATCCTTAACAGAGTTAACCCAACGAAAATCAGCCCTTGAATCGTCTTAAAAATCATCCAAAATCCAAACAGAAAATTTCTGTTTTCTGTAAAAAAAATCCCGCCAAAATCTGTTTTGAAAATTTGAGAAGAAATGTGACCTCCCCCTATCCAGTGCCGGACTGTGCTTAGCAGCTGCTTGGAAATGGGTTACCTCTTATCCAAAATGAGAGTCCGAATAGCAAGTGTCCTCCCAGGAGCCTTTAACAACTTTTCGAGCCAATTTTCCCAAAAATGTTTATTCCCCAAAAATATCTACAAAGGGATAAAATACCAACATTAGTACAAAAATGGGTACTAAAAATATACACAATAGAGATGAAAATAGACACATAAATGCGTCTATCAGTTCTCATATGACCAATGAACAGTTCTTAAGATCTTGTTAGACGGTGTAATTTGGGTTTAGTTTAAACACGAACACGAGTAAGTTTCGTTTTTATAACATTACCAACTGAGTAAAACAATATATTTATAGTGTTAATTAAGGTTAGTGCTTTTTACGATTGTCAGTTCTGAACAATGTAATTTTATTTTATTTATTTTTATTCTTTTGGCATATGTTTTTTCCATGTGGAACTTAAATTACATTAAAAAAAGTGTTTTTCAGTCCTTTTATACCAAATACTACCATTATGGTTCAATTGTGTTTTCAAATTTGATTCTAGCGCGTGTTCGTGAAAGTGATCCTCCTATACTTATTTTGCCTGGTTTCTAGCCAGATTACTCAAACCCACCTATTCATTATATCTATTAGTCCCTCGATATTTTTCTATTAGTCATATATTATATTTTCATCTGTCTTAAAATAGTTGTCAACTTCTGTTTATATTGAACATTTTTCATTAAACTTTCAAATATACCCTAATTTTTTTTATAAATATAACCCAATCATAAAATGTTAAACCGTATCTCTATAAACAAAGAAACAAAACCATATATCTGCTTTCCTTTTCTAAAAAAATATATTTATAATTACAAATGTTAGATTCTTTAAAGATAACAATAGATATACGCAATAATATTTGTTTTTATCTTTTATTTTAAACATTTGCAAGAATGATGAAATTACTAGATACATATTTTTCTTATATACTACACATGTTTTTTTATATAAAAAAAATCATAATATAGTATTTAACATGGGTAGATTTGGTATTCCTCTGGTCTCTTAAATATTTTGACTTTGTCAAAGCGAACTAATAAAAACAGACGGAGGGAGTATTACGGTAACTACTCTACAAATATTTTATTGGAACGTGATTGTTGGTTAGCTCATTTAAATCCCATCAAAATCAACATCCAATTAACAACTTGTTCGCAAAATTAGTTCGCCATGACCGAATTTATGACACATGTATGCAATATGTTATGTTTTAAATTTTGCAGATGTGACTAATACAAGAATATATCAACCCATTTATATATAGAAGTTATCAGACGATATCATTTCATAAATTTCTTTTTATGACCCACATTCATACTCAAAGCCAATTAAAATTTCAAGAGGTCTAAGAAGGGTTATAATGCTCGAACATAAAACATAGCCCTGATTTAGGGGGAACAAGTTTACCCAATTAGTATTGGTGTGTTTGTTTTTGGGTGTTTTGACTCAGACGTGCATCGTGTGAAGATTAATCGTGGACATGAAAATGGGATTTTTGGATTAATTTTAGACCTTGGGGTCCACATTTCATTTGAACTTCATTTGCTTCACATGTTCATTAACTCATAAACACTTAAAAAGATTTTTCTTAATGAATCTTTGAGATTTCTTTAAATCATTTTATCATCTCAATTAGCTATAGGTTAAAACTAAAAAGTTTTAAAGGATTGTTTCTTATTTCCGGAACGAATCGACGAATATTGGATGCCCTCGTGTTTTCAGTACGGATAATTGGAAAGAAATGAATAACAAGTTTTCAATAACAAAAAATCAGAGCCAGAAGATCTTAGATTTACAACTCAGATTTCCTTTTCTGTCGGATTAACCTTAAATTTTTTCTTTTGAAATTGCTTGTTGTTAGAGCATCCCTCGGCCAAACTCACAAATTTTGGTATGTCAAGTTTGTCAAAGTTATATCTTAATTTGTAGTCTACCAAGGCCAGTCTCGGAGTAAGAATAGAACATGGTAGTTGAGTATTATAATGAACTAATCAACCGTGAAGATTGAATACTGAATAACAACGGAGACATCCACCCGAACTTCATCAACAAAGGTATGCGAAGACTAACTATCCAATTTACTCATGTTATCTACCATTTTATCTACCGAGACAATGTTATATGACTATAGTATTATGATAATTATTGCAAAAAAAAAAGAAATCTCGAGTCCAATCTAGTACTTGATAAAGATCGAATTATAAAATCAAGCAATGAAGTACTTATCGCATAATAGGTTCAGAGCAAGTTATTGTTCGACATATTGTAGTTGCATATTAAAGTTCATGGAACTCTCATTAGACCTTCAATTAAAGCTCATAAGAACTAGCCAAATACTAACAGATTGGAACGAAGAAACTTTTGGCCGCCTCCTTACAATGAATATAAACAAACGACCTAGATTAAATTAACAAACACCAATATGCTACCTGAAGCAGAAACGACTTGACGTACAGGTTACTCAAAAAAAAAAACACTCATAAGTTATCATAAGACCCTGCTCTACTGCTACACAACTTATTGGCAGCAGCGATCCCAAATCCAATGGCTGCAATTGGGTGATCGTAATTGAAAAAGCGGGGGTCTAAAAACCTCACCCAATATTTCTTTTGGGCAATCACTATGGACAAACTCCAATATAATTCCAAGAGAATCAACTAGACAGTCAGACTCAATCAATGGAAATATATCCAAGAGTTGTATCTCTGTTTCACAATGTAATCAGCAAATCAAACAGATAGAAATCCGCGAGCCTGATTATCATGTGAAACAACTTGAACGGTACCAAATACCAATGTTCAAGTGTCAATCAATTTATATCAACAACCAAGGGTTGGATTATCTAATTGATTAAACTACGCACAACCTGTGATATTTCAATTATATAAACAAATATAATGCGGAAAAGAAATAACACAAACACCAGAAATTTTGTTAACGAGGAAACCGAAAATGCAAAAAAAACCCGGGACCTAGTCCATATTTGAACACCACACTGTATTAAGCCGCTACAGACATTAGCCTACTACAAGTTAACTTCGTACTGGAATGTAGTTGAGCCCTAACCAATCTCACACTGATAAAGGTACAGTCACGTTCCTTACCCCTCTGAATCCCAGCAGGACTCTACCAACTTGATTCCCTTAGCTGATCTCACCCACAACTAAGAGTTGCTATGACCCAAAAGATTGCATTCCATATTATATAAATATATCAGTTCATGAACAAACCGATTTTAGAACATAACCTACTCAAGAATGCAAATGGGTACGCATACCTAAGTGGCCGGACTTAGTTTGGGTTCGCCAGTATGCGAACGGGTACGCATACCTTCCAAACTCAGTTGAATTTCTGGACGTGAACTTACGCCAGCACGCATACGGGCATGCATACTAAGTTCCCGGACTTTCATTAAACCAACCAGTACGCATATGGGTATGCATACCATGGTTCGCGGACTTGGTATAACTTGCAACAGTTAGCATACAAGTATGCATATTGTACTATATCCAATCATGGTTAATTGTTCTAAACTCTAATTTCAATCATTGAAACATTCTTGGAAGACGATAATAGCTGTCTCACACAAACAATTAGCTTCAAAGCAATTTTCAAGTGATTGATAGATCAATACGAAACATTCGGAGTCTACATCAAATGACTGTCTCACACAAATCATGTAAGATGTTACCAGACGATTTTCACATGATCATCTTTTGACTTTCGTCAAGAATATAAGATAAACTTGGTTAAAGCGAAAGCTTACCAACACATATTTCGAGAAATATGTTAGCGAGTTAAACTCAGCTCGAAATATCAAATGTGTATAATCGAAGTCTATATAGCTATACGACTTTTGTCTCAAATAGGAGAAAGAGTGGATAGACTTTTGAGTGATAGATGAGTTCAAGTCTCCACATACCTTTTGTTGATGAAGTTCCACAAGATCCCCTTAGTAGTTCTTCATCTTCAATCGATGAACGCCGTGAAGTCTAATGCTTAACTACACTTTCTATCCTAATCCGAGACTTAGCTATAAGTAGACTAGAAATCAAAACTTATAGTTTTGACAACTAAACTTGACAAACAAGATTGAGATAGCAACGCTTGCGAGTTTGACTGAGCAGTGCTCTAACAGTAATATCACTTTCTTCCATGAAGACGCAACAACATACAACAACTTCATGACCAATAAAACAGCAGGGTTAATGACAAGAATGTCTTTGTCCATCTCCTGCTTGACCACTTCACTAACCAATATAAGACAACAAATGCACTGAAAGATGAGAACTTAATTGCTGCATTCACTCATAAGTTAACATCCCGACAGTGCATCATGTGCACGGAGGAAATAATTCTAACAAAAATCAAACAGTTTCTAATCTCCATTGGCTCTGAAAGTGCTCTGACTTCCGATGGCTGCACTAGTAAGTTTTTCAAAGTCTTTCGGGAAACAACCGATATGGTTCATCGTTTTTTCAAAACCCTCAATATCTACCCCTAATGGACCACGCAAATCTTACATTAATACCAAATGTGGATCATCCTTCAAACCCATCACAATTCAGACTTATAGGGCTCTGCAATTTTATGTTTAGTTTGAAAATAGATATATGAAATCAAGATTGCCGAATGTGTCATATCTGATTAGTTTTTTTTAAAGCCTCATGAAAGCGTTGCAAATGATATGATCTATTTGTTCTAATTTATTCGGAATTTTTAGTCCTCATCTTGTATTCTCTTCTGCTAATCAGTTCATGCATTTTTATTTCAGGTACATTTTTGGCAGTTTCGTCCAATACGAGGTACAAGGTTGTGAACTTACTGGAACGACTGGTCAAAACATCATTCGTTAGAAAGCGGGTCCCTCTAATGGTATTGGCTTTCATGTTTATGCAGACATGCAGTTCGTGGGTTGGGCTAGGTGGAGTGGTTGTCAGTGGGAAATAAAGTATCACGCGATATCAGTACTAAAAATCCATTGAGTTTTGCCCCTTCAACAATAAGCTAAATAAATTTGGTACCAAGATATTTTATTGTTCCTCTTTAAAGTAAACCCTCAGAAACAATTCCGCAAACACATGAAAACCTTCGATATTAAAAGCATCCTGTACTACTTAGCTCAAGCCTTGTTGTCGCATCCTTGTAGGGTATTTCACCGTTTAGTTGACTATCTACCTCTTCATTCAGAAGTTATTTATAATTGAGATCTAGTAAACCTATTAAAATAAAGGTAGTTAGCTTTTTTTTCTTTTTAATTTAATATGTTGAAGCCTATAAAAATATTAACATGACTATTGGTTACAGTACAATTTAAGTCGATAACATTTTCCATTTTTGTTGTATGAGATCATTGTGGATCTTTGCATTCATGGTCCTTTATATAACTTGTTAACAAATCTTCGGTTTTGTTAAGTTAGTGAGGTTGCAACTTTGATACAAGGTTGGCTGCCTGGCAGTAACCAAAACTAAAAAAATGCAAGTAGTTCTGGTTTTCTAATGGAAAGGAGACCATAAGATTTAGTTCCATATAGATATAAGTTTGGCTAGATGCTGAAAGTCAAGGAAGTTCGATTTCAGTACAAAGAAACCTAAACTATAAGACTCATCAGTAAATGTATTCAGGAGGCACTGCAACATCTAAAATATACTAATGATACATCTTTATATAATGATAATGACTTGTTCAAACTCTAATTGCAGTTATAATTTTTACAGTAGTCCACCATATAAAATGTTTAACAACATAAGATCTGCTATATGTGTAAGTCAGAAGAAATTGGATTTGATGCAGTTTAACAGGGGTACTCAAATAAGATTTCTATACACATTCATAGATTTCTTATTTGAGTGACTCCTGGAGATTCTCTGAAAATCTAGAGATTTCTAGGGATTTTCTGAGAGTATATTATAGAGTCATTATGACTTGTAGAGAAAGAAAAATGAGATTTGTAAAGAGTCATTGTGATTTGTAGAGACAAAAAAATGTAAAATATCTAATAAATAATTCAAAACTTCTACCGATTACTTTATTATGTATGTTATAATGTTAATAAAAGTACCATGAATATCCAGTAAAACATGTGTTTATTGTCAAAATAAATCTCACTGTTGTTCTATGCCTAATAAGTTTTCATTCTCTTTATTCCATTCATCCCACATTTTATTTGCTGTGCAATCTCGTCAATGGCTTACTACGCAAATGACCCGTTCCTTGGTCATCGGCTCAAAAAATAAATAAAAAAAATCAAATATTCCCCAAATTTCCAAGTCTCCCAAAATGTCACATCTTGGGGAGAGATTTGTACCATGCCTATTTCCCTAAAAAAATCTCTCTAAATCTCTGAAAACAATAAATCAATCACTTTAAATTCTCATTCGAATAACAGGGATGTTAGAGTGACTCTTATGAAATCCTAATCCAATAACATGGATTTTAAGGAAATTTAAATGACTTAAAAAAAGTCTCTAACCAATAACAAGAGACATTATGGGACTCTCCAAAAATCTCTATGGACTAATAATGGAAACTCTCCGGAAATCACTTGAAAAATCCATGGACTACCTCCCTGTAATATCCAACATATATTGGATTTGATACGGACGATGTCAAACCAGGTCCAATCCGGACCATGCTCACGGCTCACCCCTAAATGTTGAATGATTTTTTGGGCACTACTCAAAAATGGAGGGGGACTACTCTTCATTTTTTGGGTGGATATTTGGAGTAATTTTGAGTCACCCCTTATCTAAATTTTTTTTTACACCAAACTTGCCCTTGGTAATTAAATAAGTTAGTGTAATGATTAGTGAGATTAAATTAATAAGTTGATTTTTTTCAAAAGAAGAATTATTGAGAGGGAGAAGAAGAAGAAGAAGATGAAGATGAGGGTTTTGGAAGAAAAAAAGGTTAGATCTTTTAGTTTAAGAGCCACAACAAGAGTATGATGTTTTGGGTACTCACGGATACTTCAAATTTAGTTAATGGTGCTTGAATTGGCCAAAACATTCCTAAAAATGAACAATTTACAAATTGATTTTGGTTTGGTTAAAAAAGTTCGGCTACGACATCTGAAGAACAGGTAGCCGAACTCATCTGCAAGTGTAGTTCGGCTAATGTTTCTGAAAACACAGGTAGTCGAACTCAGCTTTAATGGAGTTTTTTCTTTCAGAGAAAAGTTCGGTTAGGAGAAAAAAATTGTGACGTAACCGAACTCAATATATAGGTTTTTCAGAGTAAAGTTCGGTTAGGAGAAAAGTTTTTGCGGCGTAACCGAACTTTTTGCGACGTAACCGAACTTTTTGTGACGTGACCAATTTTTTTTTTTGCGACGTAACCGAACCTTTTGCGCCGAAAACGAACTTTTTTGCGACGAAACCGAATTTTTTTGCTACGAAACCGAACTTTTTGCGACAAAACCGAACTAAAAGTTTGGTTGAGACATTTTTTTTTTTGCGACGTAACCGAACTCTTCTCTTAAAAAAAGAAAAACCTCCATTAAAGTTGAGTTCGGCTAGTTCGACAAAGTTTTTCACATAATTCCTAGCCGAACTTCTCTCTGCAACTTCCATTTTCAACTCATTTTGATGATTACTTCTCATTTTTTCAACCAAAAATGAATGACAAGTAATGGGTTTGTTATAATTTTGATTTTGATTTTGTTTTGTTAATGATTTAAATTAAGCTATATATAGAGGTGCGGTGGTTTGAGGTGGTCGGTGGTGGTGGGCGGCGGTGGTAATGGGAGGAGGTGGTTATATATATATATGTGGTGGTGATGGGAGGAAGTGGTATGTTAAGGGTAGGTTAGTCATTCCACACTTTAGGACACCCCTTATAACTATAGGGTAGATATTCTTATCACTTAGTAGTCCCCCACCATTTTTGAGTAGTGCCCAAAAAATCGTTCTAAATGTTCTACTTCAGGACGAGAAATCTGTTGACAACAGGGTCGGCTGATAACATAACGATGTTTTGGGGACTAGCCCAAAACAGTGGGGGACTACTCTTCCAATTTGGGGGTGGATATTTGAAGTAATTTTGGGTCACCCCTTATCTAATATTTTTTTTAATACCAAATTTACCCTTGGTAATTAAATTAGTTAGATTAGTTAGTGTTAGTGTAATGATTAATTAGTGATTATTTAGTGATTAGTGAGTTATTAATAGGATAGTTTTGTTAGAATGAGATGAAGAAGAAGGAGAAGAAGAAGAAGAAAAGATGAAGAAAAATAGGGAAGAACCCAAAAAAAAATATTTTGAGTTTAGTAAATATGATATGAGTGATTCATGTGATGATACCTCTTCCTCAGAATCAGAACCTCCTTCATCTCCTAAACTATTTGTCAATACTTCTAACGATCCGGGTATGAGTTATTTCTTAGATGATGAATGTTTTTTTCCCCAAACTCAAGCTAACGACCCAAATGATGAATTTTATCAGCCACAACCAGAATATGAAGTTATGGTTACTCAGGTATGTCTCAAATTTAGTTAATGTAGCTTGAATTGTGCAAAAAATAGGCCAAATCGAAAATTTCAGGAAGAAATTTCGGCTAGGTGATAGTAGTTCGGTTAGCAATTCTACCAAAAAGGTAGCCGAACTCTCCTGTATGTGCAGTTCGGTTACTCATTTCAGCATACGCAGGTAACCGAACTCTGTTTTAATGGAGGTTTTTGAGAGTTCGGTTATCTTTTTCCAGAAAACGTTGCCGAACTAATTTTATAGAGTATACAGTTAATGGTTCGGTTCAGTCGAGTTTATTCCTTTTGTTACCGAAATTTATGTTCGGCAATCTCGCAAGTCACCTTCATTGAATAGATAACCGAACTCTATAGTTCGGTTTAATCGATTGTATTAATTATGTTGCCGAACTATAGTTTTGAAATATCCAAAGAACAAGTTCGGCAAGATCGCAATTTTTTTATCATAACCGAACCTTTTGTTCGGCAGGATCGCATATTATGTTTACATTGCCGAAAATATAAGTATTTCTTATTTTTAGTTGGTATTGACGTTGTGCTATTACTCGTAGGTTGCATCTGATCCAATAGAACCAATGGAAAATCAACCTACCCCTGTTGATATTTTGTACGATGACACGTCACATCACTACATGAATGACTTGGTATTCAAAAGTCCTTTAGAGGCAAAGAGTTGGGCTAGACAACATGCACTAAAAGACATGTGCGTATTAGTATTGAATGGGAGAGAGAGCAAAACCCGCTTTGAAATGGTTTGTGAGAGAAGCGGTGATCCCGATAAAAGCCACAAGAGGAAGGGTTATGTTTATAAAGGAAAGACAAATAGGAAGAACAAAACTTGATCAAAGAAGATTAAATGCCCATTCAAGCTTGCATTTTATTACAACAAAGAATTGGGTGGATGGGTTCTCTACAAGGTTATGGAAGGTAGTCATAACCACCCTCGTCCGGAGCATCTTGAAGGACATTTCATGGCGGCCAAGCTAACTCCTGAAGAGATGGACAAGGTAGCTAAAATGAGGAAAATGGATCTTTCACCGATTAAAATGCTCCAAATACTAAAGGAGGATAACAAGGATAACCACTCATCTTTGTCCACCATTTATAATGCAATAGTGACAATTAGAAAGAAGGAATGGAGAGATAGACAAGTGATGCAACAATTGTTTTTTTTGGCCAAAGAGAAAGACTACGCGGTTCAAAAAGATGTGGATTCGGACGGAGAGATAACACAACTCTTCATTGCGCATCCAACGAGTGTTCAATTGGCTCAATGCTTTCATGAAGTTCTCATAATGGATTGTACTTATAAGACGAACAAGTACGAGATGCCATTGTTGAATATTGTTGGGCGTACTTCGACGCAGTCACCGTTTACCGTGGCGTTTTGTTTTTTAAGAGACGAGCAAGAACCTAGTTACATTTGGGCACTACAACAAGTTAAGGCAATCTTCCGAGGTGATGATATTCCCGGGGTTATAGTGACCGATAATGAAGTCGCATTGATGAATGCAATAGAGGTAGTGTTTCCATTAGCACACAATATGCTTTGTACATTCCATATATGGTGTAATTTGATAAATAGGTGCAAGCCAATAATTTGTCCACCCAAGAAAAAAGGATATGAAGAGATTAAGATGCTACCAGAACATGAACGAGCGGATGCAAAAGAGGAAGTTGAAAAACAATACGCTCTAAATTACGCTAAATGGGTTGCTTTCAACAGTGAATGGGAATCATTGTGTTGGTCTCTTACCGAGGAAGAGTATCATCTAAATCTTGCGGAGTTTATCGCCCATTGGGATACTCCCGATTCTCCCGGTGTTGTATCGTATGTTCTTCGCCAATGGTTGGAACCACACAAAGAGAGGTTCGTTAATGCCTATACCAACCAATATAAACACTTGGGAAATCAAGCGACAAGTTTAGTAGAGTCGGCTCACCATCGGTTGACTTTGGATGTGTTGATAATTTTGTAACCGTGTGGAATGCTATGGAAAATTACTTCAAGCGCGACATTGATAGAATTAAAGAGAAATTCCAAAAAAGCCGTATATTCAAAATGACCGGAAAATACGCCGACCACCCATTGTTCAAGGGAATCCATTACAACGTATCACGGCAATGTATGAAGTTGTTGATTATAGAAGTCGAGTTGATTGATAAGTGGGAAACCAAGAGGGATGAGGTGTGTGTATGTAACATGAAGAAGTCTATGGGACTCCCTTGTCGCCATATGATAATCAACTACGAGCATGGCGTAATCCCTTTAAGCGACATTGATCCATATTAGAAGCATCTAAGTTTCATCCCTCCTCCAAAGGGAGAAGAAGCCGGAGAGGAGTTTGGTGATAACGACATGGGTAGAACCGTACTAGAGATGTATCGTGGCATGAACAAGCTCCAAAAACAAATATTTTGGGATGACATGAGGAAAATCATATATCCACAAACTTCGGAGAATGTTTATGAACCGTCAAAAGGCAAACGCAAAGGTAGGCCAAGCAAAAAAGAAACTAAAAAACAACTAAGAGAATATGCAAAGGTGTTACGTAAGAAGAAAAGTGAGCAAACCCCATTTACTAGAGATCCATCGGCCCATGAGTATACCGCGGAAATGTACTTGGAGCAAACCAAGAAAAGGGGTAGGAGTATTGAGGAGAAAGGCGAAACAAGTGAGCGAGATTTGAAGAAAAAAGGTACGATGTGTCCATCTCAACCAAGCCAACCATCTTCCGGCGACGTGAAGCTTAAGTCTCCAATTTGCCCTATTCAACCATCTTCCCTAGACGTGAAGCTTGATGCTCCAAATAAAGACTATTTGAATGATCTACCTCTATACATTAGAGAATACGTTATATCCACCGACGACGTTCCTCCGGATGGTAATTGTGGTTTTCATGTTGTCAATCAGCAACTTGGGCCTTTCATCGAAGGTGCAAAGCTAAATAATGGGTGTGCAATCACTCATATAAGGCAAAGGTTGTTGTCCAAACTAAAGGAGAATCCGGCATTTTACAAGACAATGTTGTGCGATGGGGTGGGTAGTCTCAATGAGCAATTTGTTAAGTATCAACGTCTTCATGGGGGCCATCCGATCACAAGGGATTATTGGATGAGCATACCGATATGTGGACACTTAATCGCCGAGGCTTTTAATTGTGTGGTTCATTATTTCTCAAAGTATGCTAGTTTCACCTTCACCCCGAAAACAACCGTATGTGTCGAGCAACTCAAACGAAGGAGATGTGTGATGGCATTGACTAACAACAACCACTTTATAGGCCTTCGTTTAAAACCCGATTGTCCGCTGCCTCCAATATCCGGAAACTCTTTTTGGCCTGCCTTTAACTACAATATAATGTTGGGTTGGTGTATTATGTATGAGCATAACATGGAGATGTGGAAAGCTTTGTCGAAATCTGACGAAATTGTACATGAAGGTCGAATTTCACTTGATGATGATTAAATGACACATGCAATGGAACTAAGTATGCTTATCAATGTAATACTATGTTTTTTGAAGTGTGGTATTCATTATCGAGTTAATGCTAGTATTCTATTAAGTTGACAGATAATAGTTCGGCAACCTGTATTTTTGTGCAGGTAACCGAACTACCTGGTGAAAAAATACAGTTTGCCGAACTCATGTTTTATATGAGTCTTCAGAGAAAGTTTCGGCTACCATTGATATAATACTTTCCTACCGAACTAGAAAGTTTGGTTACAAGCTAGAAATTTAGATAACCGAACTTTTTACCTGAAGCCTAAGGGGAGATTTCGGCAACCAGTTTAAATGTTGTGAGGTAACCGAACTCTGTCTTCGGCAACCTTGTAGTATTTAGCTGTTCGCCGAAAATTCAGTTCGGTGACCATTAATTAGTTACAGGTTACCGAACTAACCTGTGTTTAAATTTCAGGTTGCCGAAAAAAATCCTGTATTCAAAATTTCTTCCATATAAAATTGAAAACACAAACCCAATTTAAATTAAAAACAAAAACAAGGTTCTAAAACAAATATAAAAGTTGTTATACATACCAAACTACGAAATCCTTAACTAATTGTTTAAAACACACAAACATACGAAATCCATAACTAAGAAGTTTTTTGAAACTAAAACCATACGAAATCACTAACGACCACCACGACGAACACTTTTACCACTTCCTTGTTTACCACGAGTTTTAGGTTGAACTTCCTCATCACTTGGGGTTTCATCTACTCGTCCGGTTTCCTCCATGGCGCGACTTGAACATTCTCCTTGTTGTCGACCCCTCTTCAATTGCTTAGACCTACTTGGCTCCATCATTCTTTTAGTTATAAGACCCTCCCACTCGCCGTAGTAGTAGGTTTGTTCCTTAGTCGACATCGGCTCTCCACTGCGGATTTTAGCCATCAATTTCTTCAATAATTTCGTACCCTTGTTCACCTGATTCCAATTTTAAGCATAAGTAAATATATTTTCAATACTTTCAAACAACAAGGAAGTATAAGAGAAGACATTTTCTTACCACATTATCCCATAACATTTTTGCTTCTTCTCCACAAATAGGCATCTCCTTCTGAGCTCTCTTAGCCTCCCTCTCCTTTGCCTTCCCCTTCGCCTTATCAGTCTTAGCTTGTTGTTCTCTATTTATCACAAAAGGATGACTAATTTCTTGATAAAACACCGTATAATCTTCATCACATGCATTTACATCTCCACCACAAGGTACACAATCACCTAAAGGTAAGTAGTAGTTACGAAGTGCATTCCAATGTCCTACCGTAGGAGTTGGTTCATGTTTTGGGACAAAATATTTCTCGGTGTTCTTTGTTCCTTAAACCACCAAATTGAAATTTTCATTCTCCACGTCGGGATCCATTTGGACACAACAAATTTGTCTTAGTATTCTCCTTGGATTATATATTGCGTATCCATTAGGATACCAAATTGGTCCATAGTAAGCCGTGAAGGTAGAGAAACCATTCAGATCTTCTTCATCTACAGAGACATCATCGGGTATGGCGTATAGGTGAAATACCACATCGTTCACCGTAAGTTTATCCAATTTCTCCCTCAACGAAGTCAACTGCTCTTCTTTAGACTTCTTTTGTGCGTCCAAAAACAACCATTTTCCCGCTGTAGGTTCGTCATAGGGATAAGCTGTCTTTTCCCTGGCCAATCCCAATGAAGGGAAGTGGTCATAAATCCAAACCTATGCGAAAATACGAAAATATTAATCCATATACATGAAAATTGATTTGGAAGCATAAAATTTAGGCGAATAATTTGCTAACTAACAATGTAAAAGGTCACCTGAATAAGAGTTAAGTAACCTCCAATTTGATTTGTCTTAATCCTCGACCCTTTGCTCATCTCTCCTAGAACAAAAGCAAGCACCCCAGTGGCCCAAGAGTATTTGTTAATCTCATCGAGATTCTCCAAAAGCTGTAGATAATGTGCATCCACCCTATTTCCAGAAGTGTCTGGGAAAATGACGGTTCCTAGCTGATATAACCAATAAGCGGTGACATGATGCCTAAGGGTCTCCTGGTCCATCACCAACTTTCCTTTCTCCACCTTCTTTCTTGTCCCTCCAAATGCTTCCTTCAACTTTACCAACTTGAATTTCTTCAACCTCTTCTTAAAGGCTCCATTTGTCCCTCTTGGATTATACTCATCGCCACGTTTAGGGGACCTCACAGAACGTCTAAACTCACATTGAGCCTTTCTTGCATCCCATCCTAGACATTTTAGAGCCAATTCTTCAAGAGCTTCATAATGCATCGAGGGGTTGTAGCCTTCTCGAAGACATTTACCTTCCACTGGTAAGCCGGTTATTCTCGAGCAATCATCGGGAGTAATTCCCATCTCGCCAAATGGAAGATGAATTGTATATGTCTCGGGATAGTACCTCTCAAGAAATGCGGATACATCAACAACGTCAAAATCCGCATGTGCATCCTCTATAGCTCTCCATAACACACACTGTTTCACCTTTGCTTGAAAATCGTCACACTCCAAAGATAGATCCCATTTGGACGCCTTTTGACGCCGAATAAGACGTACTGCATCATTATGATCCTACGAAAAAAACATAACACTATTAATACTTGACGAAACATGTCCCAAAAAAAAAACGTTTTGTTAGGTAAAAATGAACTTAAAGAATACCTTTGTCGCATAGATCTTCACAGCCCATGAGTGTTTGTAGCCAAACAATGTGGCCCCTCCATCATTTGGAGTACCATAAGTTGGGTTCACTGGTGGCAAACACAAATCATCAGGGGGAATGTGTGAGTATCTATCACAAGGCGGCTTCTGCTTCTTTTTCTCTTTAACAGGAACTATTTCTTGCTCTTCTTCCTCTTCCTTCAGTTCATCCTCTTCATCCTCTCCCTCCCCTTCCTCCTCTTCTTCCTCTCCTTCCTCATCCTTCTCTTCCTCTTGTCCTTCTCCTTCTTTGCCCTGTCCTTGTTCTTCATCTTCTACATTTTCAACGTGTTCTCTTTGTTGTTCAACCTCTTCATTTCCTTGGTCTTCATTTCCTTGCTCTTCTTCATCATCATTCTCTTCTTCAATAACATTATCAATTGTATTCTCCATCACCTCTTGATTGACTTTCTGTAATGATCCCCCTACATGTTTTGCATTTTTAGTACCACGGTTTCGGAAATCCAGGTGTATCCTACCACGAGGGGTTGGAGTTCTCAAATCTTCGGCTACGTGGGGATTAGATTTTTTCCTTTTGTTCCTAACGAATGAAAACCACATTATTAGCTAAACAGAATATTGTCTTATCAAATAAAGATGAACATGGGATTACATCAAACACAAAATGTTAACAGACTAAAGTTCGGTTATCTGGTATAAGTTGCGAGGTAACCGAACTACAAGTTTGTATGTGACAGATCAAAGTTCGATTACCAAATAGAAAGTGCGAGGTAACCGAACTATATTTTATCAAAGTTCGGTTACCTATATAAATTTATCGACGTAACCGAACTCATATTTTTCATATAAAGAAGGAGTTCGGTTACGTTATTTTTAAGCGAGCTTACCGAACTTCATAGTTCGGTTACCTTAAAATTACTAATTGGCCGAACTGTTCTTCATATTGAAAGTTCGGTTACCTATATAAAAAGGTGGGGGACTACTCTTCTATTTTGGGGTAGATATTTGAAGTAAATTTGAGCCACCCTTTAACTTAGTTTTTTTCTAATACCAAACTTGCCCTTGGTGATTAAATTAGTTAGTGTTAGTGTAATGATTGATTAGTGAGGTTAGATTAATTAGCTGAGTGTTTTTAAAAGAATAATTTTTGAGAAGAAGGTTTTTTTTTTTTTTTTTTTTTTAAGATGGTTGATTTCGAAATGAGGGTTTGGGTACTTAGGTATACTTCAAATTTAGTTAATGTTGCTTGAATTGACAAAAACTTTCGAAAAAATGAGAAATTTATATACTGATTTCGACCATGGAAATGAAGTTCGGCTACGACATCTGAAGAACAGGTAGCCGAACTCATTTGCAAGTGTAGTTCGGCTAATGGGTCTGAAGACACAGGTAGACGAACTCAGCTTTAATGGAGTTTTTGCTTTCAGAGAAAAGTTCGGCTAGGAAAAAGAAAGTTGCGACGTAACCGAACTAAAAGTTCGGCTGGGAATTTTTTTCTCGACGTAACCGAACTCAATATATAGGTTTTCAGAAAAAAGTTCGGTTAGTAGAAAAAAATTGCGACAAAACCGAACTAAAAATTCGGCTAGGAAAAAAACGAAAAAAAGTTACGACGTGACCGAACTAAAAGTTCGACTGGGAATTTTTTTTTGCGAGGTAACCGAACTTTTTTATAAAAGAAAAACTCCATTAAAGCTGAGTTCAGCTAGTTCGACAAACTGTTTCACATAATTTCTAGCCGAACTTCTCTCTGCAACTTTCATTTTCAACTCATTTTGATGATTACTTCTCATTTCTTCAACCAAAAACGAATGACAAATAATGGGTTTGTGAGAATATCTTCGTTAATGATTTAAATTAAGCTATATACATAGAGGTGGTGGTGGCTTGTGGTGGTAGTAGTTGGAGGTGGTAGGTGATGGGCGGTGGTGGTGGGCGGCGGTGGTGGGAGGAGGTGGTGGTTATATATATATAGGTGGTTATTAAGTTGGTTTTAAATTAAATTAGGTTAAGGGTAGGTTAATCATTTCCACACTTTAGGACATCCCTTATAAGTATAGGGTAGACATTCCTGTTACAAAATAGTCCCCCTCCATTTTTGAGTAGTCCCCAAAAATCCGTTCTTAAAAAACCCTAATAAAAGCTTATAAAGATGTAGCTTCAGCATCTACATTGTTCGTAAAACCCTAACCGTGGTCATCTTTTCTCTCTAAGATCTCTTATCAGCCGATCACTCTGGAAGTTGTTTTTATTTTTGTTCTTGTTTGTTTTGAAATTGTGGCAGATGATGAACACTTACGACTTGAACTGAGTACTCAATCTAAGGATTGGGTTTTGTTATTTTCAGTTGAATAGGAAGAGCTGATGCCTTTATTTGATTTCTTTTGATTTTTTTTTAATTTTAGTTTCTGATTTTGATGTGGATGATGAGAAGTTGAAATCAATCAGTTATCCCTGTCTGATATATACATGCTGATTTTTCTATGCTCTGACATATCTATTAGCTCGCTCTAGATTTTGATTGTTTTGTTTTTAGTTTTTAAAAATTCCTTAGAAAATTCGTTTAATGTTTTCCGTTCAATACATCTAAGTTGTACAGAATATGTGGATGATGAGAAAATTAAAATTAACAGTTATCCCTGTCTTAGTCACCGGTGCTGATAATGTTTAATCTGACACTTCAAATTCTGTAGAAATTATGCTCATAATCTCTGTTGTATGTAGTTTGTATCTCTTATGAAATTTTAGAAAACCTTGTTTTATATGTCAAGGATCCAATGATGGTAATGTAATCTTTGAGACCTGATTATCTATTGATGATAGCTATAAGCATTTTCTGAGGATCCTGATGACTACAATTTCTTTGATTTTAGTTGTTTATATCCTTAAGCTTTTGTTTTTGTTCTGATTTTTTTTAGGATGTTTCATTCAAATTTTTGGATTGGTTTATTGGTTGAGTATATGATGAAGTTTGCACTGGGCTCTGAGCAGAATTTCTGCGCTAACTGATCCATATGCGGCCTAGAAAGCCAATTCTGATACCATAATAAATCGATACCTTGATGAGTCAAAAAAAAGTTGTGCTCAAAAGAATTAAGATAACTTTAACAGTACTGAAGTGTCTAATTGCTCGCTCTAGATTTTGGTAGTCTCTTTTTTCAGGAAGATTTCTTGATATTTCTGACAAATTTTGCTCTACAGAATGTGTCAATGGCTAATGCTAAGCATAAATAACAAACAGCTTATCTTGTTTTTGCTTTTGTCGACTGGAGTGGACAAAATTTACAGAGCCTTGCATCTTCGGACTAGCAATAGAATTCCTTTTAAACTCAATCCTTAAGCTCAATAAAGGAGCTGACTGTTGTATAATCATTCATGTAACTTGAAATGCAATCAGTTTTGCAAACTGTCCTAATTCATCCTCAATCCTATGGTCCTGTGAATTGACCAATACAGCATGGTGGTCAGTGTAACTGAGCTTCACTCTTTAGATTCTAATGTCTCATCACTGGATCAAGAGCTAGACTCGCTGGGGCTATCTGAAGAGTTCCACCATGATCATCTAGCAGTTCAATATTTGTGCAACTGCTAAACTGTCACAGAACAAGTAGGACTGAAAACTGTCACAGAAATTTTGAAACTTAGCAGTTCTTAATCTAACAAAAAGATGGAACTTCAGACAAGACACTTAGCCGCCACCACACTTTGTACAATCACAAAATGTATGTTCATCTCAGTAGAGATGAACTTCCTTCCTGTTTCGCACTTCATAGTTCATACCTGATACCTGTGCTTCCCCTGTGATCCAGATATTCCTTGTAGACTACCTGTGCTTCCCCTGTGATCCAGATATTCCTTGTAGACTCATCCATCGTCTGCTATTCAAAAGCTTGCATGCAACTATCTTTGCCATCATATCATGTAACATTGATAACAAGTTTCAGCAATCCTACCACCTTCGTCACTATTAAGGTCATCCTATAAGTTAACTTATGTCCAGTATTGTTTTCAAGCCTGCTTGCTGTGTTTCTACTTGATGGTGCTGTAGCGATTTGTCCCATGTCTGGACCAATGATCCTTTAGATCAAGTGGTAACGACAAGTCATGACCTTCCGCAGTCAACCGGTTTACTAGCTTTGTGAAAGCGCCGCCACTCATCTTTCTTCCACCAATGCGAGAGCTTCGCTTATTATCCATCACAGGCAGAGGATACACCGACAGAGTTTTTGTGCAGCAAGCAGACTGCCAACCACCTTTCCCCCATCTATAGCACTGTTGTAGGGCACCGGTGCACGAGCAAACAGGAGGCAGCATATTAGAGGCGTCAAAATTCACCTGTTTTAGCCCTCTTTGTTCCAACTTCGTCCACTGTTGGTCTTCCTCCTCTTCACCGCTCCCATTACCACACATATACTGCTCATACGTGTTGGCAACTGTGGCATGCTTATTCAAGCCCTCACCTTCTTTCTTAGCCCTCTTTCTTGAAGGCGGCTTTGATGCTGTCATCTCGCTGGATGAAATGACCTTGTTCTCCACTGGTCTCCCACCCGGTCCAGGTTTCGGAGATTCAGGCAAAACAGCTGCTAAGGAGGTATTGTCATATATGTGCATCTGCCTTGGACTGTATGAAGCTTTCACCATGGGGTTTTGCTGCATGTGCTGTATCTGGTGCATGTATGTCGTTCCACGGGCAATATCAAACTCTGAGGAGCATGTTGGAGACACACTACTGCCTATCACAGAAGACTTCAGTTTGTATTTGAGGGCAGCGAAAGCGTTGTCTCGTTCCATCACTGCATTATTCCTCTCAGAAATGGCAGCATTTCTTTGCATGATTGCTAGATCTCGCTCAGCCAAAGCGGCATCTTTCTCTGAGAAAGCCAAATTCCGTTCTCTGATTGCAGTGTCCCTGTCACCTAAGATGCTCATGAACTTCATTATCCTTGCCTGGTCATCCTTCATTAGTTGTGGGGGAAGCATAAACTGCACCAGTAAAATAGTGGGAGGATCGACCTATCAGTATTTGGCAATTTGCCAATGAGTGCTGAAATATATAAAATGATAATTTTCCTTCGCACAACTTAAGTGTTTCAACAGAACAATATAGAATAGGAGGAGGTAATTAAAGAGTCCATAACAGATGGATTGCTTCCATACCTGAGGGTTAAACTGTTTGTAAGATTCATGTCTGTGCCTCCCATTACCATGCTGCCCAGTGTCATCCATTTTACGAATATCCAAGCGGAACTATGTTGATGCTAGAAATTTTTTCTGCTGTAACATTATAAGTTCAACATACGATGTGATTACAATATCAAACCAGCTGGTGGCAAACAAAGAAAAAACGCCAGCAATGTAAATGGTTTCATGAGCTAGATAGAAAAGAAAAAACTCCCAAAGATAAGAAGCATGCCTTAGAAAAACCTTAAGCAGGTGCAAATATAAAACCTGAGAAACCATCCAAAGAAATCTCAGATGGAAATCACTAATCCCAGCAAATACCACTATGGACCCAGTAATCTTAGATTGCGTATCTTCAAAGAACCACATGCCACATAATAGAATAGAATACGTAGTACTACAAAAAATAGCATGCCTGATGATAGTTGATAGATGGAAATTTTGAACACAGTACTTTGTGTAACTGGTATATACAAGTCTAAGTGTTTTGCGGACCAACAATTTATTCATAAGAACATGTCACAACCAGTTCAAATCAATTCTACGTTCCTAATCAAAACAACCAAAAGATTGTTACCATGGTACATGGACCTAAACAACTACCAGTTCTTAGTTTCTATTTGAATGAATACCGAGGACCAAAATCACATATTCGGTTTAGGTATTACGCCCAGTCCCCTTGAAAAGTTCTTCAGAACACCACCCTCAACCCAGAAACATTTCATGTCTGTAGTAAAATGCAATTTTTCCAGTCTAACAGATACACCATGGAATACAAGGGCATGCATATCAGCAATGTTCAATTTCAAATCCAAAGACTGCAAGGGTACTGAATCGCACATACAAAGGAGTACTAGTTAAAACACAAAAACCAAATACAAAGGGTCATGAATACAATTTCACAGGAAACAGATTCTTTCAAAGTTTCACTATTCAATAAATCAAAATCTCAAAAACCTATTGCAATGGGGTTTTCTTGTATTCATCATGGTAAGAACTAAGGAGGACATTGCAATAGACCATCAAAAGTAAACTTGCCGAAAATTACTTTTGAAATAGGAAATTGGATAATCCACAACATGGTAAGTAAGTTACATGCATCCAGTAAGGCCGTCATAAGAAATTCAATGCTATACAAAAATAAGTTCAACATCATAGAAGAAAGTCAAGACCTGTAGGCTTCAGAGATACGCTAAGTCAGATAGAGATAGCGAAATAAAAAAGAAACCTCCATTAAAGAGAACAAAGAAGAAAACAAAAGCTTACTTCTGAAGCTTTCCAGAGAGAAGAAGAGAAACCCAACCCAAGAATTCTGCTTGTCGTGGAAAACGCACTATCCTTCTCGTGTCGTTCAGTTATTAAACTAATATATAATACGGGAAAGAATTACTGCATAGATTTCAACTTCTTTTTAATATGTTCTTTCCCTCGTTTTTGAATGGATGACCACCGTTGATTAAGAATCTAACAGTGCAGAATAAAAGAAGACGGTTATTTTCGGTAGTTTAACCTGTACTGAATAAAGTGAAATTAAAGTCTATCCCATAAAAACTCTGGAAAATGTGAAGAAAGTAGTAGAAGAAGAAATGTCTTGAAACTTCCGAAGCTTATCGTTCATGCTATGCACGTTGAAGCATCTAAGTAGTTTGACTTGTCAAATGAAGTCAATAATTGTGATGCAAAAGTCAAACTTCAAAGGAATGTGCTCAAACATTTCTGACCCAGTGACAGTGATGGGGTTCGACCCCTCCCTGAACAGGTTGGTCTGGGAAGTTGGTGAATTTCAGACACTAGAGCAAGAACGGAAATGAACTAATCACTTAGGAAATCCAGGAAACTGGAACCAAATGTGAAAAATGAAACTCGAATCAACATTGAACTCATTACATAACGAACGATGTAAGATAGGTAGATTTTTGTGTTTTATTTTGTAAAGTAACTTGGATTAAATGTAAATGAAGTGAGTCCAACTATATTGTTGTGATATATAAGGTCATTTTGTATGATTGTATTGCAGAGGCAAAAAATAACAGAATGCTGTATATTTGAAGTTCTAAATTGGTATTTCCTGTAAAATATAACAGTCTACAAATGGCTAATGATAATGAATCATACTCGTAACAATCTTCACTTTGAAGAAGAAGCAACTTCAATGGCACTTCCTAGAGGCCAAGCAGCTTCAACCAAGGAATTCCCATACTTCACTTGCTTCACTAATGTAATCAGTTTCCTTGGAGCTAGCCCTGTTACAAAATAGAAAGAAATAGAGGGTTCAGTGAATGGGGGATATGTAGCGGAGAAGTTACTGATTATCCGAAACCATTTTAGTTTACATTGTAATGATTTAACATACCGAATCCATCTGTGAGCAAAGTGTATTGATACATGAGGTCCATGCATATGTATGGTAGATTATCTGCCTCCACATGTGGATAGGTACTCTTAGCATCTGTTAGTTTTGTTGCACAGGCACGTACAGCTGCATCCAAAAAGTCCATGGGACAAACCTGAGTCGTTGGCAGTTTCGGATTCACAAAACCAGCCTGTAGTTTGAAATATTATCTAAGTTAGGATGCTAACTAGAAAAGGTATCGAGTATTCATATGATGTTTGACCAGATAAAGTGGTCTCAGCTCTCAAGTATGTTTGGTCATGGACGATTGTTACCTCAGCAGCGCGGTCAAAGAAAAATGAAGCAACGAATAAATTTTTCTGTCCATCCCCACCACCGCCATTCCATATCCCACCAAATGTGCACTTCATTGCTGTGCACTTTGGTTCGTCAACTTTTAGAGCCTTGTAGGCTACTCTCTGGCACTGCTTCACGTTGGAGCCAGAAGGAGAAGCTGATGCATCATAGTCGGCTCCACCATATTTGTAAGAACCTTGAGAAATAAACAATAAAGTTATCCTCAAAAACTTTCTTTTCACTATGAGCCTGGAATCAGGTCGAAACATATCAAACGAAAATATATACAGTATATTGCATCCACCAAGATATAAGGTCTTTGCCTGCTCTGTGCATGGAACTTTCCCTTGGAACCTCAGGGACTTATGCAGTAATTATCATGCTTAAGTTTCTGGGAATCAGTTTATTAATCACTTATGCTTTTCTACACACCCCCCTTTTTAAATTGTGCAGTGAAAGCATTCTAAGTTAAAACTAAACATAACATGGATTTAAGAGTGAGACGAATGGGTTAGGTAGAATACTATAGTTTGTAACAAAATTGTCTAATGCATACAGTCAGGCTTCTCGGCGTTCTTCTATTTCCTCAGGAAATCGCAGGAAAGAAACGATAAGTACGACAAAACATAAGGCTAAACTCCCTGTTTATACACATAGGATAGGGATTAGTTTTTCACTTTTTTCAAGCATAGTCATTTAAATTATAAACTTATGTTTGCTGTTAGGGGGTAAAAGTGGCTTGTGTATGTATCAGTTTTTTTGAAAAAAGCAGATTGTACAATCACTGTGGAAACTA
The DNA here is from genome assembly GCA_023531105.1 of Papaver atlanticum. Classification (NCBI taxonomy): domain Eukaryota; kingdom Viridiplantae; phylum Streptophyta; class Magnoliopsida; order Ranunculales; family Papaveraceae; genus Papaver; species Papaver atlanticum. Next base: position 5,416,306 of record JAJJMB010014260.1, on the reverse strand, counting down.
GAGTGCCTGAGAAACCGTTAACAGCATACTTTGATAACCGGACAAGATGCAGGGATTGCCAGAGCCATCTCCTGCCTTGAGAATCTCTGCTCTAGCTGCTAGTAATCCATAACGCAAGTAACTGCAACGATAAATCCAAAGCATTTGAAAATGTTATTCGAAACGCTCCCAACAGGGAAAATCTTCTTGCTATTCAAATCTTACATCATACTCCACCCACACAACAAATCCTAAAGATACACAATCCTAGAAGCCATGGCATCAATAGTTTCCGAGTAAGATGGATAACCTGTGCACATATAGGTAGTATTTGGTTCCCTTAAGAAACAGTTCCTTCACGTATGCACCCCCATCTGATGATTTTGGAGCTCTTTCAGCATCCTCAGCTGAGATAGCGTATGCCATTTGAACAGATCCACCTCCAAGATCAACTACTCCAACTGTCTTTGTATATTTCTTTCCCAAATTCCCTAGCAGGTAGTTTATCGTAACCTATAAAAACGAGAGATTACAACCTTACAATCTAATTTGATGCCACGACTATTAGGATATAAAGAGAACACTGATAAAACAACAATACAAACATAAGGTAAAATGGATGAAATGCACTTGAGCAAGTATCAACACCAAGTCCATCAGATGAAAACTTGACAACATGTCATACTATACAAATCTACATTGTTGAATTACTACTTCTTCTCAGAGTGTTAACTTGAAGCCTTCGGGATAATTTGCTTGGCAATAATTTCAATTAAGTATCTACAAGAGTTTATCTTTAGGCAAACAGATTCTTTATCATACTCGTCCAGCGTTAAAAAATGAAATGAAAATGAAACAAACACCTGAAAAACAATGTTCAAAAAGAAACCACAAAATCATGATGTCACAAAGCACGAGAGAAGTGTTTTTACAACATACCCACTGAAACGCACCTTCTTGAGTTCCATCCAAGACGGTGACTGCATCAGGACTTGATTTCAGTGTACTATTCTCTCTAAGATAATCTCTCACCTGAAAAACAAATTATACTTCCTATTTGTCAATTTTCTCAACATAAAAATTGTTAAACAAAAAACTTCAGAATCAATGTCACTAACCGATTCCAAAATCCTCTCTGATGCATCGCCTTTCAATTGCCTCAAACCCGCTGTTGCCTACAACAAATTTTGGATAACATTGCAATCAAGGATACTTGAAACAGTATAAACGGAGTACAATTCAACCAAGAAAACCAAAATGAACTAAAATTTTACCCCAACTCTAACTGGTGTTTTCCTAAGTAACTCCTTCGGAATCACATTCTCCGCTTTCTCTAATAGAGACTGAAGTGATTCTGCAGCTAAGTATGGATCACTAGCATAAGCACTCAACCCTGGTTTTTTCTACACCAAAATCAAAAAACAATCAATGCAATTCCAAACCAATTCAAAATCCAAATCTCAAAATACATCACGAAAATTCAATATTACCTGAACAAAGAGTTCGAGATCGTTTCCAATAGGAACAAGATTCAAATTACTATCAAAACAATAGACATGAACTCTACTACCAGAACTACCAGCATCAAAAATAACTGCATAAGATTTAGATCCAGCAGTAACAGGATTCACTTTACGGTTAATAATAACATCTTCTTCATTTTGAAATGAATGAGGCATTAGAAACAGAACAAATGTGATTAGAAGTAAAGGTACTGATACTACTAAAATCAATCCTCTAAATCTATACATCTTTTCTGACATTGTTTCTTGTCTATTTCTCCTCATTGTTATTATTATTCAATTGAAGATGATGATGATGAAATGAAATCCCTAGATTTTCTTCTTTCTCAGACTCTGTTTTTCCAGAATTTGGATCTAGAGAAGAGAACAGAGTAGAAGAAGAAGAAAAACTGGGAGTTTATGCGACGATCAAGATTTTTTTGTTTATGTAGGGGTTTTTTCACGCATTGTTTAAGAAGTTGACTTGATTGGTTAATCGGTGAATTTGTGGTGGGGCGTAATGATATTGTGTTTCTGGGGGTTCGTTTAAACTTTAATTCGCTTGTTTTTTAAGTTTACACGTGGAGTAAGATTTTTTTAGTAAGATTTGGGTAAAGTAGTTTATTTGATCGATTTTGTTTTTGTTTGTGGAGACGATGGGAATCGATGGTTGATGATCGACCGACGGTTGGCAAGATAGGATGGATGGAGTCGGTTGCAAAATGTAAGACAACAACCGTATATACAATATCATAGGTTGTTTACAACTGCGGAGTGGGAGATCGCGAGTTCAAATCCCACAGACAACAACCGTTAGCTTTTCTTGTTTAATTTGCTGGAAAGCAGACTCGAAGATACAGACAACTGTAATTCCTGAATCTTTAAAACGGCAGGACCAGGAGAACAAAATAGCAAAAATTCGACTACAAAATTCTTCTTTCTTTCCTTGAATGTTTAACTTCACAAGTGATGTCTAATACTTATACAGCCTGGTGCTTCATCTCAGCCTTCATCTCCCTCAAGACCCTGATGGCTATCTCCCTCCTAGCAGCCACTTCCTTCAACTTCCTGAGCTCCCGACGAGCAGCTTTACCCCTCTGCCACATTCAAAAGTATTGAATTAGCTTCTGATGCTTTCAAAAGCTCTGTTTAAAAATAAAAAAGAACTCTATCGAAGAACTGAACAGATCTTAAAGAGGCAAAACATTTGGATATCTAGTGGAATTCGGATAATCAAAATCATCTCTGGTAAATTCCGCAGTTTCAGTTCATTTACTACTTTTTTCTTTTGCTTTGCAATAAGCAACCAAGCCTTTCCAGAAATGGCTTGTTAGTTTTCAAGTTTCCCCCCGTCAAGAGTATAAGCACTTGTATCAGCAAGCATCTAATGTAATCTTTGCAAGCTACACAAATTAAAAGAAAATATTTGCTAGAAAGCAAAGACTAACTGCAGTTCAATCTTTAAGTAGCTAAAATTCGACTACAAAACTCCTTTTTCTTTCCTAAAACGTTTAGCTTCACAAGTGATGTCCAAAACTTATGCAGCCTGGTGCTCCAGCTCAGCCTTCCTCAGCATCAAGTTCCTGATGACTATCTCCCTCCTAGCAGCATGTTCCTTCAACAGGTAAAGCTCCCAACGAATAGCTTCACCCCTCTGCCACATTCAAAAGTATTTAACTAGCTACGGATGCTTTCAAAAGCTCCGATTTAAAAAAATAAAATAAAAAGCTCCATGGAAGCAAAACATTTGGGTAACTAGTGGAGTTCTTTCAAATTACTCCCCTGAATTTCAATATCTATAATGCAAAATCAAACATAGAATGCTTTTACCAAAACAGATACAGGGTTCGAAACACCCTTTCTAGGAAAGATATTTGCAAAAATAACATAAAAAATCGTTGGACAAACCTTGATCTTTGCCAACATGACCTTGAACCTGTCAAAGTCATTCAAGGATGCTCTTTTCTTCTGAACAATGAGCTTTCTACCCCAAGAGCTGCTTTCCCATTTCTTCTTAACATCTGTAAAACATTTAAACAAACAGTATGATTAGTGATAAGGCATATGCAGGGAACATAGTTATCACTTTCTCTAAACACTGCGTGAATAAATCTGGTCACTTGCCTGCAGCCTCCATGGCGCCAATCAAAACCTTCTTCTTGGGGATTCTGCCAATGTCAATCTTGATGTCTGTTAACGATAGCCTCTTGAAGCTCATTTGGCTTCTCACCATATCAGGAGCATCAACAAGTGCCTGTTCCATTCACAGAAAGTAATAATCAGAACATCTGCAGGTAACACAATGCAAACCAAAAAGTACAAGGTATCCAGTGTTGGCGGAAAACTTGTTAAGACAACAGGAAGCTAGCAAAGTAATCTTACTAAATAGCATAACCAAAATCATTTATTTACCCTTATATAGCTGTTATACAAGTTAGAGGGTACCATTTTGAACAGAACTAACTAAACACCGAAGGTAGGTTGTAGAAGCAGTACAGAAAGGGGTGTGGGAGGT
>JAJJMB010014260.1:5344674-5411910 GCA_023531105.1 Papaver atlanticum | reverse complement strand
TCCTTCTTATTGATACTCAAACCTGATATGTGCCAAATTACACAGGACCAAGAAAAAAGAATTATGGGAAACAAATTTCTAAACCAAACATGCAACAATTCATGTTTGGAGCTACCTGAGAGGATGCAAGCAAGTGGCTGCTATATGCTCTTCTCTTGACGCTCCATTCCCCTAAAATATGACCCGCTTATTTAGATTAGATACAAGTGTGAGGCTGAGTCACATTGATGTATTTCAGCATATTGACCATACGTTATTAGTAAGTTCATTGCTAAATCGATGAAAATCTAATCTACAGCTATAGGAGATTGTACTACTATTGATCAGCTATTGAGTCATTCCTGGTAACAATTTCTCTGGCAAATGTCCAAGCTATCAAGCATCTTACTAATTTAATACTACTCCATGCCAAAATGCCACTTACCCTTAACTGGGTTCAAGAGTTTTTTTATGTAACAAGATGATACAGTAAAACCCATCGCAAACAGTTCTACCGGAAAGCATATAATCACATTATAGAGATAAAAAGCTTACCCTGTTTTGGTCGATGACATCAACAATGACTACAAGTTTACCGTAACATTGTCCGTAGTTAACCAGAGCAACTCTCCCAATCTCGACGTAACGCTTGAAAGGCTACGAATCAGAAAAAATAACGCCACATATACTGTTAAACCCTAGTTTGAAAAATTAAACTAAGCAATCACACACACAAAAAACATAAAACCCTAAAATAATGATTTACCAGATTAGACAATAAGGGAACTTGAGTAGATGTTATACCATTTTGAAATTTCCGGTGGTGGGAACTGGGAAGAACCAAAGAGAAAAAAAATAGAGGTCGCTGAGTTTTTTTTTTTTTTTGGATCGTGCATGGATTCGGGATTTGTTCTCAACTTTTCATTGTAACAAGAAAGGGACAGCACGTGCATCCCGCACGTGTCAATGTATTCAAACCGAAATTTATTGAAAGATTAAAATATTATTACACGAGGGTAAATTCTACTCATTGAGTCATCAACTTGACTTATTTTCTCGGGAAAATATTTTCTTGATGAAAAAAATTCTCTTAATCCACTGAAGATGTCAAGCCAAGTTGTTCGTTATATTTGTTGACGTGTATTAATTTCGTATTTTTAATGGCTAAATCTGTTTCTTTATGTTCTTTTCTGATTCGTCATTGTTAAAGCGAATGCTCGATTAAACCCACATGTATGGGTATTGTTGTAGCAAATAATTGGTAAGTATAGGTGGCATGATCATGAGCGGTGACACACCAAAGACAATGCAAGATGAAGCACCGAATCACAGTGAGCACGGTAAAAGAGAAATCTACCAAACGAATGTAAGGCAAGCACGTGTAAAGCAAGGAATCGGATCTGACGGGTGATGTACATCGGGGATCAAAGCAATAACTGCATTGACAAGGCACCCGCGATGAGCAGAAGAGTCAAGTCATGGTTGACCCAGGAGCAGAAGATAAAATACTCGGATCGGGTATAACAAAGACATCAGACCAAGAAAGATCGGGTATGAACAAATCAAGCAAGACATATCGGGAGATCCATCCCTCGGAAGACTCCAGGACTAATCATCAAACATCGGGAGAAGACTCGGATGAACCTCCGACAGGATCATCAAAATAGATGGGATGTGACTAACACTGAATCCTTGTTATATGCCTATAAATACAGACCTTTATCTTGAGAAAAAGGCAAGTAATTGGTAAGTGAGTGAGAGGAGAGTTTAAGTATTGTTGAGAGCTTTCTTCCTTGTAAACTTGAGAGAAGTAATAAGATCATCCTTTCACCCCGTGGACGTAGGTAATCATGCCGAACCACGTATATCTTGTGTTCTTATAAGCCTCTTACTTGTTTACATTGTTATCTTTTCATATCGATTGTTGGATGTAGTTGTATAACTTTTTACACCTACATTCTGGCGCCGACTAAGGGGACAAGTAACATCTTTAGATACCTTGAAAAGCGACCAAAAGAGTAGAATCTAAAGCTCCTAATCATATATGATGTTAGTTGAAACTAAAGGAGAAATTCTTGTAGCTAGTTTTAAAATTATATTTGTAGAAACGTTACATATTTCTAACCATGAGTTTGCTGAACTCATGGGTTTGTTTTGTTATCTTTGAAAAATTGTTGTCTCTAGTTCTTTTAAAAACCTAGGTTATTTCGATTTCGGGTTTTAAGTTCATGATAAGGTTGCAAGAAAGTGTCGATTCTTGAGGTTTGTTTTGCTAAGTGAGTTGTTAGAAAGATTCACAAGCTCCCAAAATAACATCTATGATGTTTGGTTGAAGCTGTAGAAAACTTCATCTCACTGGCTAACAGAAAACTAAGAAGGTTTACGTTTCAAGTCAAAATCTTCAAAATCTGAGAGAGCGATGTTGTCGGATCGTACCACCGTCGGTAAATCGTCTCAAAATCATTGAGTTAGGTTGCTGAGGTCGAAACCTAATGTGTTTCCTTAAAAACGTTTTGTCAAAAGTTCTTTTTCTTCTCCCTGTATGTCTTTAAGAGTATGGAGTCGAATGGAAAACCATAAAAATCCCAAGGTAAGATTATTCTTAACGGATTTTGAGGAAACCATAGAGAAAGGCGAATCATATTTAGTTCACACCTTAATTAATCGCAATATATGAGTGATAACTCCGTCAAGTTTCAATGAAGGGAGTCACTACATCAAAACTCTACTAAAGTTACTTTTCCGACCACCTGTAACGCTGAGTAATGATACCTGGTAGAAGGAATGTTAGGAAAAACGATGATTAATGCTTAGGGAAAGTACTGATAGCGACGTATCAGTAAACTATATCACAAAAAATACCCTAGTAGTCAAACAAACTAATTTGCTGAGTTCAACGTGACAAAAGTAGGAGAATCGTACTCATGTCTGAGTACTGTCGAACTGACATAACCTTTTTGTTGTACTTTCTTTATAAAACCTTTTTGAAAACAGTTCAAAGTGAGGTGGTGTATGTTTGCTGACGTAGGTGAAATTCTCGGAGGAAAAGGTGGATTTGACCCGATGGCCAGCACTTCGGGAACCGACAGAATTTTGAGGAATCGAACAGTAGCGGGAACCAACATGCAAGAGGGAGTTACAAACTCGCGACAGGAAAGTAGCCATCGACCACGACCCGAGGCGAATCGAGCACCAGCCGCAGGAATGGCGACCGTCAATGAGGAGGTCAACTTGGGTCAGGACGAGGATCGCACTTTCTTAGGACATATCGAGCCGAGTCAAAGAAGACCCGACAACATGGTAGATGGGCTGACTGCATCGAACACTGAAGACGATAAGGAGGCACTGCTAGCTGTAGAAGACCGTCGACGAGCCAGACAACACGCTGAACACCAAGCCGCTTTGGATCGGGAGGAAGAACGACTCTGACAAGTTTGGTTAGGAAAGAGGAATGAAACCCGAGCACCACCAGTACCCCCACCAATGCAACTAAAGCTAAGCTTAGGCAACTCAAAGAAATGGTTAAGAAGCTAGCAGGAGATCCGGCGAGGATAAAAAATTGGCGGAGGTAATCAACGAAGCTGAAAAGTCCCCCTTCACCCGTGGACTGGAGCAAGCGCAGTTCCCTCCAAAGTGCATTTTACCTACATTTCCATCTCGATTCGACGGCACTGGAGACGCTGTGGAGCACATTAAGATGTATATGATATCACTATTGCAATGGAAGAATAACGATGTGGTCATGTGCAAATTATTCCCGGCAAGCCTAGAAGGTGAAGCTAAGAATTGGTTCTACACTTTACCTGAAGGATCAATTGGAAATTATGGGGCCCTCATAGAAACTTTTCTTGAAACCTACATGCATAACAGCATTGCTAAGCCAAGAGTAAACAAACTATTCACTTTGGCAAGAAGGTTCAGGGAGCCTCTAAGATCACTGACCGACAGATGGAGAAAACTGTGCACCGACATATGAAAGGTACCTATAGACCAACAAATATTCGGGTTTGAGAATTCCCTCGGAAAATCAGATCCCATTTGGATAACTATGTTTACCGAAAAAACATAGACACTGAAGGAGATGAGGAGGATGCAAGAACATTACATTTCCTTGGAAGAGATACAAGAGGGAGCACAGGATAGGGGCGTGCAGGAGGCCAGCGCGGCAACAGAAACAACTCCCAAGAAAATCTCGAAGCGGCCCGAAAAGAGGACGGGAACCCAGCACATAGGGTCAGGAAAAAGGGAGTGGGTCGAAAAGAAAAAAAACCTCAATACGATCCAAAGACATATATACGCCCCTAAATGCACCATTGGAAGAAATCTTCAAGGAAGTAGAGAAAAGAGATGATATCAGGTACCCGAAGACCCGAGGAATACAGTTTGATGAGACGAAGAACCATCCCGAGTTTTGCCATTATCACTAGTTCAAAGGACACTCGACTAATGATTGCCAAGAAGTAAAAGATATAGTTAAACATTTGATTCGGGATGGATATTTGGGGAAGTTTGTCAAGCAGGCGGTACCAGCACCCGATGCTCCAGTGCATCAAGTCAGGATTGATCGGGGAACCCAATTTTATGTAATACAATCTCGCATTCCGCGCCACAAGGACTAGATTTGGGATCAGGAATTACGTCAAGGATTCACAAAAGAGATCGACCGGGGAAGGAAATCTTTAGTGTGGCCAGGACCTTTCCCATGGAGGCGTGGATGATGCGAACAATTACATTCTCAGCTAAAGACGCCCCGATGAATGGTCAAGCACATGGATATAGTTATCACCTTACTGATAGAAGAGTGGGGTGTAAAGAGGATATTGATTGATAGTGGAAGCTCTGTAGAAGTTCTTTTTTATGACACGTTCAAGAGAATGAAACTATCCGATGATATCCTAATCCCATCAACCTACACGATTATAGTTTTAATGGAACGGTGACTATACCAAAGGGAGAGGTTACGTTAAGGGTCTCGGATGGAGAGGGGTACTTAGATACCCTTACTACTTTTTGTGTAGTAGATGTCGTATCACCATATGAAGCAATCATCGGGAGACCATGGATTGCGGGTATCAAAGGGGTTGCGTCCGTTTACCATTAGAGGCTGAGATTTCTTACCTACAAGGGTGTAGTCGAAGTCTTAGGTGATCCACAAGACGCTAGGCAATGCATCCAGGTGGACATCTAACAGAATGAAGATAGGCGAGCAATATTACACTGAGAAAAGAAAAAGGCCAAAGAAATCAAAGCCATCCAAGAGTTGGAGAAGATAATCTCACAGGAAGTTATGTCATATGAAGCAGGCGAAGATAAAATCTTATAGCAATCAAAGGTAGCAACACCGATCGGGGATCCAAAGACAAACTTTACAGCTCTAGAACCTACTCAGGAGGTCAACCTGGGGACGGAAGAAGATCCGAAGATAGTAAAGATCGGGTCGTTGTTATCAGAGGAAGAGTCAAGCCGATTGATAACTTTACTTCGAGAGCATATGGACGCATTTTCCAGGAAGATGCACGATATGAAAGGTATCGATCCCGAGGTGTGTTGTCACCACCTAAAGATAGACCTGAAGTTTAAACCAGTCTGACAGAAGATGCATATGATCGCACCCGAGCTGCAAGCGGTAGTGGAAGTGAAACTGAAGAAGTTACAATCATCTGGGATCATCCGAAAGGCACAATATCCGCTATGGATTTCGAATATGGTGATAGTGCCTAAAAAGAACGGATGGGTCCGAATCTGCATTGACTTCAGTGATCTGAACAAGGCATGTCCGAAGGACAACTTCCCCCTCCCGAATATCGATCAACTAGTAGAGTCAATAGTGGGACACAAGGAGATATCGTTAATGGACGGATACTCGGAATATAACAAGATCCCCTTGGATACCGAGGATCAGGAGAACACGTCTTTCTTCACACCCAAAGGACTTTACTGTTACACAAAGATGCCGTTTGGACTAAAGAATGCGGGTGCCACATATCAAAGATTGGTTGAAAACATGTTCGAGGACAAAATCCACCATACCATTGAGGTGTATGTAGACGATATGTTAGTCAAAATCAAGGTGACAACCAATCACATTGAAGATCTCCGAGACATTTTTCAAACAATGAAGAAGTACAAGATGAGGGTTAACCCAGCCAAATGTGCTTTCTGGGTAACCTCAGGCAAGTTTCTGGGATATATAGTCACAGACCAAGGGATTGAAGAAGATCCCGAAAAGGTTAGGGACATCTTGGAAATGCTGTCACCGGTGACAGTCAAAGATGTACAAAAGTTGAATGGATGCTTGGCAGCTCTAGGGCATTTTATCTCACGATCATCTGACAAATGCAAGGATTTCTTTGGAACACTGAGAAAGGGAGGAAAATTCAAATGAAGTGAAGAATACGAGGAGGAATTTCAGAAAATTAAACAACATCTCGCGAGTCTACCCGTGTTACAAATACCCGAGCCCGAAGATGTGCTTACACTGTATCTTGGAGTTACAGCTTGTGCTATCAGCGCGGTACTGGTCAAGAATGTTGGAGCAGAAAAAAACCCGGTGTACTTCATTAGTAAAACCATGAGCACGGCAGAAAAGAATTATATTAAAATCGAACAACTGGTACTTGCATTAGTATTTTCAACACAAAAATTGCGGACGTACTTTCAGACTCATAGGATCAGGGTGCTAACAAAGTTCTCTATCGAGTCAGTGCTCAACAGTGCAACAAGATCTGGACAAATATCCAAGTGGAGTGCTCAAATTAAGCAGTTCAACGTCTTCTATGAGTTGAAAAAAACTGTCAAAGCACAAGCGGTAGCGGATTTCCTTGTTGATTTTCCCCTTGGTGAGGAGGAAGAAGTGGGGGATATATCCGGAATGGATGAAGATAGGGACGACCCATCCGACCTTCTCGAGACCTGCATCCCTACACGATGGGAGGTGTTTACTGACGGGTCCTCAAATAGAGACGGCTCGGGATTGGGGTTGGTCTTCACAACGCCGAAAGGGAAGAAGATAGTCCACTCATTTAGGCTTGAGTTCGAAGCAACCAACAATGTCACTGAGTATGAAGCGGTAATACATGCTCTACGACTAATTGTAGAATTGGGACTTAAGGAGGTGAGGCTAACCAGTGACTCACAGCTGGTAGTTCGGAAAATTAGCGGAGAATATGCTGCACATGACCTGATACTTCAGAAATACTGGAAACTAGCAAAGTTCAACATTGACCAGATTCCCAACATCAAGTTCCGACATATTTGCAGAAGAGATAATCGACATGCGGATGCCCTGGCATACATCGCGTCTATGTTAACAGACCCAAGCATTGAAGATATACGAATCGAAAGAGTATTAATGCCATCAATACCCGAAGAAGGGGATATGGAAATACAAATGGTAGCTGCCACAACCGATAGATACGAGGAGGGAGATTGGAGAAAACCGATTCACCAATACTTATAGTCAGGAGAATTACCAAAAGGGCGACTCGAAGCTAACAAAGTTAAAAGAAAAGCAGCAGTTATGAGTTGCGAGAAGGCATATTGTACATAAGATCATATTTGGGCCCACTTCTAAGGTGTTTGAGCAAAGAGGAAGGACATTCGATCCTAAATGAGATGCATTATGGTGACGCGGGAAATCATAGCTCGGGACGAAGCCTAGCAGCAAGAGCTAAGACGATGGGGTATTTTTGGCCCTATATGAATGAAGATGCGAAGCATATGGAAATTATTTGTGATGAATGTCAAAAGTTTGGGAAAAAGATACACGCCCCGTCAGTATCGTTGAACTTGGTGGTGAGCCCTTGGTCCTTTACTAAATGGGGCATCGACATCGTGGGACCACTACATGTCGGGTCGGGGCAAAGAAAATACTTGATAGTAGCAACAGACTACTTCACTAAATGGGTCGAAGCCGCAGCATTAAGGCACATACGAGATAAAGACGTATTTCGGTTCATCTTTGAGCACATTATTTGTCGCTTCAGAATTCCCGCAGCTATTATGTCGGATAACGGGAAATAACTACAAGGAAAGAACATAGATATGTTATTCAACACTTATAACATCAGGAAGAGTAAAGCTACACCCATTTACCGACAGAGTAATGGGCAAGCCAGGATCACTAACAAGACAATAACGGACAATTTGAAGAAGAAGCTGGACGGGGAGTACGGCAATGGTGTGAGGAACTACACAATGTTATATGGGCCTATCGAACAACCCGAAGGGAGGCCACGGGTCTCTCACCTTTCATGCTTACGTATGTAACTGAAGCAATTCTCCCAACCGAGGCAATGATACCCACTACAAGAACCGAAGCATGGAGGCGAAATCTATCGTCAGATTTGATCTTAGCTAAGCTTGATGATTTGGAAGAAACAAGAGAACTAGCTCTCCAAAAAATGGAGAACAACCAAAGACGATTGCAACGCGAGTACAGCAAAAAAGTGCGCCCGAGAGAATTTCATCTGGGGCAATTAGTGTTAAAAGAATTACCTAAGAATGAGCGAGACAAAAAGGGCGGAAAACTGGCAGCCAGGTGGGGCGGACCATACACTATTGTATCAAAAGTCGGAGAAGGGGCATACAAGATACTAAAACCTGACGGTACTCCTGAAGAACGGCCATTGAACGCACAATATTTTAAATTATACCACCCATGAGAGGTGGAAATACAGGTATGATACCTCGTCATTTAAATCCTTTTATCATCCACGAGAGATAGATAAGGAAAATGACATATGCGACTAATGGTCATTCGTACTCGGGGCGATGACAATGTGCAAGTGCCGAGGTGACTTACACTCAAATGGTCGTTTCGAACTCGGGGCGATGGCAATGTGCAAGTACCGAGGTGACTTACACTCGACGGACTATTCGAACTTAGGGCGACGACAGTGGGTTCTGGTGGTTGGGAGCCAGTGACCAAAGGTTATTAGGATACGAGTCCCTGATAGCTGGGCAACCTACCTACATCTGAATGGTTGCTCCCATCGCAAGTGACCAGATTCACTTGATTCGGGATAGTCAATTGATGGCTAACCCAGGATGATCGGGACATAGAACTTAGGCGAGACCTAATACACTCCCATTGGTTCGAAAAATCAATGATGAGATACCTCGATCGGGACATGGCATTGGGCCCGATGACCCTCCCTGTCGAGTGTGTTCGAAATATATGGAATTTATACTAACACATGAATAGCATTATGAAATGCAGGAAAGCGAAGTAATTAAGGTTATGAACGACCATGCATCAAATAAACAACGTGAAATATTGTCAAACGTAACAAACCCCAGCAAGGAGGAACCGATTGGTGACGCAGCACACCAGAAAAGAAGTCGTCTAAAGTTAAAGGTGTTCAAGCGAAATGGAAATTACAGCCCGAGAAGTTGGGCAAAATAGTGATGCAGCACTACAAAAGCCACAAACTATTCTTTGGGAGTAGCCAAGCCCGAGCCGGCACTCTTCGCGGCAACCCTGGCCTTCCTCATATTTATGAACTCCTTCACACCCTCTTTGACCTTCTCGGCAAGCTCGCTCTCATGCCTCCTCTTTTCGTCCTAGATCTTAGTGGATGCCTCACTCAACTTAGTATTCAGGAGAGCCTCATTCTGTTTCAGTTGGACAACCTGATCCTCCAGAGTACGAACCTTCCCTTGCTCAGCTGCACGAAACAAAAGAATATCACGATTATCACCCGAGTATATGATAAAGCAAAACAACAAAAAGCATAAAGCATGCATAGAGACCTGAGAGAGCGGGTAAAACTAATTTTAGGGTTTCTCCAGACTTGGAAAGATTGATCTCAAGTTCACTCATTTTCAATACCAACTCATTGTATTGTTGTTCATTAAATTCATTGGAGGGGCAATGCTTCTTATGCTCACTTTATGAAGCTTGCTGACGATGATGAGCATCTTGAAGACCCGATAACTGGAGCTGAGTCCACTCTAAGTCCGGACTAGTCTGATCAAACGCACGAACTATATCCCCAAGTTGCTGGACAGTAAACTCAGCCCCATCTTTCAATCGGGAGAGACACAGGCGATCGGAGTGAAGGTCCCTATTCTGCAAACGAAGCGAATTACACTGCCCCTCTAAATTTTCGGATTGCACCAGTCTATCAGTAGCAACCCTTTGAAGTCTGGATACCTCGGCTAGGAGGTTGTCTATCTCTTCGGGTACATACTCAAACCTATGATACCGCGATAGCTCGGCTCGAAGCCCTTCGATCTCGGTAGATTGGCGATCTATTTTATCATCCTTGTTATAAATTTTCTGTTGAAGCGTAGCAACATGTCCTTCTTCAGCCTTCAATTTCATGGACAAACGACGATATTTGGAGGCAGAGTCCTTTTCTAAGATAGATATTTCGGCTATAAGACAACACTAGACTCAGGATATTGGCACTAAAGCATCAATCAAGGAACGAGAGAACGGGGCAAAGTACCTTTAGCTTCATTCAGCTGCCTCTCAAGCTCCCGAGCACGATCCTGCTCCCCTTGCAGTTGGGTTCTGAGACGCGACATCTCCTCATGCTCCTTCTGATGGATCGCCGCCTCGAGAAGCCTTTGATTCTCGGCCTAAAAAAAATCGGGTTAAATAACTAATAGTGAAAGAATAAAGCAATTATGCGACCAAGACAACGTGACTTACCATAATGTTGAGAGAATCCCTCATGGAAGGACCGTACAGGGGCGCGGCCTTTAACATATCCGCAGCGGAAAGAGAGCTGAAGCTAGAGGAAGCAAGGGCGCCTAAAGAGTCACAAGCAGCACCCGAGAATGTGAAAATAGAACTACCGACCGTACTTTTGTCAGGGGCATTTCTCTCAACATTTTCCAATAGTTCGTCTCTGTGGGGAACAAAAAAAAATTCTTCATGAGGAGAGGTCTCGGGTTCTTTCTGTTCCTCTTCCCCTCCACCCGAACCCTCAACTTCAGCATCCGACCCAAAGAGCTCATCATTCTCGCTGTCATCGTCCGACAAGACCACCGTCAGATTGGTATTAAGAGTAGTCCCCTTACCCGAAGGAAATGTCTTAGAAGGTTGGGGCACAGACGCATTCTTCCCCGCGGCACCTTTACCACCTTTTTCTCCTTTCCCCCTTTCTCGGTTTGATCACCTACAATGGCAGATGAGACGTCAGAATCCTTCTTCTTGGTCACCTTTTTAAGCAAAAGTCGAGATAATGGAAGCCAATCCTCAGAATCCTCACCATCCTTCGTGGAAGAACCCTCTACACCATCCTCACCAGTCTTGGACCTCTGTAGTTTAACATAGTCAGACCCATTAAAGGCAACAAATAGGGGCAAGTACGCGTACTGAGGGAGGAGCAGTTATATTTGTTACCTTTACTGGCTCTTCCTCAGGCCTATTGGTAGAACCCCTCTTCCGAATATTCTGAGACTTGGGCTGCAAAGAAGTGAAACGTTTAAAACTTTTGGTCAATGAAGGCCAAAGAACACCGAAGCGAGCAGACTAGTTAAAGGCAAAGGAACTGTACCTGATCGGCGTCAACCACCCAGAACTGGTAGGGCTCAGTAGGAAAAGTGGGAGGTGGGAACTTTCCACTTAAGATGGGACCATGGTGTAAGGACCTGCATTACAAATTAGCACAGAAACAACTCAAAATCTCTAAGGATGGAGATCGGAGGGGAAGAACAGAATTTTAGAGAGAAAAGATAATTATACTGATTAATTTTTCATAATGAGTTCTACAACAGAGAAGGGAATATAAATGATAGGGTTTGGTGTGCACGTGTGCCACTCACGCACACACTCTACTAATCCTACTTAGCAGCAGATATTAACTAATTAATCATGGTTAATTAACTACTAATTATAATAAACAGATAACTAGACCCTCATAACCCGGGTGGCCCTTAACTGAACTTGGCAGCCCAAAGCTGGGTCGTGACAAATCCCACTCCTTCAAATTATCCTTGTCCTCAAGGATATGAACTGAGCTCGATCCATGGAGAGCGCATCTGTTGCCGAATTGCAGCTTTATCTTAGATATTGTATGAAATGTGAACTTTACTACTTCAACACCCAGGTCCGTGAAAATCTGCAAACCATTCATCTGAACAGTAGGCATCAAGCTTAGTTGTAGTTCTTCATAATTAATCAAGCTTAGTTGTAGTTCTCTACTAAACTGTCACCTGCGTCCCTTTTCTTGGAAAGCCAACTTCTTTCTTGTTGGTCTTCAGCTGCTTTTGGCCTTTTGTTGACAAGTGGTGACACCATAATTTTAATTTGCAATTGTTGTTACATCCCACTAAACTCATTTGCAAGACTACAAAGACAAGAGTTAGTGCAGCAAGGAAGCAGTAAGTTTCACCTGCATAATTAGCTGTGTAGACTGAAGATGGAGGACTGAATACTAAGAAGGAACACTGTTGACGATTTCCAATAAGATAACCAGCTGAAATACTACAGCCCTCAGCACCAACACCCCATACGGCAGTGGCAATTCTTATGTTGTGGTGACTTTGTTCAGTGAGAGTACTTGGTTCCCAACCCATTTCTCTATGTTCATCTCTGTATTGAGTAAGTAACAACTCCACCTTCGAGTTTTTTATAAGTCCCTGCCAAATCTGATGGTACTCCCACCATCTAATGCTCCCACAGCCCATAGAGCTAGGTACTCCCAGTGGAAACTCAACGATAACTAGTATATAACCATTGTCAATTCCCATACTCCATAATCCGAGAGTGAATACAATGAAACCAAACTGAGATGAGAAAACCAAACAGTTGTATTTCTGTAGAATGGTCAGTTCCCATACCAGAAGCATAACACTAACTAGGGAGAGTGTTTCCACCATCGTGAACCCTTGCGAAGCTCTTTTCATTTGAATAGGACATCCAACAAGCAACTTATAAGAAGTTCCTTATGCATTGCCAGATTTATTTTCCTTGGTCATATGAAGTCTCAAAATAGTAAAGACAAAATGAACTTGCTGCATGGTTTCATCAAATAATTCGCAAGCCTCTATGCTGCCACCATTTGTAACAAACAAAAACACATTCGAGATCCCAAATAACCACCCCAAATGGTGTCCAAATTCCAAAATTAGCTCATAAGCATCCATGAAAAACAACCCATTACAAATAAACAAACAAGAAGTAGTGTAGAATTTGGAAATATTTATGTCATGAGAAGAACACCTCACATCAAGTTCAGTTGTTTTACCACGACCAAATAAGAGTTGAATATACTTATCATCAGATAAACCAGCACATACTGAAGTAATCAGAACTAGGTATATGAAGAAATATACCTTGGTAAACCTGATTATGTACGAAGGAAAATGAGTTAGGGTATCATCATGAATAGACTTCAGAAATTTAACCGTGAAGTTCGGACTTCCTGTGTGGTAATACTTCATCATATAATACGCAAGTCCATCACCGTGGTCCAGGAGACTTCTATGAAATCCTTGGGTTTTAATTAACATTGCTGCTCTGTTAGAATGCATTTTGTCCCGCCACCAACGTGCAAGATGTTGAGCAGTAACCAAAATAAGCATACGCTGAACAAGTAAACCACATCTCAACTGCAAGTTTATAGTATAATCTTCTTTATACAGAGCTCTCATAACTCTTGCAATCGCATATATAACCCTTCTTGTTTCAATATTGTCTTGAAACCTGCCAGTACAAAGTAGAGCACCGCCAACACTCATTGCCTCAGCTTTTACGACTCTGTTCAAGATACCCATCCCCATTCATATGATTCCACTTTGTTGGAACTCCTAGCACTACTGCCAAAAATGACAAGGCTTGGTGATCCAAGTATTAGCATGAAAAACCATTTTAAACCACTACCATTTGTCTTTACAACATCTTTTTGATTCCCACTACCCTTTCAAGGGATTTCTGGCCACGTAAACTCCATTCATTACCAGACTTGCTGTTCCTTGTCGACTGGAGTATCAATTTATCCCTAGGAGGACACTCTAGCTGCGTCATTTTACCAACAAGCATACTAGCATTTCCACTATCACCATTTATACCAAACAAAAACACATAAAAATACTCAAATAGCACTTCAAAACAGTACCCGACTCCCAGAATTAGCTCATATATATAATTCCCACTTCTTAGTACATCAATTTCTTTTCCCGGATCAAATACCAGTTGAGTATAACTATCATTAAGTGAAATAGCACACGTAGAAGCATTTAGAGTTATGTATTTGGAGAGATATACCTTGGTAACTCTGATAATGTGCAGAAATAATTGAATCGAGTTAGATTCAGTAATAGGCTCCAGAAATTTAACACAGAATTTCTGCTTCCCTGTGTTGCAATTCCTCACTTCATAATCAGCAACTCTTTTACTTTGGTCACAATAGAATCCTTGAGGCTTAGCTAACCCAATGGTGTGTATGTTCCCACTTAGCCCAAACAGAATATGATGAGTAAGAGTCTTCTTCATAAGTATCTTGTTGTTAGTAACAATTAAGAACCCTTGGTCTTTAAACTGCTCATAACACATCTCCAGAGGTGATAATGGAACCGAACTATTAAAATTCATCACATATTCAGCTTTCTCAAACTGAAGACAAACATCATTAATCAATTCTGGCCAAATAGAGAAGGGTTTACCCTCTTGATAAGCTAAAAAACAGGTTTCCATCTTCTCTTCTAAATTGTATTGAGCAGAAACCAGATTGGCCACCTAAGAATCATTTCTCTTATATTTTTGAATTTCAGTTGCAGGACTAGCTTCAACAACATCGGAGAATTGGATTGTGGGTTTAGAACGAAAATTACCTTCATCTAGTATTGATGAGATTGAAGATTGTTGAGTTAATTCAGTTGCTGATCTTGGAACAAGAGAAATTGCTTCCAATTGGACATCGATTTCTTCCTCAAATAAGAACGAAGGAATAATCAATTCGAAAACGAGAGATTCATCTCCTTCGTCTTCTGATGAATTTGAAGGGGTTGACTAAAATCAGATATTACTTCCTCTATGACGATCTCCTCCTCCATCTTCATAGCTTCAAAATCCCCAATTTCTGGTAGTGATTCCAACGTTTCCTCGGCGATGGAAATGAGAATCCTCGTCTGTAGAAGATTTAGATCTCTATCTGGAGTGTTCTTATCCAAGAGTTGATTCATAGACTTCATTCTCAGATGAAATAATTCGTAGTATACTGCCAGTTTGTACCCAAAATTAATTCTAGGCACAAAACACAGTGATTTGATGATGATGATGCGAAATTAGGGTTAAAAAACGAATTGAAGAAAAATAAAGGAGACAAAGAATTTAACGTGGTTCAACAGGTTATGCTTACATCCACATATGGAATCCCGTACGGAGAGATTTTATTGATATGATAATTACAATAATTCTTGAAAGGTTAGCAAACCTAGAATTCCATGCCTTTGAGTTGGATTTTTGGCCTCTATTTATAGGTAAAAAACCCTAATCTAGGTCCATAATAACCCTAGATTTATAGTTATCCAAAATAACCACCTGGATTTGTCCTTTAATATTTGTATCTATCCTTGAAGATCCATGTCTATCTTGCCCAAATTTATGTTTATCTTGAAAGATCTTTGTACATCTTCCCCGGATTTGAATCTATCTTGGAAGATCCTTGTCTATCTTCACAAGATTTATGTCTATCTCAAAGGACTTCCAAAATAAGTCTTTTGGGCTTCTATAATAAGCTAGACCGGATGGGCTTCTACGATAAACCATGGGTTTCTTTGATAAACCGAATTGGGCTGCCATAATAAGCCATGTGGGTTTTCACAATAAACCCACGGGTTTCTACAATAAACCAAACTGGGCTTCTATAATAAGCCATGTGGGTTTCCTTAATAAACCCACGGGTTTCCACAATAAACCGAACCGGGCTTCTATAATAAGCCATGTGGGTTTCCTCAATAAACCCACAGGTTTCCATAATAAGTCCGGTTGGGATTCCTCAATAAGCCAGAGTTGGTTCCCTTAATAAACCATCGGGCTTCTTTAATAAGTCCGGTTGGGCTTCCTCAATAAGCCAGAGTTGGTTTCCTTAATAAACCACCGGGCTTCCTTAATAAGTCCGGTTGGGCTTCCTCAATAAGCCATTTGGGCTTCTATAATAAGCGATATGAGTTTCTTTAATAAACCGAAGGGTTTACTTAATAAACTGACGGTTTTCTACGATAAACCAAAACGGGTTTCTCCAATAAACCGTATTTTACCGTTATGCAATAGCTTATGCTGTACGCACGTGCACCATTTTAATGGAGTACAAACATCGCCCCCTCTTAATTCTCAACTTGTTGATGGATTAATTATTTTTTTAAAGAACTAACCTTCGCGGCTCGTTAAAATTCGCCATATGCCGTTTATCGGATAACCTTTCGTGGCCTTGGCCAACTTGTTGTGTCAATTTTCCCCACGATCGGTTTAATAATTCAAAGCACCAAAAATGTACTTAACCATCTTATAAGCCATTGTTCTTCAATCACCAAACACGTTCAAAGTACCAATAATGTACTTAAAACTCCATATAGTAATTACCCAAACGCCAAATAGATCGGCATGTTATTTTATCTTGCTCTTCCATTAGCTATCAAATGACCTAAGTGTTGGTCTTGTAAATCTTCTCTAATCTCATCTCCCACCCTTATGGTGAATGAAGCTTTTTATAATCTGAATTATCTTAATAACTAAACATCAATATTGCGAGTTACTTCATCTGAATGCCGGTAGCTCCTGTTACTAACTAAGCATCTTCATTGCCCAGTCGTTCAGGTCTTGCTCTGGCACATTTATTGCCATTTTCTCCATTGTTGTTTGTAAGATATTGCCAGAACTATTTGATTTTGCATGACAATTCATTTCCTTGGTTTTTCTCTTTGATAGAAAAACACTCCAATTTATTAACTTGTTTTTCTCTTTAATAGAGAAACAATCAAGAATCTTTTTCCTTACATATAAAAATTCGGTGTCTGGATTAAATTAATAACTCAACTTCGACTTTGAGAACATACCTCACTCGAATGCAGGTTGCTCCCATAATTTGCTAGGCACATTGGTTGCCCATTTGTTCCCGTACTGGCCTAGAATTCGCCGACTCAATGCTCGTGTGTCTGCGAATAATGAATGTATGACAATCTCTTGTGTACAGGTTGACTGTCTCTAGATTTTCGTCATACATTTCCTTTCTTTCGCTCCACCTCCTTTACTAAACCCTTTTCGTTTTTCTCCTTTTGTTAGAAAAACATTGCATTTATTTCCTTAATAACCAAAATACTTCGTCTTTGTCTTTCTCCTTATTAGAAAAACATAGCAACTATTTCCTTTAATAACCAAAATACTTCGTCTTTGTCTTTCTCTTTATTAGAAAGACATTGCAAATATTTCCTTTAATAACCAAAATACTTCGCCTTTGTCTTTCCCTTTAATAGAAAAACATTGCAACTATTTCCTTAAAAATCAAAATACTTCGTTTTTGTCTTTCTCTTTATTAGAAAAACATTGCAACTATTTCCTTAATAATCAATATACTTCGTTTTTGTATTTCTCTTTATTAGAAAAATATTGCACGTATTTCTTTTATAAATACATGCAAAAAGTGTTCCCAATTCTGACTGTAAACTCGATTTATAATGTAATTGGTGAGGACTTACCTCCCCGGGCGTTCATTCGCTCAACCCTAGCCGCCCCCATTACTTGAAACGATACAGAAAAATATGTCTTTTGCTGTTCGACCTTTTTTTTTAAACAAGTTGCTTTTGATTGCGTGCTTGGCGATAGTTTAGCCGCCCCCATTATCTGTAGAGATATTTCCAAATATCAAAGACGCCCCCAGGTGAAGCAGGAAATAGATCTATTATATCCAATCATCTCTTTCTACATGGCAATGAGATTATGATTATGATTAGGTATCTTTTCCGTTGCCATCTCTATTTATGGGTCCCTCGTGATTTTCCTTTTTGAAATCGCCTCAAAATGTTGTCTTGGTGTGGCGTGTCCCTCGATTCCGGACCCTTTCGTCGTACGTGACAACTTTTTCGATCATGTTGCTGTCCACGAACCTGGAACTCGATCATGTTGCTGCCCCAAGTGCACACAAAAATTTCTCGAGCACGAAAATTTCTCGAGCATATAAAATTTTGCTTCCATACTGTAGGGAATTGAAGGACGATTCAAACGAGCCAAAAATCACTCAATTCGGACTTAAAACGAAGAAGTTATTGACAAAATAATATTTGCACGAAGCGCGCGTGCTGTTGCAGACGTGGAAAATGCACATTATGATGACATGGATTGCTGACTGGATCCGAATGCTGACATGGCAGTCAACGACTAGACCGATATTGCTGACGTGGCAATGCTAACTTGGACGTCTTGCTGACGTGGCACCCAAACGGTCCTGGCATGGCAACATTATGCAAAAAATTTGCTTTAAAATTGATGACGTGGCAGCTGACTGTATGATGCCATGTCAACGATGCTTACTGGACCTCATTACTGACGCAGCAAGCTTTGGTAGAGGTGTCAGACGCT
Organism: Papaver atlanticum; assembly: GCA_023531105.1. Taxonomy (NCBI): domain Eukaryota; kingdom Viridiplantae; phylum Streptophyta; class Magnoliopsida; order Ranunculales; family Papaveraceae; genus Papaver; species Papaver atlanticum. Next base: position 5,393,402 of record JAJJMB010014260.1, on the reverse strand, counting down.
GACTGGACTAGTCTGCTGATGTGGCAGTGGATTCTGCTGATGTGGCGGTATATGACTGGCTGCAAGTGATGATTGGCTTCGCTGACGTGGCCACTGGTTTGACCGGTTCGGTCTGGACCAAGTTGGACCGCGGCTGAAACGGTTGGAGCTGAACTGAACCGAACTGGCTGAACCGGCTGATGAATCGGAAGCTGGATCGGAGGCTGGACAGATCTAATGGATGAGATCTTGTGAATCTGACGGTGCAGATTTGCTGGATCTAGAGCTGTACCTGAGGTTGGATGAAGATTAGGTTTTGGCAACGCTTTCATCAACTTTTTTTCACGGTTTCTTTCACTATTTCGCAACAGTTTCTTCAAGCTTCGCAACAGTTTCTTCATCCTTGTAACGGTTTCTTCAATTATTCGTAACAGTTTCTTCAACTGTTTCGCAACAGTTTCTTCAACCTTGTAACGGTTTCCTCAACCTCGCAACGATTTCTTCAAATGTTTTCTGAACCCTAACTTTTTCTTTTTTTTGCTGATTTTTGCATCGAACTCGTGCACGATTTGTACCCAAAATTAATTCTAGGCACAAAACACAATGATTTGATGATGATGATGCGAAATTAGGGTTAGAAAACGAATTGAAGAAAAATAAAGGAGACAAAGAATTTAACGTGGTTCAGCAAGTTATGCCTACATCCACGGATGGAATCCCGTAGGGAGAGATTTTATTGATATGATAATTACAATAATTCTTGAAATGTTAGCAAACCTAGAATTCCATGCCTTTGAGTTGGATTTTTGGCCTCTATTTATAGGCAAAAAACCCTAATCTAAGTCCATAATAACCCTAGATTTGTAGTTATCCAAAATAACCACCTGGATTTGTCCTTTAATATTTGTATCTATCCTTGAAGACCCATGTCTATCTTTCCCAGATTTATGTTTATCTTGAAAGATCCTTGTACATCTTCCCCGGATTTGAATCTATCTTGGAAGATCCTTGTCTATCTTCACAAGATTTGTGTCTATCTCAAAAGACTTCCAAAATAAGTCTTTTGGGCTTTTATAATAAGCTAGACCGGATGGGCTTCTACGATAAACCATGGGTTTCTTTGATAAACCAAATTTGGCTGCCATAATAAGCAATGTGGGTTTTCACAATAAACCCACGGGTTTCTACAATAAACCAAACTGGGCTTCTATAATAAGCCATGTGGGTTTCCTTAATAAACCCACAGGTTTCCACAATAAACCGAACCGGGCTTCTATAATAAGCCATGTGGCTTTCCTCAATAAACCCACAGGTTTCCATAATAAGTCCGGTTGGGATTCCTCAATAAGCCAGAGTTGGTTCCCTTAATAAACCACCGGGCTTCCTTAATAAGTCCGGTTGGGCTTTCTCAATAAGCCAGAGTTGGTTTCCTTAATAAACCACCGGGCTTCCTTAATAAGTCCGGTTGGTCTTCCTCAATAAGCCATTTGGGCTTCTATAATAATCTATATGAGTTTCTTTAATAAACCGAAGGGTTTCCTTAATAAACTGACGGTTTTCTACGATAAACCAAAACGGGCTTCTCCAATAAACCGTATTTCACCGTTATGCAATAGCTTGTGCTGTATGCACGTGCACCATTTTAATAGGGTACAAACACTGCCTTTCTAGCTTCATATTGAGCTTGTTTTAAGATATCAAACCTAGAGGTTGATTCTACAATTTCTTCTCGACTCTTCATGGTAAGGTCACTTAGGAAAGAGTGCTCTTATACCAATTATAAGGACCTTCCTTACAAATTAGCACAGAAACAACTCAAAATCTCTAAGGATGGAGATTGGAGGGGAAGAACAAGATTTTAGAGAGAAAAGATAATTTTACTGATTAATTTTTCATAATGAGTTCTACAACAAAGAAGGGAATATAAATGATAGGGTTTGGTGTGCACGTGTGCCACTCACGCACACACTCTACTAATCCTACTTAGCAGTAGCTATTAACTAATTAATCACGGTTAATTAACTACTAATTATAATAAACAGATAACTAGACCCTCATAACCTGGGTGGCCCTTAACTGAACTTGGCAGCCCAAAGCTGGGTCCTCACACACGGATAGCCAGAGGGACCCGATCCCATACGGAGTCACTAGTGTGACGAGCATGTTTGTTGAAATTGTTTCCCCCCTCGGGATCCTCATCCAACATCAATTTCTTGAAACCGCCAGTGGGGACCTTGTTGCGATGATGACTTGCAGCAAAACCATCCAGATCACCAAGAGAGGCAGTCCCACTCCGATAATTACCTAGGAAGCTGGCCGAGGTATACTTGCTCGCGTGAGAAGGATCATATGTTGACCAAGGGGTTTTGGAGCACTCACCCCTTCCTTGCCTTTCCCATTCGGCCATAAGACGAAATGTATTTCCGTTCCATTGAGCCAAGGCTCAAGATGGTTGGAGTTGAGACAGGATTTCATACACAAATGGTCGGCTTGGACCATACAATGGAAGACGTATCCCGAGCTCGAGTTGGCCCTTGGTAATGATTGTTGCCTCAGAAGAATGAGCGAACTCTTCAACCTTATCCTTATTCAGCTGACCTTTTTGACCCAATACTAATTCAAGATCATAGTCATGAAGATCATACTCATCCTTCAACTGATTCAGGAATTGAACATCAGTAAGATTGGCATATTTGTAGGTCTTCTTCTCAACCCTACGCGAAGATACAGAGGAATCATTAAACAAAATCATATCGAGTGCGTGATGATCATGGAGAGAAGGATCATCAACAGTAAAAAAGGAGTCAACAGGAAAAGAATCATCATCATAAAACACATAACTTACACACCTTTTCTCTGTCATTGATTGGGAAGACGAAGTCATGGAAGAAAGCTACTCGAAGAAGTAAAGATAACGATGAGGATAAACACAGTGAGAAGTAGAGACGATGGTCGAGCAAGGATTTCAAGAGGAGATAAAATATGGTAAAAAAAACAAAGGGTTGGGGAAAAGATGAAAGCGGTTAAGAATTAGGAAGATGAGTAGAAAGAATAAAGAGGTTGTAGAGAATGTTAGAGCAGAGAGAATGAAAGTAATGAATTAAAAACCTCAGGGGTTTTGGATCTGCATTTATATCCCAGGGGATGGTGACCGGCTGAGGAGGTGAAAGGTAGTAAAAGCGGAATCGTGGGAGACAGGGTAGCGGAATAAGCGGCATGGCAGCCGTTGTGGAAGGCGAAGCAGTTTTCTTCCCATCGTGTCAAACACACGAGTGGAAAGAAGGGGCATAAATGTAGTAGCAAATAATTGGTAAGTATAGGTGGCATGATCCTGAGCGGTGACATTCCAAAGACAATGCAAGATGAAGCATCGAATCACAGTGAGCACGGTAAAAGAGAAATCTACCAAACGAACTTAAGGCAAGCACGTGTAAAGCAAGGAATCGGATCTGATAGGTGACGTACATCGGGGATCGAAGCAATAACCGTACTGACAAGGCACGCGCGATGAGCAGAAGAGTCAAGTCATGGTGGACCCAGGAGCAGAAGATAAGATACTCGGATCGGGTATAACAAAGACATCGGACCAAGAAAGATCGGGTATGAACAAACCAAACAAGACATATCGGAAGATCCATCCCTCGGAAGACTCCAGGACTAATCATCAAACATCGGGAGAAGACTCGGATGAACCTCCGACGGGATCATCAAAATAGATGGGATGTGACTAACACTGAATCCTTGTTATATGAACATGTTAGCCTATAAATACAGACCTTTGTATTGAGAAAAAGGCAAGTAATTGGTAAGTGAGTGAGAGGAGAGATTAAGTATTGTTGAGAGCTTTTTTCCTTGTAAACTTGAGAGAAGTAATAAGATCATCCTTTCACCCCGTGGACGTAGGTAATCATGCTGAACCACGTATATCTTGTGTTCTTATGAGTCTCTTACTTGCTTACATTACTATCTTTTCATATCGATTGTTGGATGTAGTTGTATAACTTTTTACACCTACAGGTATGTTGATTAAAATGTTGTTAAGCTCGGAATGTAATTTACTGAAAGATTAAAATGTTGTTACATGAGGGTAAGTTTTACTCGTGGAGTCATCCGGTACAACTTGAATTATTTTCTATGGAGAAATTTAGGGGATATTAATGACAGAAATTCATTAAATCTTCCAAGGATTTTTACTAGTTATCTTTGGAAGTTTTGATGTTTAAATTTTTCTACGTACGCTTTTTTTTTTTGACTTGTCATTGTTAGAGCAAGTGAACCGGAAGACTCTTGTGAAATTTCGTAACTAGTTATTCCTAATTTCATGCGAAGTCAAGGAACACAAGAGCAAAATTTAAGCGAGATATGGAAGTTTAAGTTAACAACTACTGCTAAACTACAAATTTGAGCATCTATGGCTAACTCACCCTCAACTAAGACAAGTGATAGAATCTACATGGATCCAACAACATGATATTGAACCTTCTCTTGACCTTCAACTAAAGCTTATCACAACCATTCAAACACTTTCGGATTGGAATAAGCAAATATACGGCCACCTCCCCACAATGATAAAAAAAAATGAACAACACAAATAAAAGTTGCGCAACACCAATGCACAATTAGTCAGGGAAATGATCTTGCATACTGGTTACAACAGGAAAATCAACTCAGGAACCACCACACAACCCTGCTCCAATGTCATGCAACTTATTGGCAGCAAAGATCCAGAATTTAATGGTTACAATCAGGCGACAACAACACAACTTTCTTCCACACCAAAGCAACCATTTATCGGAGTCGCAACAACATCCAACAATTACAAGACTCACAAGATAACTAGATTAACAACAAGGATGAAGTGGTACAGCTCATACTAAACCACTACACTGACCTATATACAACTCGCACAATAATCGATGAAGACCTCTTTGCGGAAATCAATCCCAGACTGACATCTAGGCAATGCGATGCTCTCACTGCAGAAGTAACCGAAGCAGAAATCAAACAAGCACTCTTTTCTATAAATTCGGAAAGTGCCCCTGGACCTGATGGTTATACTAGTAAGTTCTTCAAAACCTTTTGGGAAACTACACATATACAATTGATTGCTATGGTCCGCAGTTTTTTCAACTCTCTCAACATTCACCCACTCATGAATCATACAAATATTACTTTAATCCCAAAAGTAGAACACCCTTCAAAACCATCACAATTCAGACCTATCGGACTTTGTAACGTCACATATAAGATCATTGCCAAAATTTTAGTCAGTCGAATTCGACCGTTGCTTCCTTTTTTGATTCCATATCAGAGTGCTTTTGTCCCCCAAAGATCGATACACGGTAACATTGCAATCGCGGGAGAATTATTTCACGATATCAGAACCTCAGCCCGCACAAAGGACCCAAAAATAGCATTAAAATTGGATATTCAGAAGGCTTATGATAGCTTAGACTGGGGCTTCATCAAAACGGCACTCACCAGGCTCGGATTCCCAGCAATATTTGTGGAGTACATAATGTTATGCATCACCATAGTCACATACTCAATCAACATCAATGGCACACCGCACGACTATATTTCTCCAACAAGAGGAATTAGACAGGGAGACCCGTTCTCCTCCTATGTTTTCATAATTTGTGCGGAAATTCTTTCCACCAACCCGGGGAACCTAGAACTCCATAAAAGCATAGGGGGACTACGCATTTCTCAAAAGGCACCGCCAATTCTGCATCTGATGTATGCAGACGACCTCCTCATTACTTTTAAGGTTTCTACGGAAAGTAGCAATCATCTAAAGAATCTGTTACAATCCTACAGTTCATCCGCAGGGAAAGTGATTAATACTTCAAAATTAATAATTATTCACCATCCAAGATTAGAGCAACATAAAGTAGAAAATATTCAACAACTTTTCGGAATGCCAACCACATCAGAACCCCCAATTTATCTGGGAGTCCAATTCAAGATGGGAAGAGCTTCTCGTCACATTTTTGACCCCCTCCTCCAACGGCTAGCGCGAAACGCGAAAGGATGGATAACCAAATGCCGGAAGGTTAGTACTCATCAAAACTTCTCTCACACCAACCGCAAACCATCTTATGCAAACTCAACTTCTCCCCACAAAATGTGCACCAGCAAATAGACCGTATCACCAGAAACTTATTTTGGGGGCATGACTCCTCAGTTAGAAAACTTCACACTTTGGGTGGTGATAAATTAACCGAACCGATAGCTGAGGGAGGGCTAGGCATAAAGAAAAGTAGCGAACACAATAAAGCTCTACTCATGAAAAGTATATGGAGTTTACATGATCAGAAAGATTCCATCTACAAAAGCCTATGTAACGAGAAATACCTCAATAATCAGCCAATTCTTCAGGGAACCATCACTATTGCACCTTCAGCTAGCCCATATTGGAAACAACTAGCATCACTCATACCGACTTTCCAGAAACATACTTTCCACCAAATAGGAAACGGTTTGACAACCCCGATTGAGGCAAACTGGATCCCACACTTCACAACCCTAGATCCAACACAATGTTACCCTATCCAAATGGTAGCAGATATGATTGATCCTATCTCTCATAACTGGGAGCATGGCAAAATAAACAACCTCCCCCTCATTGCTTCACAAAGAATTAGAAATATCCACCTCCCTCTCAGCGATACCGAGGATAAGATCATCTGGCCGCACTCCAAATCTGGGAAATACACTACGACCTCAGGTTACGAATGCTTAACCCAAGGAGTAACTCAACCTTAGAAGAACCCCATACCAGTAACCAAATTTCTTTGGACCTTACCATGTCCACCAAAAATCAAGCTTTTCTTGTGGAAACAATTAATGAAGGCCTACCAAACTTCGCTATCCTAAATCGAGCCCATCTCGTCAACTCCGATATATGCCCTCGTTGTAATTCCGATATAGAATCAGCTGATCACTTACTCTTACGCTGTCCGATAGCGATTACAACTTGGAACACTTTACTCAATCAACTCACAAGCACCCAAAATACCTTCACTACCATCCCAAATATAATAACACCTCAAACAACCATCTCCCAACTTCTACAACAACAAGTCCCTCCCACAGTCATCATTTCTTTCTGTTATCTCTTTTGGTCACTCTTGTTGACTAGAAATGAATTTGTCTACCGCCAAAAGCAAGCAACATCAAATGACATTTTAATTTCATCCCTAAAGCAACAACAGGAGTACATATGGGATCAAGAATCCTTACCCACTACTCTTCCAGGTGACTTACCAACGTTCACTCCATCCAGAGGAAACAAAACGACGACAACAATTTTGGTAGGATGGACCTATCCCAGCTCGGATTGGAGAAAAATCAACACGGACGGAGCTGCCAGAGGACACCCAGGAATCGCAGGGGCAGGCTTCATTTGCAGAGACTCATAAGAAAAAGTCATCATGGCTCTCGCACAACCACTTGGAATTACAACTGCTTTAGTAGCAGAAACCTGGTCCCTGCTGCTGGCCACAAGAACCGCGACAGATAGACAATGGATGAAAGTTCTTTTCGAGACAGATTCTGAAACTCTTCAACACTTTGTTACTTCTCCTACAGCCCCACCTTGGTATTTAAAGAGAATGATAAAAGAAATAAAGCACCGTTTTACTCAGATACCACAGAGAGCCATCAAGCACAACTACAGAGAAGAAAACCAAGCGGCGGAGCTTTGCTAATTATGCAGCAGATGGAAGCCAAACAGGGAATCTGGGAACCAAAATTTGGGAGCATACAATTCCAAGTTTCATTAATCAAATTGTACTCAGCGATTCCATGGGTACTAGATACCCTCGTGTAATTTCCTCCTTAAAAAAAAATGAAAAAAAAAAAAACTGCTGATAAACTTCATTGCTCATTAAGATTGGCAAACTTATAATTTAAAATGCAGAGAAGTTACAAGTGACAAATAACTTTTCCAATAGTGAGTTTGTAAACCTAGCTAACATCATCAGTTCGCAAACCCAAGTTACCCGGAATTCTCTTGTGCACTTTTTACATCTCGAGTTCACAAAGCATCTTAACGAACTGCTAAATAGGGGTACTCCATGAAAAGCCTAACAAAGATAAGGAAAACCAGCATCCTTAAGAATCTCCTCCAACGGCTTTGGGAATTCACCGGGTTCAAAAATTCTTTCCTTGGACCCGGGTCCCTTCAAAAGCTTTGCCATGAAATCAGCCCCTTGATTACAATATCTGTCCCCGGAGACTAGCATAGAACCCCTAAAATTCTGGTGTCTGAATAGTACAATGTCTTTGATGATTTTGCAGTTCCGGGTAAAATCATCATTATACACCCCCATAATGGACTGCAAACAAGGAAACAGAATATGTCAAATTCACCGTTAGGATGACGACGACATTTTGTTTGACCGTAGAAGTTGTAACATTGTTCCACCATCCAATAAGCCCAATCTGAATTGCAAGACATCACGACATATCTAACGCTCTTATCGTGAGCGAGTCTAAAACCAGCTAGCATCCCCTCCAAGAGGTGATAGAATCCTGAAACCGGTTTTTCTGAAACCCCAGCTAGAGCAGCAATGGGCTGACAAGATTTACACCGCAAAACTGCCCCATACCCTCCGAGTCCTCTGCCCTTTCTGTAATAGCCATCTACCATTAGATAGTAAACAACATCTGGGTTGATCACCAGAGGGTCGTCAACAGCGAAATTAGAGCCAAACCTATGAGCATTGACAATAATCATACCCTCCGGAACACCCCTGCCCCCGACCTTGTTTCCACTGGCCTTCCCAGTGCTTTTCTTCTTATCATCTTCAGAATCTTCAGAGTCATCTTCCTTCCCAAAAAGATCAGGCTTTATTTCCCACACAATTTCTTTCTCCTCATCAGAACCGGGAGGAGAAGCTGAAGAAGGACCCGCACTGGAACTGGAACTGTTACCAGGATCCATATCACTGTCAATATATAATACTGACATAATAACTGGCAAGAATCAATAGAAAACTTACATAGAAAGAGTGAGGAATGCTGAAAAGTGAAAACCCTCTGCTTCCGATCACGGCGCCTGGCTGCAAGAGAGAAGATAACGAGATGCTACAACCCAACACACAAAAGCAACATATAAATACTGATTTCCTCCTCTTGTCCGACGCCAACTTCCGAATACAACGCCTACTTATTCTTCCATATTGAGTCGGTTTCTTTTTGAATGATGTTTTGGGGACTACTCAAAAAAGGTGGGGGACTACTCCTTCATTTTTGGGGTGGACATTTGAAGTAGTTTTGGGTTACCCCTTATCCAAATTTTTTTAATACCAAATTACCCTTGGTAATTAAATTAGTTAATTTCCTCCTCCTCCTCCTCCTCCTTCTTCTTCTTCTTCTTCTTCTTCTTCTTCTTCTTCTTCTTCTTCTTCTCCAACATCAACCAAGAAGTCCGATTCGATTAAAATGAAAATCCGCAGGTAATTTCCTTCATACCCATTCCTTTGAATCGTTTTTTGTTGAAGAAATCGATTAGAAATCATCAAAAACCATTGAAAATGGTTGTTACAGTAGAGATTTCGTCTAGGAGAAATTTTGAAAACCCTAGATTTTGGTAACCGAACTTTCAATATGAAGAACAGTTCGGCCAATTAGGATTTTTTAGGTAACCGAACTATGTAGTTCGGTAAGCTCGCAAAAAAAAAACGTAACCGAACTCCTTATTTATATGAAAAATTTGAGTTCGGTTTAGTCGATAAATTTATATAGGTAACCGAACTTTGATAAAATATAGTTCGGTTACTTCGCAGTTTCTATGTGGTAACCGAACTTTGATCTGTCAACACCAAACTTGTAGTTCGGTTTTTAAGATGGTTGATTTCGAAATGAGGGTTTTGGGTACTTAGGTATACTTCAAATTTAGTTAATGTTGCTTGAATTGAAAAAAACTTTCGAAAAAATGAGAAATTTATAAACTGATTTCGACCATGGAAATGAAGTTCGGCTACGACATCTGAAGAACAGGTAGCCGAACTCATCTGCAAGTGTAGTTCGGTTAATGGTTCTGAAGACACAGGTAGCCGAACTCAGCTTTAATGGAGTTTTTGCTTTTAGAGAAAAGTTCGGCTAGGAAAAAGAAAGTTGCGACGTAACCGAACTAAAAGTTCGGCTGGGATTTTTTTCTCTCGACGTAACCGAACTCAATATATTGGTTTTCAGAAAAAAGTTCGGTTAGTAGAAAAAAATTGAGACAAAACTGAACTAAAAATTCGGTTAGGAAAAAAACGAAAAAAAGTTGCGACGTAACCGAACTAAAAGTTCGACTGGGATTTTTTTTATGCGAGGTAACCGAACTTTTTTCTGAAAGAAAAAACTCCATTAAAGCTGAGTTCAGCTAGTTCGACAAACTGTTTCACATAATTCCTAGCCGAACTTCTCTCTGCAACTTTCATTTTCAACTCATTTTGATGATTACTTCTCATTTCTTCAACCAAAAACGAATGACAAGTAATGGGTTTGTGAGAATATCTTCGTTAATAATTTAAATTAAGCTATATACATAGAGGTTGTGGTGGTTGGTGGTGGTAGTAGTTGGAGGTGGTAGGTGCTGGGCGGCGGTGGTGGGAGGAGGTGGTGGTTATATATATATAGGTGGTTATTAGGTTTGTTTTAAATTAAATTAGGTTAAGGGTAGGTTAGTCATTTCCACACTTTAGGACACCCCTTATAAGTATAGGGTAGACATTTCTATCACAAAATAGTCCCCCACTATTTTGGGGTAGTCCCCAAAACATCGTTCTTCTTTTTCTTGGGTTTCACTTCACATGCTCTCAAGCCCAGTAGGTAGTGCTGTAGCCCAGTAGGTAGTGCAGGTTCGGAACCCTGTTTAGGGCATACGTAAAAATTTCAGGGCATACTGAATAAAGACAAAAACTGGTTGTAAATAGTAAAATCAATAACCCCTTAACCAAATATTTTTAGTAATGGCAAATCTGCCCTTTTAGTGTTAGTGTTAATACTAATGATTAGTTATTAATAATCCTGATTAGTGATTAATATTAATGATTTGTGATTAAGATAATTTAGTTATAAATTTGTGTAGATGAAATTTTTTGAGGAAAGTTAGGTTTTTTTGGAGAAGGAGAAGGGGAAAGTGAGAAAAAAGCTTAAGCTTGTATTTTGATTCAATGGATTAGGAGGGTCAATCTTCATCTAAAAAACCTAGGAAAATACACATCAATTGCAACAATGATCCGAAAATGGCTGATTTGTTAGATTATGAGAATGATTTGTTCAAACTCAAGATGATGATTTTTATGAGCCAAATCCAAATGATGAATACATATATGAGGAACCCAATGCTTCTAATACAGAGGTACACTTCTATCTTATGTTTAATCTCGCTTTTGTAGCTTGAAATCATCAAAAGTTTGTATTTTTCCACAATGGTTCGGCGAACCAGGAATATGTTCGGCTTAAATTTATCAGCCGAACCCACCTGGTTATTGACAAATGATAAACAGTTCGGCTAGCTGCAATTGTTATGGTTAGCCGCCAAACCTTTATTTTGTTATAGGTTCGGCACATATTGTGAATATCGTAATAGCCGAACCTAACCATTAATTTTTATTTGTGGTACACAGAATAGTTCGGCTTATAATGGAAATATCATAACCAGCCGAACCTAGACTTTTCCATATACACTATAAACTAGACGCACATGGTTTGGCTCAAACTCAATACTATCGAATAAGCCGAACCCAACAACTGTCATTTGATTCTCCAACACAGTGAGGTGTTCGGCTTGTAATTCAAAATTATTTCAAGCCGAACCAATCGAGATCAGCCAATAGATAAACACAGTGGGTTGTTCGGCTTAAAATAAGTATTATCGAATATGCCGAACCCCATCTTCGCCCCTATCTGTCACTAGGTTCGGCTTAAAACTCAGATGAAATTTCAAGCCGAACTGTTCATATGCAGTTTCAGGAAGTTGTTATGAAGAACAGTTCGGCTCAAAGTTCAACTCAATTTTGAGCCGAACCCAATACTGTAACCGTCAAAACCCCTAGTTTTTTCAGAAATTAAACCTATTCAATTGATGAAAAACAACAATAAAGAGATGGGTTTGTAGAACTTACTTGTGTATCCTCATTTCCGGAGTTGGTGCTTCAATTGGTTGATTTTGTGGTTCAATTTCAGTTTCTATGCCTTCATCTTCATTTGGTTCTTCCTCTTCAATTGATGGATTAGAGATGGATTAGAAGACAATTTTGAATGCCTACTCATTGCTTTTTTTCCTTTTTACGAACCATTATAGTTGAGTTTAATCGACGATTAAATTTTCGTCGCAATGAATATTTTTCTTCTTCTTTGGAAGAGTTCGGTTAGAGTAGGGGAGGGAGGAAGAAGAAGAGATTATGTGAGTGAAACTGATTTTAATTTTTTTTAAACTGATTTTAGGTTTTTATATTAAGGTAAAGGTAGATTAGTAATTAAAACTGTTGAAGGGTATATAGGTAATTGAACTACCCAAGGGATACCCCTTATAAGGGCATCCTATATGGGATTATTGGTTTGTATGCCCTGAAAGTTTTAGGTATGCCCTGAAACAAGGTTCTTATAGAATGTAGAAGTATAGTCCATAACTGATGATGATTCAGGGCTGGATAGATTCCACTGAAGTATAAGATGTAGGATCATGAGGATGTAGGATCTAATTCAGCACAAGGAGCACGATCTCCTTTCGTGTTTGATGCAGTATCAGGAATCACAATTTTCAGAAAAATCATCAACCTTTAAGTCGTTTAACTCGCAAAATTGGCTACTGCAAAGTAGTTTGTGGTATTCTGTATGGAAATAAGTTATGGATACAAAAGTAAAAACAGTGGTATTACAGCATTATTCCAAGTGACGAACCAAAAATAAGAAGAGCACCCATCTGATAATACGGTTCCATATTGAGGTTCTCGTTGCTTCCTTGATCAACCAACCACGGGCAATAAACTTGAAAGTGCACACCCTACAAAAGATTTCTAAACCAACACATATTGAACGACATAAGATTTTTAACAATCATATGCTTGGCCAGTGTCATAGTGAGTGCAGATAGGTTCCTTTCGTGTTTCCGAGTCCTCTGACGACTACCAGCGGATTAGACAGGAGTGAATCAACATTAAGCTACTACTTGAATAATAATACAATTAACTTTTTTCCAGCAACATTTACATTATTACTTGAACAAAATATGAGGGAAAAAAAAAGTTAAAAGGAGGAAGAAGATGAAGGGAACTTAAGTTTAAGATGGAACGAAATGGATGAACCCAAACTTGGCTTCTTAAATAAACATTCATCCAAACTTGGCTTCATAAATAATACTTTTCTCTTTCTACGGTATGGGTACATCGTATCATCAACGTTAGCATTGATGTAGTTGCCAACTCTATATACGTTCTTCAATACACCAGACGCCCCTATATTTGCATTACGAGTAAACCTACAACAAGATATACATTACAACTCAGAAAAAGCTTCAGGTTTTCGGGCCATAGCCTCTATATGCATAACATTAACAGAACAGACACAGTCGTGGTTATAATAACTATAAAAAAATAAAAAAATAACTCAATAAACTTGCCTAGGCAAGAATTCCTCTGCTGCAGGCTGCGGTGGCTTGCTTGGTTGCGGTTGCGACAATGGTTGACCATCTTCAAAGTAAAACAGGAGACAATCATCAATCGGTCATTTGAAGAAACAAAATGAGAAGTGCATCAACAGGACCATGTTCTAAAGACTTAGTGGCACATAGAACTCAATTGATTTTCCGAGGAAGAGTATCGTATTCAATGGCAGACTGCAGAAGGTGTACGGATAGCCTTATGGGAAGAGTGTGCATAAAGCTTTTCTAACTATGCACGTATGAAAAGGTTACAGTTCCAAGATGAGGAGTATCCAAAACTAACAAACATAAGAAAGTTCCTGGTAAATGGTTACATATGAAGTACTGAATCTAGTCCAAATTATGCACAAATACTAAAAGTGATGAATCTTATAACACAAATAAGAGACAAGTAGAAATATTTTATGGTTGCCGACAGGCATAAAATGTCTCTATAGGAAACAATCATTGGTTACCTTCCGTTTTACGAGCATGTGCTGGAGCATAGGCTGGAGCCCGGCCAGGAACATTCATGGAGCATGGCCTGCAGTTGCTGCAGCAGGTCTTTCATCCACCAAAAGCTGCAAGAAGGATTATCCGTGTGAATAAAATATTCGAAGATGCAATAGTTAATACAAGTGTACTGGTTCCTGTCGGGGTGCGTAATGACAAACTTAGGACGCCGAATGAATCCTACCCATGACCCTTTGACGACTATCCTCACTCTAATTGCATATACACTAAAGACAAGCAGTTGTTAAAGCCAGTGCTGGAAATCATTGGATGTCTTCTGAACATATAGCATAGCCTAAGACTCTAGGAGGGTGGTTAACAGTTCAAATTTTTAGACTATAGAGTGAGCAATTGTCAACGAAAAATGACTCGAAATTATGTAATCACAACCAAGGACATTAAACTACACAGTAAGTGTTAAAAGCTGACATACTGATTAATATTAATAACCCTGACCAAGGCATCCAAAAGGAATGAAAAGCTACTACTTGCTAGGTTATAATTCATTAGTCACAGGAAGGTTAAGATAGTAGTCTCAAACCGATTGATGAGATTAAAAACAACATATAAGAAAAATAAAATATTAACTGGATTTGCGAGAAGCAAGCTCCAAGTTTTCATGTTCCATTAATATGTGTAGTCGTTATTGTCACTTGAATTTCAGAAGTGATACTTCAGCCAATTTGGTATAAAGACGTTATCAATATAGAGTTGGATAGTGAACAGATCATTACACGCTATAAAGACTACTAATGGGATTTAAGTACAAAACACATGAAGAAATGAAAAAATTCTAACCTCAATACCAATACAAAACGGCAATTCAGAGCGTTTCCCTTGTGGATATGATGGGTTTCTTGCCCCTGCATCAGGATTCATAGATGGATCTTTATGTTTGCTATCCATGTGATTGTGCACTGAATACCCCACACATGCATACTTAAAATCTGTCAGCCTTCTTCCCTCTTTAGAAGCTTCCACCTCAGATTCTCCAACAATGTGACTAGGTACTGGCCAAAAGAAACACAAATTTAACCAAAATCAGAATCTATTTTGATGATATTATGAAGAAATTCCAAGCAAAGATGTAACTTTATAACCAAGAAAGTTAGACTTCCACAATCATGAAAAATAAAAATCATTTTTTCAACAAACCCAGATTTTTGAAAGCACCATAAACATAACCAAACTCAAAACATTAGCTAAAAATAAGTAGCTAAAATTCGACTACAGAATACCTTTTTCTTTCCTAAGATGTCTAACTTCACAAGTTATGTCCAAAACTTATGCAGCCTGTTGATCCAGCTTAGCCTTCTTCAGCATCAAGTTCCTGATGGCTAGCTCCCTCCTAGCAGCATTTTGCTTCAACAGGTGAAGCTCCCGACGAATAGCTTCACCCCTCTGCCACATCCAAAAGTATTTAATTAGCTACCGATGCTTTCAAAAGCTCCAATTTAAAAAAATAAAATAAAAAGCTCCATTGAAGCAAAACATTTGGATAACTAGTGGAGGTCTTCTTACTACCCTGAATTTCGATATCTACAATGCAAAATTAGCATAGTAAGTTTTTACCAAAACAGAGACAGGGTTCGAAACACCCTTTCTAGGAAACAAATTTGCAAAAATAAAATAAAAAATCATTGGACAAACCTTGATCTTTGCTAACATGACCTTGAACCTGTCAAAGTCATTCAAGGATGCTCTTTTCTTCTGAACAATGAACTTTCTACCCCAAGAGCTGCTTTCCCATTTCTTCTTAACATCTGTACGACATTTAAACAAACAGTATGACTACTGACTAGTGATAAGGCAGATGCAGTGAACATAGTAATCACTTTCTCTAAACACTGCGTGAATAAATCTGGCAACTTGCCTGCAGCCTCGATGGCGCCAATCAAAACCTTCTTCTTGGGGATTCTGACAATGTCAATCTTGATGTCTGTTAACGAGAGTTGAAGCTCATTTGGCTTCTCACCATATCAGGAGCATCAACAAGTGCCTGTTCCATTCACAAAAAGTAATCACCAAAACATCCGCAGGTAACACAGTGCAAACCAAAAAGTACAAGGCATCCAGTGTTTCTAGATCCATAGGGTGGAAAACTAGTTAAGAAAACAGGAAACTAGCAGACTAATCTTACTAAATAGCATAACCCAGTATCATTTATTAACCCTTATAGCTAAACACCGAAGGCAGGTTGTAGAAGCATTACATAAAGGGAGGGTGGGAATGTGCAATTCCTTCTTATTGATATGTGCCATATTACACAGGACCAAGAAAAAGGAATTAAGTGAAACAAATTTCTAAACCGAACATGCAACAATTCATGTTTGGAGCTACCTGAGAGGATGCAAGCAAGTGGCTCTCTGCTCTTCTCTTGACGCTCCATTCTCCTAAAATATGACCCGCTTATTTAGATTAAGGAACAAATAGTACAAGAGTAAGACTGAGTCACATTGACCATAAGTTATTAGTAAGTTCATTGCTAAATCGGCAAAAATCTCATCTACAGCTATAGATGATTGTGCTACTATTAACTATTTGTCGGCAATGATCAGTTACCGAGTCACTCCTAGTAACAACTTATCTTGGGCAAATGTCCAAGTTGTCAAAGCATCTTACTAATTTAACACTACTCCATGCCAAAAATGCTACTTACCCTTAACTGGATAGTCTGGATTCAAGAGTTTTTTTATGTAATAAGATGATACAGTAAAACCCATCGCAAACCGTTCTACCGGAAAGCATATAATCACATACAGAGAGAGATATGAAAAAATTGCGTAGCTCAGATTACACATTCATACAGCAAAAACAACAAATCGATCTTATATAAAAAGCTTACCCTGTTTTGGTCGATGACATCAACAATGACTACAATTTTACCGTACATTCACCGTAGTTAACGAGAGCAACTCTCCCAATCTCGACGTAACGCTTGAAAGGCTACGAAATCAGAAGAAAAAAAATAACGCCACGAATACTGTTAAACCCTAGTTTGAAAATTGAGCTAAGCAATCACACAAATCAAACATAAAACCCTAAAATAATGATTTATCAGATTAGACAATAAGGGAACTTCCGAACTTGAGTAGATATTATACCATTTTGAAATTTCTGATGGTGGGAACGAAAGAGAAAAAGATAGAGAAGGTCATCCAGTACAACTTCAATTTTGTTGGCATGTCAAGCTTTATATTTTGTTTTTTTAAGCTTGAAATGGAATTTACTGCAAGATTAAAATGTTGTTACACAAAAAAAAGTAAATAAAATAATAATAAATATTTGTGGGAACTGGTACAAAATGGGGTCGTTCGGCATTGACTAAGGTCAAGAAAATTTAGCTTGTAAATCAACATATCTCTTGTATCCTGGTTTGAAGATCAAACTTCCCTTATTTGTTGTTCTTCTCTTGATTCACTCAACTTGTTTCAACTCGGGAATCACAATTAGAGTTTGCTTTTATTCTTCACCAAAACAGATTTCTGTCTGAATCCCTGAAACTTATTTCATTCCTAGCCTACCCTGCCTCACCTCTTCCCCAACCAATGGAAATTTTTCCACCACTTGCTTCGACCAATACAGTGTCACCACCATCTGCTACTGTTGTCCCAAACCCTTCGATACACACAACAACTACTGAAAAGTTGCTTAGAGAATCTCAAAACCGGGAAAAACCCGTCCCTTTACATGCAGAAGCTTCGAATTCTGTTAAACTTGCAGATGAGATTCAAAAGCAAACTTTCTCTACAGATTCCTCTCAAACATTCTTCTCCACAACCTCCATCCCCACTCGAGATACCCACTTTTCACCAAAAGAAAACAATCACCAAAAGCTTTCACAAAAGCAATCTCAGATACATAATACCCCAAAAAAGAAAAATCATTTTGCTACTTCAAAAGCACCACCTTCAATCAACAATCAAGCTACTTTATAACATCTAAAAAAAGACCTGACCACCCCCATATTCCAACTTACTGAGAGAATGCAGACTCTCATGCAAAATCATTTTGAAGACTCTCTGGCTTTTAAAATTATGGGAGGTATAGTAGATTTCTTTGTTCTAAAAAAGGCGCTTGCAAGCAGACTATTTCCAATCCATTTTCATCATATGGAGACTAGCTCAACTCTACATGTTCTCCAGATGTCTTTTGAACATCAGAGAGACAAATATTTTATCCTGGAGAACCAACCTTGGACTGCTGAAAACCTGGTAGTTTTGTTTGAAGACTGGAATCTGTTTTTAAAACACCCAGAAAATTGCTTCAAGTTCGCACCTTTTTGGTTTCAAGTTCTCAACCTCCCTCGCTTCCTTGGTGATGACAAATCTATCCATGAACTCATTGAAGCTTCACAAACAGGGACAGTTTTACAGATTGATTTAACAAAGCCACCACCTCGTGTTTATGTGATGTTCGATCTACAAAAGCCTTTCAGGCTAGGAGTGATGCTCAGTATTGGCAAAGGTGTTTGGGTTCAGTTTTCTTATGAAAATATTCCATTACTCTGTTTCATTTGTGGATTTCCAGGGCACGTCTTCAAGGACTGTGAAAAGACGAGGGTACCCAAATACACCACAATCTTTTTAAGTTATCCACCTATAAGTCTTCTTACCGAAAGTGATTGTCTATGGAAAAACTCGAGATAATACGACAAATCGGTATTCACACTTTGTGTGATTGCCTATAGATACGAGATCGAGACATACGACTACCAAAGTGTGATTACTCGATAATAGGTTCGGACTTAACTAAACTCTAAAGGATCACCATCAAGTAAAGCGGAGTTAACGTTTGTGTAATTTACTTTAAATTATAATAACAACAATTATAATTGCGGAAAGGAAAAGTAAATGACACAACAAGATTTTGTTAACGAGGAAACCGCAAATGCAGAAAAACCCCGGGACCAAGTCCATAATTGAACACTCTCAGAATCAAGCCGCTATACAAAATCTAAACCAACTTCGTATAGTTGAGACCAAGCAACTAACCCTAGTTCACTTAGTTTCTTCAGTATCCCTGTGCTTCCGACATTCAATAAGTGCACGCACTAGAACAATTCCTTTGGATCGTATTCCAAACAGTAAAGGAACAACAAATCTGTTTGGTAACAACTCTCTTGATTCTTTCCAGATAAAGATATCTCAAGTCATATGCAAAGGCTCTTCCGTTTAATCTAATAAACTCCTTTGCCTGGTTAGATCAATCACATCTCTATTACCTAAGTAATAAGATTCGAATTTGTAACAATCAAAATAGATTTCAAGAGAACTATTAGGTGTTACCGATCTCACGCAACTGATCAATCGAATAAATCCGGTTCTAGTTGGATCCCAGCCGATCAAGGTTTGTGCTACACAAAGATATGAGAAACCAATAAGAAATCTTCTTTGTCTTCAAATCTTCTTTAATCTTCAATTAAACCTGCACAACACCACTTGACTCTCTTGTGATCAATCACGCACAGAACGGAGTCTGTTAACAATGGGATTATCATAAGATGTATTTAGATCTACAAACAGTTCTAAAGATCCCGTCGACACTTCGATCTAGTTTGAGTGAATCTTATATTAGAAGAGAAGATTCTCAAGAATAAACAAACTAGGTGCAATCAAAGTTCAACAACCGTTAGTCAACCAAATCAATCGAAAAATAATAAACTACAATTATCTAGTTTCCCACCAACGGTACTCGTGGAGCTTCTTGATCCCACAGAAGTCTTTAAACGAGCGGTCGTAAGAGATTTCGCCTAATTAGGGTACTTTCCTCTCCGAATAGATGGCTCCACCAGAAACAACAAAAAGATGAAGTTTGCCTGGCTCTTAGGATAGTTTGATAGAAATGCAAACTTAGGTATTTATAGACCAAGGATGTTTTAACACCAAGGAATTTCCAAAACCGAAAGTATTCTCAAGATATGCAATAAATGCCCATTCGGTTTTCATAATTCCAGGAAATGCTTTGTCCAATATTTTCCGAAATCTCTCAATATAAAATCTCCAATTAGTAAATGCACATTACTAATTTTTATTCTCTAAAGATATGCATTTAATTGCTGGTAATTAAAGCATATAATACTAACAACCTTAATTAAAAGCTTCTTAATTTATTTCGGACCGGGATATCCTTGAGTAATTAAGGAATATCTTTGAACAATAAAAGATAAGAGTTACTGTTCGTGTTCAAAGTATGTTGACATCTTTTCTTTGTAAATCCTCTTTCATATTTACAATCTTGGAATCGATTATACCACACTTCCAAACAAGTTTAGAATTGGTTCATCTATATTCCAAGACAACTATGTGATTGATCAAATATCAAATCACATTCATGGGTTCAATCGGTTCTACCAATCACTAGGATCGGTTATACCTTTGTTTTGGGCTAAAAACTGATTCTGCTGGAAATGGTAAATTTGGGTGTGCCGCCGAGAAACGAATCTAAACCCTAAACAAATACACTGCATGGGAGTACTTTAGATTCGAGAGATCAATCTGTACAATTCTGGCCAAAACTAAGAAATGGTCGTTCCAGTCTTACTTCGGTCACAAAATGAAGGAGAAGGGTTGATCTTAGGGAGGGAACCGAAGAAGGTGTTGAGATCAGAATGGTTAACTCCGAAGGTGTGGTTATTTTATGACTTGTATCAGAATGTGGAACTGGCTTGCCGAATGTAAGCTATCAGTTCTTTTTATGTTTTCTGGATACTTGTGTTAATTACCCTCCTTTTTTGAAATAGGTTGGAAACCTATTTATATCAGTCATAGTTGCACGCACCCTGATCTCATAGGAAGTAGGAGTAGTTGAGTGATGGAGAAGTGGGATCGTGTGAAAAGTGTTGAGAACCACATCTTACTATGAGGGAAGACGGGTCAGTTTACACCCACTACATCTTTGCTGCCACTAACTATCCGCCTTTCCTGACACTTTCTCATAATAGGCGTGTTGCACGCCACACGCTGTAAACTTCCATACCAATACCCTAATGAACATCCCCTAGTTTGTGACATGTTTGATGTCTCGAGTATTTTCGTGGAAAATATGCAGCAGGTTGCTGAGTGGGTCTTGTTTGCAAGACTTATTTTTACCAATCACGTGCAAGCCAGGCGGCGAGTGGTCATATGTTCGAAGCCAAATCATGAGACTTGCCGCAAGAAATAGCATGTAATACCTTTAGGTCAAATAATTAAATTGTTTGTGAAATCGATATTTGTAAAACATCGTTTGTAATCGATGCATATAAAGCATCGCTTTTAAGCAGGCAGCTCAAAATAATCGATGTTCATGAAGCATCGTTGTATAAAGCTCATTTAAGTTAGTCGCGAAGCTTAATGTCTTAAAAGGAGCATGACCGGACATTTTCGGGAAGCTGCCAGGAGCCATTCATGTGCGCCAAAGGCAGGCCGGTCGGTCCTTATAAGAGAGTGACGGCTGGCGATCACGGCGACATCTTATTGGTCGTCTAAAATTAGATCTTGGCTGGTTAATTCGGCTAGCGAAGTTGGACGGCCGAGATGATTTGTGGCAGTTGATGGCTATTGTTGAATTTATTAAAATTCCTAAATGCAGTGCGACTAGCTACTTTCGGGAGACCGTTTGGGGGCCATGTAGGCAAGTCACGGCTTGGCCGATTGCGGCTTATGGAAGGGGGGTGGCCGGTGATCATGGCCACATGTTGTTGGTCTCTCGTAATTAGATCTAGGCCGGTCAATTCGGCTAGCGAAGTTGGACGACCGAGATGATTTGCGGCAGTTAACGGCTGCCATTGAATTAATTTAGGGTTTTTACCGGCCGTGTGTCCACCCTACTTTGGGCTAACGGTTTTTGTGTTAGCCGCGTGCTGAGAGCTTGTCCAATCGGCCAGCACAATAGTCGGGCCGCTGGTGAGCGTATCTGTACCTTGCCTATTAATTAAGATCGAATCTAGGCCGATCAATTTGGCTGGCGAAGTTGGACGGTCACGATCGATTTAAGACCAACCTGGGCAGCCTTGATTCGTTTAAGGCTTCTTTTATTCGCGTGACTGGCCTTTTTGGTGCTAGCGTTTTTGGTTGTTGCTAGCAGACCATGGAAATTCCGTTTGGTAGGAACGATGGCGGGCCCGTCGGTGAGCATAGCCGCATCTTGCTGGTTGCTTAAAGTCAGATCTAGGCCGGTCGATCCGGCTAGCGAAGTTGGACGGCCGAGATCGTTTTGCGGCAGTAGTGTATCGCCGCTAACCAAAATTAGGGTTTTGTAACTCGCGCGGCCAACTCTCTTTGAGCAATCGTTTAGTGGTTCCGCTTGCGAGTTAGAAGGACTCTGATTGGCCGAAGCATTAGTGGGCCCGCCGGTGTACATGATGGTGTTTGTCTGATCGCGTCAGGAAGCGGCCAAGCTTGACAAACCAGCCGGCCAAAACATGTGGTTGTGATCGTTTTGAGACCGACAAGAGTAGCTTATGTTTAATTCCCTAAGGAATTAGGTATGTCGACCAACCAACTTTTAATCTTAATTAACAGTGCGTGTGGCGCTTTTGGAGCAATATGATTGGTCTGTGGGAAAAGGGGGACGGCAAGTAGCAATATGGAGCGTGGACGGCCTACCACGGGTGGCGCCTACTGAGGCAAATCGACTGGCCAAATGGTACGGCCACGCCTCCTTTTGCTGCTGCTCTTACTTGCCGCAGTTCCTCTTTATTTCTTGTTTTCTGATTTTTGGTAGGATCTTGCTCCTACTAGCTCCATGATGGATCAATTTCCTAGTTTTCCTAGGTTTAGTTTTGACCAGCAGGGTTCGAATTATCGTGCAGGGCGCAAAAAACCTAATTTTTGCAAATTGAGTATTTCCATGCATATCTTAATCCCGACACTTCGGGAAATTCATGCTACTCAGTTGCGAGCGAACATTAATTGTCATGTCATGTCAAAATTAAGAGTTCGACTGGGAACATAGCATAGAATGAATACTCGGCAGGCTCCGGCATTAGTGAGTAATGCAACTAGGAGCTTAAATACTCATTAGGCTCTATACTAGTGAACAATTCATCTAGGAGCTTGAGTTTCAATACAATATGAAGAGAGACATAAGCACTCATCAGATTCTGATATATTCTTCAAATTCCTTGCGGAATATAGACATATCAAGGTCTACTACTTCTGATGCTGGGTCAGGTAGGCAGACTTTTACAGTTTTCGCCCTATAATAAAAACCACCATCAACAACCTTAATATCGAACACTTGTGATCGGTCACACAAGTTACCAGGATCGGTTATATCAATTACCAGGACCGGTTACCATACACTCATGGTATTGCTTGTGATCGGTCACACCAGTCACAAGGATCGGTTACACCAATTACGTCACACCAATTACTAGGATCGGTCACACCAATTACAAATATCGATCATACTATCTCATGTGATTACTTAGGATCGGTTACACTAATTAATCAAAACTAGTCATACCAAATCATAAGTCAGGTATTGTGATTTGTTATACCAAGATACATAAAAAGTTATGATCGGTTCTACCATCTCACACATATTGGTAATCCAAAGATATGCAATGAATAACAATACCAATAAGCCTAGCGATTTCCCTTTCGATTCATAAACAAGTTCATGAATGTACTTCCTATAAACAAATGTAAAACATTGTTTCCTATGATGAAATCTCCACCTTTACCCATACACAAAATCACAATAGCATTCATAAGATTATGTCAATGTCATATCTACGAAGTTAAAAAGATAAGCGTTATACTCCGCAGTCTAATTCCTTAATACTATGATCATATGATCATGTCTCACTACTAGAGTAAAATATTCATTCACAGCTTCGCGGTTATGTTTTCAATATAGCATGACTTGCAAGATACGTTAGGAATGAAAAAGTTCAAGTCAATTGTTTGTACCATGAGTAAAAATGCCACATAATGGGCCAAATTGCTACATGAATCACCTTTTAGCCCTCATCCAAGCCTGCTACCAGCCTACCGACTGAAGTAGCTACCAGCTAATCCAGTGATCCATGAAGTCAACGCCCGGTCAATGGTCAAAGTCAGCAGTCGTTCAACTGTCGAAGTCAAGTTGCAAGTCGCGCTTCTAGCCAATTTCCAGTCATGTTGCCAGCGGTGCTGCCAACCAATTTCCAGCTAAGTACTCTGTCGCACTGCCAGCCAACCTCTATCCATACTGTCAGTTGTGCTGCCTGCCATCCTCCATCCAGTCTCTAGTCAGGGCAGTTTTCCCATGTCAATTAAGCCCATTTTCGTCGATCCGGTTTAAGGACCCTAGAAGAAGATTCTGGAAGAGTCTGGAAGGTTTGATGACCAATTCCTATAGGGAATATTCTGGAATATTCCAGGAGACATGCAGGGTAAATTAATACAGTTTATGGCCAAGAGGCATGCAGGGCATGTCCAGGAGGCATGGAGGGAAAATTAATACAGTTTATGGCCAGGAGGCATGCATGGAAACTTAATACAGTTTATGGCAGGAGGCATGCATAGAAACTTAATATAATTTATGCCTACCTCGCAATTAGTGAAAAATCCAAATTCGCAACTGTATAAATAAGGGGAATTATAACCCTTATAGGAGGGGGGGAAGATAGAGAAAAAGGGGGAGAAAAATAGATGAACAAATCCTAAGAGGGATCATAAATTATTGTAACCCATACATGAATAAAATATCTCTCCCTACGGGGATTCGTCCGTGGATGTAGGCAAACCATGTCGAACCACATTAAATCCGTGTCTATCATCTTTAAGCTTGTTTTGTGTATAACCCTAGCTCTGATCATCATCACCAAAATCTTCGTGTTTAGTGCCTGGAAATATTTCTGGATCTCACCAAGTTCTACAAAACTGCTGCATCCCAGTTTCACGTCAACCACTGCAGCCCGATTTCGATTCAGCTGCTGCAACCCAGTTTCGCATCAACAGCCGCAGCTCACTTTCAACAGTGTAACTGTTTCGCATCAATCACTGCAATCCAGTGTCACCAGTGACTGTTCGGGTCATCTCTCGCTCGCATTCATTACACTCAAATTCCATGCAGCTACTCCGCTCAAGTATCACGCTTCCATTGAAGATCAGTTTAGCGTTCAGTCCATTTTTTGCCTACAATAATGGTTCGTGCTCACTTGCTGTCATTCGATCTTCCAATCACAATAACTTCACTTGGGGGCGTCTTGATTATGATTTCCGTAAACAGCAAGGGAAGGTTGCCATTCACGTCAACAACAATATCCACACTTGGGGGCGAATTCTGTCATTGACCAAGAGAAACAGAACTTCTTAACCCCTCAACAAGTTAGAGGTTAAGAGGAGGCGATGTTTGTACCATGAGTAAAAATGCCACATAATGGGCCAAATTGCTACTTGAATCACCTTTTGGCCCTCATCCAAGCCTGCTACCAGCCTACCAACTGAAGTAGCTACCAGCTTACCGATTGAAGTAGCTACCAGCTAATCCAGTGATCCATGAAGTCAATGCCCGGTCAATGGTCAAAGTCAGCAGTCGGTCAACTGTCGAAGTCAAGTTGCAAGTCGCACTTCTAGCCAATTTCCAGTCATGTTGCCAGCGGTGCTGCCAACCAATTTCCAGCTAAGTACTCTGCCACACTTCCAGCCAACCTCTATCCATACTGTCAGTTGTGCTCCCTGCCAGCCTCCATCCAGTCTCTAGTCAGGGCAGTCTTCCCATGTCAATTAAGCCCATTTCCGTCGATCCGGTTCAAGGACCCTGGAAGAAGATTCTGGAAGGTTTGATGACCAATTCATATAGGAAATATTCTGGAATATTCCAGGAGACATGCAGGGAAAATTAATACAGTTTATATCCAGGAGGCATGCAGGGCATGTATAGGAGGCATGGAGGGAAAATTAATACAGTTTATGGCCAGGAGGCATGCAGGGAAACTTAATACAGTTTATGTCCAGGAGGCATGCAGGGAAACTTAATACATTTTATGGCCAGGAGGCATGCAGAGAAACTTAATATAATTTATGCCTACCTCGCAATTAGTGAAAAAATCCGAATTCACAACTGTATAAACAAGGGGAATTATAACCCTTATAGGAGGGGGGAAGATAGAGAAAAAGAGGGAGAAAAAGAGATGAACAAATTCTCAGAGGGACCAGAAATTATTGTAACCCATACATGAATAAAATATCTCTCCCTACGGGGATTCGTCCATGGATGTAGGAAAACCATGCCGAACCACGTTAAATCCGTGTCTATCATCTTTAAGCTTGTTTTCTGTATAACCCTAGCTATGATCATCATCACCAAAATCTTTGTGTTTAGTGCCTGGAAATATTTCTGGGTACAAACATCAATATTACTAACCTCAAGATGAAGGATGATATCGTTGTTGTAGCTCGTTACTTCTTCATGTTCTTCAGGTCTTCGAGTAATACTTGTATGTCTCATATTCCTAGAATTTCTAGTCTAACCTATACGAAGTTGTCTCTTGTACATAATCAAGCGACTCTTAGATGAGTTTTGATTCTCTAAAATATGACAACCAAACTTGACATACCAACGCTTGGTGGTTTCAACCAAGCTATGCTCTAACAGACTGTACAAACTTTCTCGGCATGTACCAAGCCATGGGAGTAGTAAATTCCCAGACTTCCCTTATGGCAAACTTAATGCAAATATAAAAACACCTAACACAAAACTACAAAGAACCAGGCGGTAAATTTTTGTTTAGGAGAAGGTTTAGGATCCTACTCTAAGATCATTCAGAAAGGTCATGAAGAAGTTCAACACCAACAAAACCAAAGTCTAAACCACCCGTAAGAACCTTTCTCCTCTAACCAGTATACAAGAAAAGCAACGCAACAGCAAGACCATGATGCAGTCAGGGTTAACGATCCATCAAGGCCAAAACCGTTTCCAGCTCGTTTATCAGAAGAGATGACTAGGCGGGGGTTAATGTGGAACTCAGTCACGCCTCAGACCAAATATGACAAAGAGACTGCTGCAATTCAACCACTAGAGACGTAAAAGTAACACACTGGAGAATGTGCCCGTGCAAAAGCACCTGTACATACACCTGGAATCAGTTCAACTGGGAGCTGGGTTGCACAGACACAGACGCAGACGCGTAGACGCGGACACTACAAAATCCTCAAAAAACTAGGACGCGGACACGTATATACATATTTTATTTATATATATACAATCATGTATTTATACAGCAAAGTCAAGTGTTTCGATCCTAAAAATTAGATATGATGCTACATGTATATAAATTTCAAAAGAAAAGAAGAGATCGTTTGTTTATACACGGCGAAGGTCAAGCAATCAATCACTATTAAACACATGGCACAATCAAAATGCATTCTTAGAACAACACATGCCCAACTAAGGGTATATGTGATGTCATTTCCAGTTACAAAACCCTAGTAAAGACCTAAATGATTGATCTCAATGTTTGTCTTTCTTCATTTAGTTAATAATAGTAAAAAATAAAGAATAAATTTAAATGAAAATGAAAAAAAGAAAAACGCTTCAAACCTGAGTCATCAGTGCGTCCAAACCAGATGCGCGCGGGGCGTGCATATTGGTGCGTCGTACACACGTCGTGTCAGCATCCCACGCGCGTCCGTTGTCCGACGCGAGTCGGACGCAGACACGACTCAAAAAGTGCAGCATCCGTGCAACCCAAACTAGGAGACACAATTCTTAGCAGTTGGGCCCACTTAATGCCACATCAGCAATACCGACTACAAACCCTAGCAAATTCGTCACACATGTGACAGAACACATGAGCAAAGCGGCACAACATAAGCCCACCTTCAAAAGAAAAAAAAAGCCCAGACACAGGAAATTAACCATTTGATTATGGATCCTCGGGTTATCTTGCCGGGTCGGATCAAAAGAGCAGACCGGGTGGCCAAGATGGATCAACCCAACACTCAATCTCAACCATGGGCCAACAATCCGAGTCTGGATCGGGTCATTCTACCGGCCCTAGGGCGGCACCGGGTATCAACAAAATGCTATCGTTTTTTACAACAGACTATACTCAAGTTCTTCTGAATGTTTTGCAGCGCAGGGATGCAAAAGTTAATTTGCTGGTACACAATATAAATGGTAATCCAGAGGTCATTGTTGAAAAGACAAGGGTACCCAAATACACCACAATCTTTTATTTATCCACCTATAAGTCCTCTACCGAAAGTGATTGTCTATGGATAGAGTCGAGACAATGCAACAAATCAGTTCACACTTCGTGTGATCGTCTATAGATACAAGATCGAGACAATACGACAACAAGAAAACTTGTGTAATTGACTATGGATATAAGATCGAGACAATACAACAACATACGAAGTATAATACTTGATAATAGGTTCGGACTTAACTAAACTTTATGGGATCACTATCAAGTATATCTGAGTTAACTTTTGTGTATTTTACTTTTAATTATAATAAAACAATTATAATTACGGAAATAAAAAGTAAAAGACACAACAAGATTTTGTTAACGAGGAAACTGCAAATGCAGAAAAACTTCGGGACCTAGTCCTGAATTGAATACTCTCAAAATTAATCCGCTATACAAAATCTAAGCCAACTTCGTATAGTTGAGACCAAACAACTACCCCTAGTTCACTTAGTTTCCTAAGTATCCCTGCGCTTCCGACTTCAATGAGTGCACGCACTGGAACAATTCCTTTGGATCGTATTCAAAACAGTAAAGGAACAACAATTCTGTTTGGTAACAACTCTTTCGATTCTTTCAAGATAAAGAAATCTCAAGTCATACGCAAAGGCTCTTCCGTTTAATCTAATAAACTCCTTTGCCTGGTTAGATCAATCTATCCAATAACTACCAAAGTAGTCAAGTTTAGATTCAGAATCAATTGATATAGATTCCAACAAGAAACTATAAATTGATGCCGATCTCACGCAACTAATCAATCGAATAAATCCGATTCTAGTTGGATCCCAACCGACCAAGGTTTGTGCACACCCAAAGATAAGAGAACCAAATAAAAAAACTTTTTTGTCTTCAAATCTTCTTTTCAATAAACACCTGCACAACACCACTTGAATATCTTGTGATCAATCACACACAGAACGGAGTCTGTTAAAATTGGATTATCACAAGATGTCTTTAGATCTACAAACAGTTATAAAGATCCCGTCGTTACTTCAATCTAGTTTGAGTGAATCTTATATTAGAAGAAAAGATTCTCAAGAATAAACAAACTAGGTGCAATCAAAGTTTCAACAACCATTAGTCAATCAAATCAATCGAAAACTAATAACACTGCAATTATCTAGTTTCCCACCAGCGGTACTCGTAGAGCTTCTTGATCCCACAGAAGTCTTTAAACGAGCAGTCGTAAGAGATTTCACCTAATTAGGATACTTTCCTCTCCGATTAGACGGCTCCACCAGAAACAACAAAAATATGAAGTTTGCCTAGCTCTTAGGATAGTTTGCTAGAAATGCAAACTTAGGTATTTATAGACCAAGGATGTTTGGACACCAAGGAATTTCCAAAACCGAAAATATTCTCAAGATATGCAATGAATAGCAAAATTAGGTTTTCCTAATTCCAATAAATGCTTGTCCAAAATTTCCGAAATCTCTCAATAGAAAATCTCCAATTAGTAAATGCACATTACTAATTTTTATTCTCTAGAGATATGCATTTAATTGCTGGTAATTAAATCATATAAAACCAAAAACCTCAATTAAAAGATTCTCAATTTATTTCGGCATAGGATCTCCTTGAGTACTAAGGAATATCTTTGAACAATAAATGATAAGAGTTAATGTACGTGTTCAAAGTATGTTGTCATCTTTTCACTATAAATCCTTATTCATATTTACATGGATTTACATTCTTGGAATCGGTTATACCACACTTCCAAAAAGTTTAGCATTGGTTCACCTGTATTCCAAGATCACTATATGATTGATCAAATATCAAATCACATACATGGGTTTAATCGGTTCTACCAATCACTAGGATCGGTTATACCTCAATATGGAAATACTTGTGATCGGTCACACAAGTTACCAGGACCGGTTACATCAGTTACCAGGATCGGTTACATCAATTACCAGGACCGGTTACCATATACTCATGGTATTACTTATGATCGGTCATACCGGTTACCAGGATCGGTTACACCAATTACCAGGATCGGTTACACCAATTACCAGGACCGGCTACACCAATTACAAGGATCGATTACACAACACTCTGTGATCGTTCACACCAATTACAAATATCGATCATACCAATTATGTGATTGATCAAATATCAAATCACATCCATGGGTTCAATCGGTTCTACCAATCACTGGGATCGGTTATACCCTAATATGGAAGCACTTGTGATCGGTCATACAAGTTACCAGGACCGGTTACATCAGTTACCAGGATCGGTTACATCAATTACCAGGACCGGTTACCATATACACATGGTATTGCTTGTGATCGGTCACACAAGTCACTAGAATTGGTTACACCAATTACCAGGATCGATTACACCAATTACTAGGACCGGTTACACCAATTACAAGGATCGATTACACAACTTCTCTGTGATCGGTCATACCAATTACTAGGATCGGTCACACAAATTACAAATATCGATCATACCATCTCAGGTGATTACTTAGGATCGGTTACACCAATTAATAAAAACTAGTCATACCAAATCATAAGTCAGGCATTATGATTAGTTATACCAAGATACATAACAAAGTTACGATCGGTTCTACCATCTCACACATATTGGTAATCCAAAGATTTGCAATGAATAGCCGTACCAATAAGCCTAGCGATTTCCCTTTCGATTCATAAAACAAGTTCATGGATGTGCTTCCTTTAAACAAATGTAAAACATTGTTTCCTAGGATGAAATCTTCACCATAACCCATTCACATAATCATAACAATATATACAAGATTATGTTGATGTCATATCTACGAAGTTCAAAAGATAAACGTTATACTTCGTAGTCTAATTCCCTAATACTATGATCATACAAATATGAACATGTCACATCACTAGAGTATCATACAATATGTACAGTATATACAGCTTCGCGGTTATGTTTTCAATATAGCACGACTTGAAAGATACATTAGGAATGAAACAGTTCAAGTCAATGTTACTAACCTCAAGAGGAAGGATGATGTTGTCGTTGTAGTTTGCTTCTTCTTCACATTCTTCAGGTCTTCGGAGTAATACTTGTATGTTTCAACATTCTTAGACTTTCTAGTCTAACCTAATCGAAGTTAACTCTAGTATATAATCAAGCGACTTTAGATAGTTTTAAGTCACTAAAATATGACAACCAAACTTGACATCCCAACGCTGGTGAGTTCAACCGAGCTATGCTCTAAAAATTTCCACTACAAATGCAAGACCGGAGGAACGGCACCACGTCATGAAGCCAATAAGGACGTAAAAGAGGAGGACTAACAAACCTCCTACCAAATTACCTGCACACCTCCAACTTCCAAACACCCCAGACTATGCTGCACAACTACCACCATCTAAGCTAAGGAAGTACATCTCTATAGCCCAATTGGAACAAGACAAGAACAGGAGATAAGTACCTACCTTTGAGATCCTCACTCCAAGATCGAGGAAACCAATAATCACTAGGGGAATTGGCACACAAAAGCAAATAGCGGCACCGACAAACCAATCGGAAAAACAAGAACTTCACAGAAAAAGCTCACTGCCAAAGAGAAACACCACCACCAAAGCTACCACTCCTGCATGGAAACTTTCCTTCTCCAAAGAGATTGGTACATCAGAAGCACTAACTGTTTTGCGAGATGTTGTCCCTAGCCAACACTCGCCGAAGCAATGAATTTCATAGTATGAAACTGTCAGGGTGTACACAACCCCTTGACAGTTTCAAAACTGGGTAAATATACACACAAATTTCAACCTGACTTGTTGTTCTTGTCTGAAACTTTAGCAACTGTCTCTCATATGTATTTTTTGCAAACTAGTTTTGGTTTTCAAATTTCTTTTTCAGTTCCTTGTATTGGGCATCGAGGTGGCCTCTGCATTATGTAGACATCCCACCTCAATGTCTCTGTTTTAGTAGCCAATCAAAGTTTAATACATGTGTATATATGCCCCAATCAAACTAAAGACACTCAACCGTGGTACTTCACTTGCCATCCTCAACCTGTAGCAAAGAAAGACTTGTGGAAAAATTTCAACAACATTGTCCCAACACCAAATTTACCTTGGATGCTATTGGGAGATTTCAATGAAGTGATTGATCAACATGAAAAAAAAGAAGAGGAAGAGCGGTGACAAATAACCAGGTAAAACATTTCAATAACTTCATCAACTCAAATGCTCTGATTGATTTGGGTTTTGAAGGTGACCGGTACACCTGGACAATTAGACAAGTTGATACCAATTTTATCATGGAAAGATTGGATAGAGGACTTGCAACCCAGGAATGGCTAAATAATCACCCACGAGCATTACTGAGACACCTTCCAAGAATTGGCTCTGACCACACACCACGACTACATGAGAAAGCTATTTCAAGAAGGAACTCAAAAAACTTTCGCATCGAACGTCTCTGGTTCTTACATCCCGAAATGAAAGATGTGGTTATTAATGTTTGGAAACAACATGAAGTGCCAGATACAACTAGGAATTTGCAGATGAAAATGAAAGGTGCGGCACAAGCTCTACAAAGGTGGCACAAACAAACCTGTGTCCATCTACCACTCATTAAGGAAGCTGAGTTCCAGATAAAACTTGCACAATCCAAATGTGCAACAACCAGTGGAACTGAACTTTTGTCCTGGCTACAACATGAAAGGGAAACCCGCAATTCACACCTGATGCTCCAACATTGTCATGACACGTACTGGAAACAAAGATCGAGGATAGAATGGTTAAATAACGGTGATCTTAACACAAAAATTTTCCACACCAAGGCAACAATTAATCAAATATTTAACCATATCATCCAGCTCTAGGATGAGAACAATAGATGGGTGCACAACCAAAGGCAAATCGCAACAATGATGGTGAATCACTTTGATCAACAATACAATGTAGTGCCAACTACCATTGACTTGAGTCTGTTCACCAACTTATCGCCTAGACTCTTTACAAATCAATGCATGGATCTAATGAGGCCACCTACAAATGAGGAAATCCACAAAGCTCTGATAAGCATAGGATCCGAGAAAGCTCCAGGACCAGATGGATTCACAAGTAAGTTCTTCAAAGTTTATTGGAATTTAACCATCCCATAAATTATAGAGATGGTCCATAATTTCTTTGCAAATATTGATTTGCCTGCACCTTTCAATCATACAACCATCACCCTCATCCCCAAAAATGATGCCCCTATAAAACCAAATGAGTTTCGTCCTATTGGCATGTGCAATGTGGTTTACAAAGTCATATCAAAGCTACTGGTGGACAGATTACAACCAATGCTCCAATTCATGATAAGCCCATACCAGAGTGCCTATGTACCAAACAGAGCTATACATGATAACATTATAATTGCAACAGAAATTTTCCACCACATCAGACACTCAACCACTAAATAAATAAATAAATTGCTTTAAAGCTAGACATCAAAAAAGCCTTTGATAGCCTTGACTGGGGTTTTGTAAGGCAGACTCTGATAGTTATAGGTTTTCCAAGAAAATTCATAGAATATGTAATGATGTGTATCACCATAGTTATGTACTCAATGAACATCAATGGCAACCCTCAGGGACACATCCAACCAAAAAAGGGACTCAGACAGGGAGATCCCCTTTCTCCTTACATCTTCATTCTCTGTGCAGAGATCCACTCCACTAACCTTGCAAGATTGGAGATGCAGGGAAAGCTGAAAGGTCTGAGCATCTCAACAAAAAACCAACCTATTCTCCATCAGTTGTATGCAGATGACCTACTAATTACTTGCTTGACAGATCAAACTTCTTGTGACCACCTTAACAACATTCTACATTCCTACTCCACCTCGGCAGGTCATATGATCAACACTCAAAAATCAGTATTAATTCACCACCCAAACCTGAACCAGAACACCTTGAATTGGATAAACCCACCTTCAATATCCCAACAACTCCCAATCCTCCTAAATATGTGGGAGTAGTTTTTAAATAAGGTAGGAATTCTTCACCAATCTTTGGTCAACTACTACAAAGAATGGAAAGAAATGCCAAAGGATGGATAACAAAGTGTATTAACCATTTTGGTAGATGGATGCTCATCAATACATCCCTACTCCCAACAGCAAACCACGTGATGCAAACACATCTCCTTCCAGCTCATGTGCATCACAAAATGGACAGGATTGCAAGAAATTTCTTTTAGGGACACGATAAAAACACTAGGAAATTACATTTCATAGGGAAAGGCTCAACCTCCCTATCAGCAAAGGTGGTTTAGGAATAAGGAATATGCAGAAACATAATTTTGCTCTCCTATGTAAAAGGGTGTGGAAAATCCATGCCGAACCACACACAATCTGCAACAGAATGTTTCGAGACAAGTACATGCAACAACAGTCATCTCTAAGAGCTACCACAAAGACACCAGTATCAGCTATCTCCTCTTGGAAAAACATCCATAAAGTGGCTTCTTTTGTGCAGGAAAACACAACAATTCAAATCGGAGATGGTCAATCAACAACAATCAAGGAAAGATGGATTCCCATGCACCAAAATGTGGCCGCACCGGAAAACGTGGGAGATAACTTGGTCAGTACATTATTCGAACCCCATGCTTTTAATTGGAACATACGCTTTCTATACC
The DNA here is from genome assembly GCA_023531105.1 of Papaver atlanticum. Classification (NCBI taxonomy): domain Eukaryota; kingdom Viridiplantae; phylum Streptophyta; class Magnoliopsida; order Ranunculales; family Papaveraceae; genus Papaver; species Papaver atlanticum. Next base: position 5,358,475 of record JAJJMB010014260.1, on the reverse strand, counting down.
AAATTTACCCACCTACGATTGCCAACTCAGTTAGATGCATTCACATCCCAAACCCTACGGTTCCAGATAAACAAATTTGGCTACATGCGAAGAATGGTCATTACACAGTTAAGAGTGGATATGAGGTGTTATCAAAACAAGTGGACAACCAAAACAACAATAATCAATACCCCAACTCTCATAACTCTAATTTCCACATTATCAGAAAAATATGGCAAGCCAAATGCCCCCCAAAAATCATACTTTTCTTGTGGAAAGTCAGCCACGAAGGGTTACCCACCTTCAAAGCACTGTATAACCGTAACATCAACAATACGGATATATGCCCAATCTGTAACCAACATCAAGAATCGAGCCAGCACTGCCTGTTTGATTGTCACAAGGCGAGACAAATTTGGAAACTCTTAAGTGTCCACCTAAATAGAGGTAATACGTCAATTGACCCCTACAATGGTTTGACACTTTCCCCATACCCAATTCCAAATGGTATTTGCCAACCACAAACTATCCAACCCCAAATAACTCCACCTCAACAACATTGACATAGAAGAACTACGTCAAGAACAACGACCTCGTTTAAAGTTCCGTAAAACTTTCATGAGTTCATTTTGAATGCCGATAGAAGACTTCATAATTTTTTGTTACATTATCTGGAATATTTGGCTAGCTAGAAATGCTAAAGTCTATAACAACCACATCCAGACTCCACGACAAACCTTTTACATAACATTGCTGCTCAGTCAAGAGTTTAATTGGGCGACTAAACACAAGCTGAATAATCTGTCAGAAGCTGATACTCGACAAGGTCCGCCTAACACCAACATGAATCCAAACATCGTATGGGTTAGATGGCTTCTGCCACCACCAAATTGGCTGAAGATCAACACGGATGGAGCCAGTAAAGGCAAACCGGGAGGCCAACCGGAGGTCGCACGCGCAGGATGGATATGTAGGAACTCGGAAGGAAGAGTTGTTCTAGTTATGGCAGCGCCCATTGGAATAGCCACGGCACTGGTGGCATAAACTTGGGCCTTCCTCCTAGCTACCAGAACATCACTTTCACAAGGGTCGACACAAATCCACTTTGAAAAAGACTCAGCAACTCTGTTAACATGGCTGAAAAAAGGCAATGCACAATCCCCATGGATCATTCAGAGTATGAATAGAGAAATACAACACCATCTACACCAAATTGGACAATTCACTATTTCGCACGTATATAGAGAAATGAACCAAGCTACAGGTATTAGTATGTCAAGCTTATCATCAAATTTAGATGTCAAAATTATTTATTGATTTAGCCTACCAAAGTCAGCTTCGGTCTAGATTAGAATAGGTAATTGAATTTTACGAACTTCCAAGTTACTCTTGAAGATTAAAGATCAAACGATGACATCATTTAGGAGAACTTCATCAAAGGTTAGTAACGAAAACTTGTATTTGTTTCATATTTTTCTCCCTTCTATCTATCTATTTTTCGTAGAAAAGTCGTATGCCTTTAGTAATGAATCAATTGTAAATAAGATTCTTGTGAAATATCATAACAAGTTATTCCTTATTTGATACGAAGCCAAGGAACATGAGAGCAAAATTTTAGCGAGATGTTTAAGTTAACTATTGGTAAATTTCTTAGCTCATTACGATTCACAAACTTATAATTTGAGCTAATAAATCTAAAATGTAGAAAAGTTACAAGTGAGTTCGCAAACCTAGCTAACATCGTCAGTTCGCGAACCTAACTTAAATGAGCTCTCCTATACACTTATAATAGTTGAATTTTAACCTACATAATGATCTCATGTAACCAAGTTATCCAGAATTCTCTTGTTCACTTTTTACATCTGGAGTTCGCGAACCGAACCAAAACTATCGGAATTCTCATGTACACTTTTGGCACACAAGATTTTGTTAACGAGGAAAATTGTAAGGCAGAAAACCACCGAGACCTAGTCCAGTTTAGAATACTCTTAAAATTACGCCGTTATACAAATTGACTACCGAAACTTCATATAGTTGAGACCAAGTAAATAAACTACTCCTAGTTATAACCGGAAATAGTCTCGGACTAACCTATTTCGGGAACTACCTCACTATATATCTATCATTCAACTTGGGTAGATCAGAGATATAGTTGAGTATAAAAGATTTTCAGTTTAGTCTATATAAACTCCTCTGGTCAAAAGATAAATACCAAGACAAAAATTATATAAATAATCTATCTCAATCAATAAGCTCTAGTCAAGCAATTCTCGAGGAAAAGCCACCAACCAATTTGCCTGATCTTTTTAATAAGTATGGCGTTTATGAAATAAACAACTTGTCAGATTCCAGATAATCAAGTATGCAAGAAGTATCACAAAGATCATGATACCAGAAAAAAGACTTACAGTCTTCAAAGTATCCGCACAAACGATTTGATTTCTACTAATGATCGATCACACGCAGAATAGAGTCTGTACGTTGGATGACCACTAGTTGTATCTTCATATTTAGAATCGAGTAGATCGAAAATAGTGAATCCTTAAACAAACTTGAGTGGCCTTATACAAGAAGAAATGGACCATAAAATAAACAAGTTTGATTTATTAAGGATTACTATACCGTTAGTCAATTAAATCAATAATCGAAAACTAAACAACAATACGATTTAGTTTCTCACCAACGATACCGCTAAAAGCTTCTTGATCCGAAAGAATACTCTACTCTATCAATCGTAGTATTAGGTTCCCGCACAAACGATTAGGCAGTGTATCGAGGGATAAGTTTGTAAAATACAAGCTCCACTATCTATAGTGTGACGACCAAGGTTTGCTTGGACAATAAGGAATTACTAAACCCGAAAATCCGAAAGATTTGCAATAAGAATATTTTTTATGTTTTGAAAAATTCAAACTTTAATCCAAGTCATGTACCAAAATCACTTTAAGTTGACAACTAATATTAGCTATTATACATTCATATATTTTACTAATATAGTAACATGAGATATGCAATCCTCGGGGATATGGAAATCATATAAATCAGAATATCTAAATGATATCAGAATATTTCGGTTTCCGAATCTCACCTTGAGTATCACGAAAAATACTTGATACATTATGTAATAATAGTTTAGTATATGTTCAAATACTATGTAGACATCATATGAACTTTTCATTTTAATTAAGCTACATTACGATATCTACATAATTGGAAAAATGCAAATATTGGTTAAATGGGATCGGTTCTCAGAGTTGTTAAACGATCAGTCCTACTAAACATCCTTCGGATTTGTCCTAGTAGAGATCCTTGTTTAAGGGATCAGTCCTACTAAAGATCATTTGAATCACCAATTCAACTTTGAAACAAGTTCCGCAAGTTAACTTCCTTAAACTGTGTAATTAAACATAATTCCAAGGTAAGGATTCAAAAGAAAGTTCAACACATTAAATAATAACGAGTTACCAATTAACGTTATGTCAATTCTACGAAGTCCATAGCTAAACAATACTTCGTAACATTATATACCAAAGTTGTATAAAACAACTAGTATATATTTCCATAAAAATTTGATCATAGAATGACCAAGTCATCAATACTAGAGACAAGTAAATAAATTATACTTCATATCGTTCAAGAATAAAAACTTGAAACAAACATAGATAGAAATGGAAATAAGTCAAATTTGTATTACTAAAATTAAACAAAAGGATGAGGTGTTCGTTGATGCCGATAAGCCTTTTGGTTCTCCATAGTAACAAGAGAGAGTCTAAACATTTGTGTTGTTCCTAGTCTAACCTAACGAATTTGACTCTAGTAATCAAATCAAGAGTTTCGAGTTTTGGAACTAAACTATGACAACCAAACTCGACATACTTGTTGGAGCATTGCTCGGTCGAACTCACAAATGTTGCTATCTCAAGCTTGTTGTCAAATTTAGTTGTCAAAACTATATCTTGATTTCTAGTCTACATTTGGTCAGGTCTCGGATTAGGATAGAACTGTGTAGTTAAGAATCGAATATCACTGCGTTCTACCATTTGAAGGCGAAGATCAACAGGAGCTTTGGAGAACTTAAACATCAAAAGGTAAGTGAAAACTAAACCACCTATTTTTCAAATTTTCACCTTTCTATCTATGAGACATTGTCGCATGACTAAATTAGACAGTACACGCATTACAGAAATTTCGAGTCAGGTTTATCTTGAATATTGTTCTTGAAATATGACTATTTATGCCTAAGAACATTTTTTCATACTTGATGAATTTGGTTAATAAAAATTTATTGTTTATGACCTAAATTATGATTCAATATTTAATCATTTGAAAATAGCCTGCAACAGTGATATGTGTCATTGATGCTATTCGTGTTTCGAATTAATTATTAGAGAGATATAAAACTACTGTTAATCTGGATACAGGACAATATGCATACCAGTTCACATACTGGGAGAACTGTTATAAGTCCGGAGCCGCAGTACATGTACCCAGTACACGTGCCGTCTTTGCTATAGTTCGGCAGCGACTTTATGGTACGCATACCCGGTATCCATACCACAAAAATTCTGTGACTCGTGAACCAGGAACGGTACGCATACCCAGTATGCAAACCGAAAAAGATCTGTTTGTTTTAAAACTGAAAACAGTACGCATACCCAGTATGCAAACCACAAAATAAGATCTGTGAGTTCCTAAACTCATTTTTGTCTTAAGGGTATCCGTACCTGGTACACGTACCATGACAAGGACATTCACGAACAGGTATATTACACGTACTTACCTTGTCGAATATTGTATGATGCATCAGAATTATTTCTATGAGACAATAGGCATTTGAACAACACTCTAAAAACACAATCTAGATATTTTTTATCATGTGTGACTCAAGAAAAGTCTTAAAGTCTTCTATCGAAAATGGTTAAGCATATAGTTCGATTGGCTGGTTTCGGCTAACCTTTCATGAACAAGTCATTGTGCACAGTTCGGTTATGGTCCATCCTAACCAGAGTGTATATTCTGCTATGTTAATCTCAAGTCAAGGTTTTCATCTAACTGTGATTATTGATTGCTTGGTTCCAAAGGTATCTTAGCTTAAACCTAAAGCAACCTTGATCTTGAAAGTCCATAAAAGAAGAACCTCAAACAACTGGGATTTTTGAATCCCTGACACTATTCTTATGTGTCCCTAGTTGTAAACTAGAGTCTTCCTCTCCTTCAAACCCTTTTTGAGTTTAGCTACTAAAAAGACTTCACCTAGGTATTTGTGAAGCCAGGTCCAACTATCTTTATCTTGATAGTTTGTGTAACCTGATCTTGGTTTGATTGTTGAGATTTTCTCCAACAGGAAAGATAGATAGAAATCACAAAGTATCTTTGTCTCAGACTTTGTGATTCCACAAGTTTCGACTTGTGAGTTGAATAATAATCTGGGATGCTCTTCGGGAGTCATAAGACTGTATTTTGAGGTTTGCTAGACTTTGTCTATTGCATTCGATTTCTTACCTCACCTTTATATTTGATCAGAACGGAAATCATAAATAGGCTTATTTATGGGAGGAAGATTGGTTTAAAGTCTTCAATTGAGTTGAAGCAACTCTTAGGATATATAGGACGTTAGCTAAGGAATCAATTATGCGGAGTCCTGCTGGGATTCAAGAGGCATAAGGAGCGCGACTGTAACTGAATTATTGTGACGGTTTAATTCGGTCTTAACTACATTCCAGTCCGAAGTTCTGATAGTAGGCTAGTGTCTGTAGCAGCTTAATAAAGTTTGGTGTTCAATCTGGAATACGTTCGAGGGTTTTTATGCATTTGAGGTTTCCTTTTTAACAAAATTCTAGTGTCTATGTTATTTCTTTTTCTGCATTATATTATTTATCATTATAATTGAAATATCACAGGTTGTACGTTAATCAATCAAAGTAGATATATCCATCCTTGTTTATTGGATACAACTTGATTGATTCTTGGATATTGATCTTTGGAATCATCCAAGTACTCTCACACATAATCAATTCACGAACTTGCTTCTGTAAACATTCTGATTGCGAGAGAAAGAGATATAAGCCATTCATATAATTCCTTGATTGAGATTCATTAAGATGAATTCTTGGAATTGTATTCGAGTTTAGTCCATACAGATTTCCTAAGAAAAAGTTGGTGGTGTATTTCGGTACCCCCACGTTTTCAATACCAATGCTTGGTGGGTTCAACCAAGCAATGCTCTAACATAATTGATATCAAGGATATGTTGCTTTAAATGTAGACAATGATTTTTTGCAACCCAAGTAATTCTCAATGCTCTTAAATTTAAGTTCTGACCTCAGATACAAAAGGTTTATTTCTTTACATAGAACTTAATTTTTGCTGAAAAAGCGGGGGTCTAACAACCACACCCAATATTTCGCTTAGCAATCTATATGGACAAACTCCAATATACTTTCAAGAGAATCAACTAGACAGTCAGACTCAATCTTAAGAAAAGTATATCCAAGAGTTATATCTCAATTTCTCAATTCAATCTGCAATCAAACAAATAGGAATTTGCGAGCCCGATTGAATATAAGAAATAACTTGGACGGTATCAAAAACCAATATCCAAGTGTCAATCAATTTAATCCATAACCCAAAGGTCGGATTCACAAACTGATTGAACTTACGCATAACCTGTGATATTTCAATTATATAGAAAATATAATGCGGAAAAGAAATAACACAGACACCAGAAATTTTGTTAACGAAGAAACCGCAAATGCATAAAAACCCCGGGACCTAGTCCAGATTTGAACACCACACTGTATTAAGCCGCTACAGACACTAGCCTACTACAAGTTAACTTCGGACTGAAATGTAGTTGAGCCCTAACCAATCTCACACTAATCCAGGTACAGTCGCGTTCCTTACGCCTCTGAATCCCAACAGGACTCTGCGCACTTGATTCCCTTAGCTGATCTCACCCACAACTAAGAGTTGCTACGACCCAAAGTTGAAGACTTAATAAACCAATCTGTCTCACAAAGAAAAGTTTATTGAATAGATAAATCTGTCTCCCACAGAAATACCTATGAGTTTTGTTCCATATTTTGATAAATCAAGGTGAACAGGAACCAATTGATAAACTGGACTTATATTCCCGAAGAACAGCCTAGTAATATCAATCACCTCACAATAATCTTAATTGTATGGTAGCGAAACAAGATATTGTGGAATCACAAACGATTAGATGAAGATGTTTGTGACTACTTTTTATCTTGCCTATCGGAGATTAAATCTCGAGCAAATCTTAGAGAAGATAGTACTCAATATAATAGAAAATAGCAAGATCAGAACACGCAACTACAGAGAAAATAGTTGGGTCTGGCTTCACAATCCTAATGAAGTCTTCAAGTCGTTAACCTACAGGGTTTTTGAAAAACCTAAGGTTAAAGGAGAATCGACTTTAGTCGCAACTAGTATCACACATGAGGTGTGGGTGTGACTATTAATTTTCCCATAGTCTACGTAATGTATACAGCTCGGAGAATCTAATACTAAGTAGTATTTATGTCTCAATTGAACTGTTAATGCTAAGTAATAAAAGGTACTCGAGATCACAATAATAACGAAGAACACAAATATAATGTAAATGCTACTAAGTTATCATGAGACACAAGAGATTATGTTGTTCGACATTTGTCTACATCCACAAGATAATGAGTGATTGTTTGTATTAAGTTGTGGTGGTTACAAAGACCTTAAATGCTTCCCAAAGTAATAGAGATAACTCAAGTTGAAGTAAATACTTAAGTTCTAAACATTAAAGAGGTATAAGCTTAAGACTAGATATTCTTCTCTTGGGGATTGAACGCCCTTGTTTGTTGGTGAAGCTTGGTATTTATAGCCCCTTCTGCTCCATATATATCTTTGTTGTCTTTGGGTCCATCGTTCCCTGATACATCTTCCGTACAAATGGTACCTTCGTTCACCGCGCGCTTTCTCCAGTCGGACTCTGCCACCTCAGTTGACCCACGTTCCTTTGGGAACTACCCATCCTTAGTACAGATTGTACCTTCGTTCACCGCTATCCTTCGCCAGTCAGACTCTGCCACCTCATCTCTCTCCACGTGATTTGGTTTAGAGTGTACATAAGAGATTTGCGCATTAAATGCTGATTGGATATGTCATCTACTTCTGTCCCTTCACCAGCTGCCTCTCTCTAGGCTAGGTCCTACTTTTCCATCTTAGCCATCGAGGTATCCCTTCTTGAGATGGGATAAAGTAGATCTGCGAAGGTGTCTTCTGCTACTCAGATTCCTATGTGTAATGAGGGCTACACAGTTATCCTGCATGCGACCACTGAAACCGTGACACGTGCTCCGCAGAATATTGATATTCACAGTTTGCCTATTTTCTTTCATATTCTACCGTTTGGTAGGATTGGAAGAAAAAACTTCCGTAACGCCACCATTTTTGCATGTACCGGTTGGGTGGTCCCCATGTGTCCTTTCATGCAATAACTTCCCCTTGAATTTTGGGACATCCAAATTTTTGGATTCTCTAGCCTCCTATAAGAAGAGAATAAAAGTGGGAATTTCATTAACTCTCCCCTTTCTTCACGAACTGTCGCTCTCTATCCCTTTCGCAGAGATTTTCTCGTCTCCTTTTCTTCTAACTGTTGGTTTTCTTCTCGACTCCCAAAAGATCGCGCTCGTCCATCATCAGTAGGTTAGTAAACATTGCTTTTTCAATTTTACTATTGTTTCTCGTATTCTCCATGCTTGGCTTTTTGGTTGTTGATGTTGCTTTCATCCTTGCATGTATCGATTTCTGTTTCTTTATGCTTCTTCATGCTATTTAAAAGCATGGGTTACTTTTCATTTCGTGATTTCACCATGAATATGCCACGACTCTTCATTGTCTGCAACTTCGATCATGACGGTTAATAATCCTCCGTTTAGTTCCATGGAAGAATTAAGTTGTTTCCTTTGGTTGGTTTAGATAAACCCATGACCAAAATATGTTTGTTTTTTCCCCAAATATGTTTTTGAGTCATCTGCAAATTTCATCCGCCATTATTGAAGGACTGTTCTTCCTGCTAATGTTAGGAATTATGAGACTTCCGAAGAAGCCTTTACGGAAGGATCCGAGGCCTAGATCGTCCATTGAGCCACCTCCGCGGATGGATCATCCTGATGCTACGCCCTCTCCACCCCCTGAGGATACTGAGATACCTGAGGGAACTAAGATGGTTGTAGAAGCTGAGGTTGAAGAGGTTGCTGTTGGAGATCTTCCTCCTCCTCTACCCCACTATGAGCTCAAAAGGTTGCAGCTGCGTGACAAGGATAGCTACTCTCATTTATCCTTATCTGAGATCTCCAATTCTTTTCGCCTGCATAAGTTTGACATCTTTTTTGTCGATGGTCCTGATGTTCTCACTGAATCCTTAATCCGAAGCTTCCCTTATGATGAGAACAACCTCTTGATCAGTGTCGGCCAGTTGGCCGCAGGTATGCTCATGCCTTTGTTTAGATAAATGTTTTGTATACTAGGGATGACCCGGTGAACAAAACTCAAGTTCGAGGGATTATGCAATACACTGGAAATTATTGGTGCGCCCTTCATGAGTGTTGGTACCGTAGTAAGGGTAAGACTACTTTGAAGTCTTATGACCCTTTTGCTCCTGGGAGGTCTAAGCAGGAGGATTATACCCCTGCCAACTTAATTGCTACCTATGCTGATGCCATTCAGAAAAGAAACCTTCTTCCTTGGTGTGTTGGCCCCCGTCGTATCCATGTTACTGCTAAGCAGATTAGGGAAGGCAATAGCCTTCATTTGTTGGAGGAGATTGATAAGACTGGGTTGACTGTTATCCCCTACTCTGCTAAGCTTTTCTTGTCGAAGCCTGATCGCATTCGTCTGGACCATGATGATTGCTGGGCGCATACTCCTCTTTGTGTGGTGGGTCCCTGGGCCTTTGGTTTTACTACCGCAGATCCCAACGTCCCTCGTACAGCTTTCTCTCTGCCTACTAAGTATGATGGGTATCATCCTTGGGTTTTCAACCCTGCTACTTCTCATGAGGTAACCTTTGTTTGTCATGGAAGTTTTTTATTTTCCATCTTTGTTTTGTGGCCTTTGCTCAGTACTCTGGTGGTTCCTTTGCAGCTTACCCCTACTTCTTCTGCTGGGACTGCTCCGGGATCTGCTAGTAACTCTGTAGCTACCAGGACCATGAAAATGAAGGATTCGATTGAAGCAGCTAAGCCGACACCTGCGGAGGTAAGGATTATAACCATACCTTAATGTTCGTAGATTCCTTAGTATTTTGCCCCCGATCCTTAGCTGGCGCATGTGTTCTTCTATAGTCTTCCAAGAAGAAAGGCAAGTTGAAGGATGTGATCGACGTTGAAGAATCCGATGAGGATCCTAAGGCTGCTGAGGAAGAACAAGATGACGAGGATATGGAGGACGTCGAGGATACCTCCCTTAGTCCCCACTTGGATGACATTGAGGAAGATTTTTCCAAAGATAGTCCTAGTCCCCTTCGTGCCGGTTCTGTGGAAGGTGATAACCTCCAAGTTGATGGTGGATCTTTGTTGGTGAGCCCAGTTAGTGCTCAAGTTGCAGTTCCTTCTTTGCTGCCAAGGGTACCCTCGTTTTCTGCTCCTGGTGATTTGCAACTTGTTACCTCAGCTACTACTAGTGCTATGGTGATATCTTCTGAGAGCCTTCCGACTTCTCCTGCTACTTCGCTGTACTCGAGTGGTTCGTTTGCGAAGGGTGTTGCTCATGTGGTGAGGGTTAGTAGTTCAGACTCTCAGCCGAAGAAGAATGTTGTGATTTCACTTGCCAGCTTCTCCTTCAATGTTACACCTACTTCTTTGGGAAGCGCTCAGTATGTTTCTACTGCCCTTACTAGCAAGGTTGTTGTACCTCTGCCTTCATCACCAGATTGGACCGTACTGGGTAATCTTCCTTCTGCTGGTGATATGGACTTAGGTGGTACTTCTAGTCAAGCATTTTCTTCCGTTCCCAGTTCATCCACCATGCCGTCTCTTCGTCATGGTGAGGATTCATTACTTGTGTCCCATGCTCGTTCTCAAGCGACTGGTGGGGTTCTTACGGATCTTGGGAAGGGTAAGTTGCCTGAGAACTTGAGCCTTGAGAGTTCTGACGATGCCATCCTCGAAGCCATACTACGGGATTCGAAGGGTCCCTTTTCTGCTGAGGTTGATCGTCATCAGCTGGATGATTCTTTGGAGGTTGCTTCAAGGTTGGATACTTTGACTGCTCAGTATCAAGTGGCCAAGGATTTATTCTTTGACCCAGACTTCCTTCGCTCTAGTCAGAGTTTTGGTAAAATCCGCAGGGGAAGCATCCAAGAGATGGAGACCTTCATGGATACCTACGTTGATTTCCTCCCCCATCTTTCCTTGTTCTCAGTAAGTGGTTCTTACCTTATTTTTTTGCGCATTGCTTTGAACCTTCGTTTGTTCTTATGCTCCGTTGTTTGCAGCTTTACAAACAAATCGATATTGGGTGTACCTTGTTCAAGTTTTATAGGGCTAAGTGTACTCACTTGAGTGATCTGTTAGAGAATGCTCGTCTAGATTATGCCTTTGTTAGCGCATAACAACCTTCTTCTAGTGATGCTGCTTCTGCCACCAAGGTACCTTTGTTAGAGAGTGAACTGAGGAAGACTCATAGGTCCCTAGAAGCTTGTTTGTTGGATCTTGAGAGAGCTAATAATGCTACGAAGGTTGCTGAGGAGGGACGCAAGGCTGCTGATTCTGCTTTGGCTGCTGAATCCTGCAAAGTCATAGGTTCGTTCCTCCTTTCCTTTAGCTTTGTTTTCATTTTTGTCTGGTAGTATAGTCTTGAGAGAACCTACGCCTGCCAGCTGGTATCTCCGGTGAGCTTAGACATCTTCGAAAACAAGTAGCCAAGTTGACCTCCGATGTTTGGTATTATCAGAGGAAGTCTGATAGGTTGATGAACGTGACTGTCCATAATGAGGCCCAGATCTCCATTGAGTCTGCCCATAACTCAGACCTTGTGAATAAGATGGCCTTGTTTCGTAAAGAATGCGACGAGACCCTCAAGTGGAAAGAGGATCTTATTTTAAAGCAAAAGGAGGATATTTCCTTAGTTGAGAAACTTCTCTCAGCTCAAGAAATTATCCGCAAAAAGTATTATGCAGATTTTGAAGATGCCCGCGCTTCCTTAGCTAAGGTTACCGCAGAGCGTAACGTATTATCCTCAGAAGTCTGCCCCTTAAGAACAGGCTTAGTGAGGTTTCTTCAATACCTTCCTCCATGTCTCGTGCATCTATGGTCAAGAGATTAGAAGAGTTAGAGAATGTTTACCAGGTCTTATCCTCTGATAATGCTTCGCTTCGGATAGATGTAGAAGATCTCCGGACCGAACGTGATACCATGGCTGAGGATCTTAATGCTGCTGAGGAATATCTTGCCGAAGCCCAGCATAGTTTAAAGTATTCCCTTAGCCATGCTGGAGGTAGCTTAGGGTTTCCTTTTTTCCATAGCCTTCTTTGTGCCCAACACTGTCTTTACTCTTTACTCATCTCTTGTATGTCCGCAGGTCTCCAGGAGCAGCTTGTAGGTGTGACTGCTAAGGTCAGCCATCTCGAGAGCCAAGTATCTTCGTTGGAGATAGCTCGTCAGTTTGATGCTGCTGCAAAGTTTAAAGCTGAGGCACTTCAGCAGGCCAACGGCCAACTTAGTGCTCATATAATCGAGCTTCATCGTAAATCAGCCTCGGATCTGGAGGTCCAGCCCTCTCAGATGAAGGTGCAGTTCGAGCGCTCGTGCTAAAGCTGAACTCCAAGATGACGGAGTTGTCTTTCCACGTCTTCCTTATCCTTGATTCTATTGTCTCGAACCTTGTTTAAGTGAACTCCTCCTTGTTGTTTATGTCCTCAACTGAGGTGCCTTCTTTTAGCCGCGATGTCTCCTTTCCTTGAAGCAATGCTTTGTGATGATTTGAACCTTTGTTATCTTCCATGCAACTTTGTAAGAAATGTTAGGTATGTTTTGGTAAAATTATTATTTCACCTTTATTACTGCATGAATATTTTATGTTAGACGTAATATGTCTAACCAGTCGCACTTTCAAGTTATCACAAGGTGCTAAGGTATGTTTAACCTTTGGTGGAACATTCAACGTCCTACAAGGATATCCTTTGGCCAGAAGGTATCATGGTGGCGAAGATCCCTACGCGGGCAATAATTTTCCTATAACCCTACGCGTTCAGCGCGGAGACTGCTTTACTTCGACAGGGTATCTCTATAGGGGATATCTTATGTTTTCTTATGCCTCATGAAAAGAGCCATCGCTCCGAGGATTCGAGACTTACATATGCGCAGTTATGCCTTGCCTTGCCTCATCGTCACTCCTGACGGAGGGTGTCTATTCTAACCCAATTGTATTAATCAAAGTTAATTTTTTAGCAAAAAGTTTCTTTCATTTATTAGCAAGGTCTATAATACCTTTGGTCAGGGATAGAACATGGTGGGCTATTGTCCGTTCCTTTCTTCTCTTGAGTAATCACCATTCTCTTATGGGTAGTACTTTTTTAGGTACATTGCATTCCAAGGGTGCTTTAGTACTTCACCTTTGAGGGTTCTTAGGTAGTAAGACCCTTTTCCGGCGATATCGTGTATGATGTAGGGCCCGCCTCATGTCGGAGCTAGTTTGCCCCACTCCTTCTTTCTTTGATATGGCGGTATTTGACGTAGCACGTATTCCTCAGCCACAAAGTTCTGAGGGATGGCCCTTTTGTTGTATTCCCGAGCTAACCTTCGTTGATAGTTTACCATTTTTT
>JAJJMB010014260.1:5213813-5344664 GCA_023531105.1 Papaver atlanticum | reverse complement strand
ATAAAATACCAAAATAAGTACAAAAATGGGTACTAACATTATACACAATAGAGATGAAAATAGACACATAAATGCGTCTATCATTAAGCTCCGTTGCTGGTGCTTTGATTTTCTTGGCAAAGCGTTGGCATCTTTAACATCACTTAGCCACGTTCTTCGAATCTTCGTCCATGTTTAGCCAGTAGTATCCTTGCATTTTGGATTTAACTGACAAGGATATTCTTCCACTATGGTTGCCGACATCTCCGCTGTGTATATCATAGAGTATTTTCCTTCATTCGGTTCGTGAGAGGCACCGCATTAGGGGTCCGAGAAATGACCTCCTATATAGTATTCTGTCACGAAGACTGTACGTTACTGCTTTTGATTCGAGTTTCCGGGCTTCTTTGACATCGGCTGGTAACGTACCTTTGTCAAGGTACTGGTGGATTGGAATTCTCCAATCATCTTTCGCTTCATTTCCGTTGCCCTCGTCTGATATGGATTGGTCTTCGCCAAACTCTTTCGCTTCTTCATTTAATTTTATCATTCCTTCGCTTGCTTTTCTTTTGTCTGCTTCTCTCATGGCCCGAGTTTGAACGGAAAAAGCCTCCTCAGCGCATGAGATAGGTCCTTCTATCGAAGGTTCGTATATCCTTCCAATTTGTATGGCGGTGGTGCTTCTGTCCCTTAGCATAGAAGATATGAATGCTAAGGCATCTGCGTGTCTGTTGTCCTTTCCGCACACATGTCTGAATGCTATGTTGCTGATATTGTACGCATGCTCCTGGGCTAGCTTCAAGTATGAAGATAGCACCGGGTCCAAAGTTTGGTATTTGAGCTCGATTTGTCTAATGACCAGCTAAGAGTCGCTAGCCAATCGAACATCTGTCAGGCCTAGCTCTCGTGCCAAGCGTAAACCATGTATGACCGCCTCGTATTCTGTGATGTTATTGGTATATTGTTCGAATTCTAACCTAAATGCGTAGATGAGTCAGTCTCCGGTAGGGGTTGTTATTACAATCCCTATGCCCGCACCTTCTCCATTGGAGGAGTCGTCTACGAATATTTACCACCTTCGTGAGTTCTGAGGTCCGAGTAAGTCCTCCGGTTCTTGCTTATCTTCCTCTATTCCTGGGATGTCGTCTATTTCTGCTTCATCGCTGAGAGGTAGGTCTGCCAGAAAGTCTGCTAAGATTTGTGATTTCTCAGCCTTCCTTGTTTCGAAAATTATTTGGAACTGTTTGATCATGGCATTCCATTTTGCCACCCTTCCAATTTTCTCTGTGCTATCGATAATTTGACCTATCTGAGCCTTTGTAAATATTCGGATGGTATGTGCGTCAATATATATCCTTAGTTTTTGTGTTGCCACTACTAAGGCATATATGAGGTTCTCCACCTTGGTGTAGTTACGCTCCGCTGAACTGAGTGTCTTGCTGATGTAGTAGATGGGCTTTTCTCCTTGCCCTTGGTCTCGTACCAATACTGCGCTTACATCATAGCTTGTTACTGCTAAGTAGAGAGTGAGTATTTCACCTGGCTCCGGTTTCTGTAAGATAGGAACTGAGGCCAGGTACTCCTTGATTTTTTGGAAAGCTTGTTCGCATTCCGTAGTCCACGTGAATCTGCTTCCTTTCCTTAGTGTATCGAAAAATGCTTTGCATTTGTCCGATGATCTTGCTATGAATCTTCCCATGGAGACTAAGATTCCATTTAGTTTTTGTACTCCTTTTAGTGTTTTTGGAGATGGCATCTCCATTATTGCTCTGACCCTTTCGGGGTCTACTTCTATTTCTCGCTTAGTTACCAAGTACCCTAGGAATTTTCCTGAGGTTACTCCGAACGTGCATTTCTCCGGATTTACTTTCATGTGACAGTTTCTCATGGCTTCGAATATCTCCCTTAGGTCTGATAGGTGGTTTTTCGCCTCTTTTACAAGCATGTCATCCACGTAGACTTCTAGTATCTTGCCTATCCATGGCTTAATTTTTTTTCCTACCAATCGCTGGTATGTTGCCCCCGCGTTCTTTAGTCCAAAAGGCATCCTTGTTTAGCAATACAAGCCTCGTGGGGTGAAGAACGCAATATGCTCCTGATTTTCTTCTGCAAGTGCTAACTAGTTATAACTGGAGTAACCATCCATCAAGGATAGCCTCTGGTGACCTTTGATTGCATTGACTAGTTGGTTAATATTGGGTAGCAGGTAGCTATCCTTGGGGCATGCTTTGTTGAGATTGCTAAAGTCAATGCAAATACGCACGCCTCCGTTCTTCTTAGGCACAATCACCATGTTGGATATCCACGTGGGATACTTGACTTCTCGTATGAATCCTGCCGTTAGGAGTTTTTGCAACTCCTTTTCCACTGCTTCCTGGTAGATATCTGCCACCTTGTGGATACGCTGTTTGAATGGTGCAATTTATGGTTTGAGCCGAAGGTGGTGGGAGACCAAATCCGGGTCAATTCCTGGCATGTCTTCCATTGACCATGCAAAGATATCTGCGTAGTCCCTTAGCAGCCTTTGTAGT
This sequence comes from Papaver atlanticum, assembly GCA_023531105.1. NCBI lineage: Eukaryota > Viridiplantae > Streptophyta > Magnoliopsida > Ranunculales > Papaveraceae > Papaver > Papaver atlanticum. The sequence continues at coordinate 5,342,154 of JAJJMB010014260.1, read as the reverse complement.
TGCATCTCTTCGTCCTCTTCTAGTAAAGTTCCGATGGTGATCATCTTTGGCTCTTTCTCCGTTCCAATGTTGATTTTCTTTGTTGGCTCCACCGGTGAAAAGGTTGGTTTCTGAGGTTGTAGAGGAGTGCATTTATGTAATTGTCATTTAGTAGCATTGTTCACTACTGGAGTAGCGGAGGTGCTTTCTTCCTGAGCTGAGGGGGCTTCGGGGATTTTGAAGCCTCCGTTCTTTACTTCGTTGGTATTCTCCCTTCATCTTTTCCTTTCATGTTGCTGTGCAGCAGCTCTTTCTTCGTTGAGTCTGACCTCCGCTAGATTGCATAACCTTGCGTCTTGTTGATCTCTTTTGATTTTTATTTCACCCATGGGTGTTGGGAATCGAAGGTACTGGTGATAGGTCGAGGTCGTGTCTCTTAAACGATGGACCCAAAGTTGTCCCATAATGACGTTGTATGGAGAAGGTGCCTCCACAATGCAGAACCTTGTATTGGTTACTAAAGGGTTCTGAGCGCACTTGCAAGACAATTTCTCCTTTTGGTCTAGAGAGTGCTCCATTGAAACCGTATATTGTGCAAGTGGATGAATCCATTTAACGAGCTTCCCCCATCAATGAGGACCTTCGTAACATTTTATCCATGGATTGGAAGGGTGATCACAAGTGGGTCGTTGTGCATCTCGATTTCCTGGTTGACGCCTCTTATTGAGAATGTTAATGGCGTAGCCATCCATTCTTCCCAAGTGTTATTAGGTGGTCCACTTAGCTAGAATACCTCGTGGGTTTCTAGCTTTCTTCTGTTTCGAGCCAACTCGAGGATATCTTCGAGTAGATCCTCTTGGCCTTCGTTTGAGAATGTGATCATGTTGATGTATTTGCCATCCTGAGGTAGTTCCACCCTTTTCTTGGGGACTACCTCAGTATCGTCTGGTTGTATCTGCACATGAAAAGACGAGGGTACCCAAATATACCTCAATCTAAAACTTTTCCACCTATAAGTCCTTTCTCCGAAAGTGATTGTCTATGGACTGAGTCAAGACAATACAACTAATCGGTTCACACTTCGTGTGATCGTCTATGGATACGAGATCGAGACAATACGACAACAAGATAACTTGTGTGATTGGCTATGGATGCAAGATCGAGACAATACAACAATGAAGTATGTTTACTTGATAGGTTCGGACTTAACCAAACACAACAGGATTGCTATCAAGTAAATAGGAATTAACATTTGTGTATTTACTTCTAATTATAATAAAACAATTATAATTACGGAAATAGAAAAGTAAAAGACACAACAAGATTTTGTTAACGAGGAAACCACAAATGCAGAAAAACCCCGGGACCTTGTCCAGAATTGAATACTCTCAGGATTAAGCCGCTATACAAATCTAAACCAACTTCGTATAGTTGAGACCAATCAACTAAACCTATAGTTCACCTAGTTCCGTCTGTATCCCTGCGCCTCCAACTTGCAATAAGTCACGCACTTGGAACAATTCCTTTGGTTCGTATTCCAAACAGTAAAGGAACAACAAATCTGTTCGGTAACAACTCTTTTCAAACAACGTGATATGAGTTTGACAAAAGGCTCTTCCGTTTATCCCAATAAACTCCTTTGTCAGGTTCTTAGATCTATCCAATAAACAACTACCAAAGTAATTATCAAGATTTTGCAATCAATACTTTGAATCACAAAGAAACGTATTGATTCCGATCTACTTGTTTACTCCATATATTTCTCCCCCTTTTTTGTCACAAAATGACAAAGTTACGAGCAAATAAAGGACAAACCGAAAGGATCTTACAAATCTTACAAAGAGACTTGCAAATCCTATAACAGTTAAGCACGAGGGTTCCACACACCATTTTTGATAACCAATATCAAAACCGAAACTACAAAGTAATTTTGTTTTGATATGTTACCAAGGAAACAATTGCCCGAAGCAATTTTCCCTAATAGTTTAGCAAACCAAAAAATAGACTAAGCACCTTAGTTCCTTTGCTAAACCGATTGTACAAATACAATCGCTTATTCGATAAGACCAAAATAAAGATCAGAATTAACTCTATTTTTCTCATCAGGCTCTAGTTATTCTCATCAATAACTTAGACCTTTCACTTTTAAACAAGACAAATACTAGGTTAGTTAATTAGCATTTCTTGTTAAGGCATTCGATTAGACTTGAATAACAAAAACCTTCACTTTGATAAGTCTAACTAAGATCAGAATTAACTTAGTTTCTCTTATCCGAAATCGAATTGGACTAAACAATTTTTGTTAAGCCATAAGCAATTCATACAAACCAAATAAATCAACTTGCATAATTATTTACCTCAACCGGAAGCAATTAAAACAAACATAGACATTATAGTACCGCAATTGCACCGAAATTTTGTAAGCCTAAACAATTGATACCAAACAACAAAGCAAGATAACAATAGTTTTTCTTAACCGGAAACAATTGAATCATACAAACATCCATACACAAATAATGGAATAAACATCAATTGTACCGAAATTTTCTTAAGCAAAAGCAATAAATATATGCAATAAAATCAGGCTTTTCTTAAACAGGAAAACGATTAACTAACAAATTCGTTACCTCAAATTCCGCATCCTCTTCTTCCCTTAAGATATATCATTAAGCGCCAGTTCAAGATAGAACTCTCCCCCGTTATGTTGTCATCCTCTCGCAAGACAAAAGAACAACAACAAAGACCAACCTTTACCAAAGAAAGGTTGAAAATCGGTTTTAACTATTGCAATGCAAAAGTTGAAACCCCGAAACACATATGCTTTTATGCTAAACCAAAAACGATTCAACATATTGTGACTTTTTCATATATTGTTTCAAACAAAACCCCTTATGATCCTTTGATAAAGCCTACCAACATGGGATAGAACTTAATCCTGCTAAACCAAAAAGTCACCCAAACCATAAGGGTTCACACAATATGAGATCGAATATTAAGGTCAAGAAACCAAAATCAAACATCCCATAGATATACATAGCAATAAAATAAAGCATTCAAGCACAGGCTATGTAATCGAAAACTATCACCGGAAAAATTATAAAATAATAATTTTATTCATAAATAAGATAGTTTTATTCATAATAGACCTTATACAGATTATTGAAAGAAATCAAAAAACTGATGTCTATTATAAGATAGTTTTTTTTTATTTATTATTGGAAGGGATATTCCTTGTGATCAAGTATTTTTCGACGCTCTTCTTCAATTTCCGATTCTTGGTTCCAAAACTCTGATTCAATCTTTAGAATTCCTTTAAGAGTTTCTGGATCTTTCCGAGCAGCAAAGCCCAGCTGTTTCTGAATACAGTCAAGTTGTTTACCAAGAGTTTCAAGATGAGCTAGAAGATACTTTTTGTTAGAATTCGGTGAAATCCTTTCGACCGTTTTATTACTTCCAATCATTTGACATATAGTCTTTTTAGAGACAGTCGTAATGCTTCTCTTGACATCAAAATCATCTCCCGCGATGAATTCACAAATCTCTGTAATTATGCAAGGAAAACCGAGATGCCTCTTTATTCATGAGGAAGAAATAGAATCTGAGATCTTTATCATTTAACTGACAATGATTCCACATATATCAATTTGAGAGTCTCATGTTAACAGAAAATAAACAAATTATGCAAAATCTTTGTCCCAGGCTGACTTATCTCTAGTGCTTGCAAATAGGGTTGCTAAAGCAAGTTTACCGAATACCCTTAGGTGGAAGGGTATATCTTTTGCTGGTAATCTACCATTTTCCCACTCTGTCGATCTTCCAATGAGATGTGTTGAAATGGTATCGTGCTCAATTTCAACTCCAGTAATCAAGTGATTACATTCCACATTGTACTCAGTAGCATTAGAAATTGTTTTACGATCAACATAGTAGATTCCTTGACCAACAAGAGTAACAAAGGTAAGGTTTTTATGATCAACATTATGAATATTCGCATAAAAAACTCTTACCGTATCAGGTGAATATTTTTCAAAATCAAAAAGCTTTCCCCAGTTTCGATCTTGAACAAACTTCACATAATCCTTATCATTGACATCTGGATCGAGTTTCTTTTCAGTAGTGAATTCCATCCTCTTGAGGGTTTCGTATTTCTTAAAGCATGAGCTGTCAACAAAGCGAGTGAATTCATGCTTGTCATTAATACTGTTAGGAAATCTGATCCTATCAATATCATCACATCTGACTCGATCATCAGAGGGTGTGACTCTTGATTTCCTCTTACTCATACTTGTAAAAATATGAAAAACCCTAGTTACGGTTTCGATCAATCTTCCCCAATATGTTTGTAAACATAGCAAGAGGTTATCTTTTATAGGAAGAATTGATATAAAAAACCGGAAATAACTAGTTTTAGGAAACACTATCAAAATCGGAAACCGTGGCTTGTGGGGAAACAATTCCGATTTTATATCTAGGTCTTTCTTTCGGAAAACCGGTTTTTCATAGTGTGGATCTTTATCTCGGATTGATTCCATGTTTTTTTCCAAAATTACGTGTACTCTTTTATTACCATAATTTGATAACATCATTTGAAATTCACTCAAGAATTTTCCACTAGAGTATGCAGAGATAAATTTGAACAAAATATGATATTTGTTAAAAATACCATTAGAATCATAAACCCTGTAATATTTCAAAAGATCACTTGCTTCATTAAAATAGTTGTGAGGTGTATGAAGCAATCCATTGTTAATAGAATTATTAATTGAAAAATCATTCCTTGTAAGGTTACACGGTTTCCAAAATCGCATCCTAGATACCGATACATTGACGGTCTTAGATCTGAAAATGTACATATATATACTTTGGTAGAATATCCAAAATATATTTAATATCCCTGATTTTTCAAGAACACAATAGCCATGGTTCATGTAATAAAAAATTCTGAGAGGAATCTTATGCATTTTCGAGATACAACCTGTCTCATAGAGTATTGTATCATTTTTACAGTCAGTATTAAACACAATGACATACAATCCTATGATATCCCACGGATTATGTAAGTCCCTCAAGACATACATAGACATAATTCCAATTCCTAATACATTTAGGAATAAGAGTATTACATACTTCATTCGTGTCTTCAACCACGATTTTTTGAAGTAGTCAAATCCTGCCGTTACATTAACTGAATCAGACATATATTCAATTTCTTATAGGTTGGATCACACCAAATACAGATTGTTAGATCTTTTCGTGTTTGCCTGCTCTGATACTAATTGAAAAGACGAGGGTACCCAAATATACCTCAATATAAAACTTTTCCACCTATAAGTCCTTTCTCCGAAAGTGATTGTCTATGGACTGATTCGAGACAATACAACTAATCGGTTCACACTTCGTGTGATCGTCTATGGATACGAGATCGAGACAATACGACAACAAGATAACTTGTGTGATTGACTATGGATGCAAGATCGAAACAATACAACAACGAAGTATGTTTACTTGATAATAGGTTCGGACTTAACCAAACACAATAGGATTGCTATAAAGTAAATAGGAATTAACGTTTGTGTATTTTACTTCTTTATAATAAAACAATTATAATTGCGGAAATAGAAAAGTAAAAGACACGTCAAGATTTTGTTAACGAGGAAACCGCAAATGCAAAAACCCCCGGGACCTTGTCCAGAATTGAATACTCTCATGATTAAGACGCTATACAAAATATAAACCAACTTCGTATAGTTGAGACCACGCAACTAAACCTATAGTTCACCTAGTTTCCTAATTATCCCTGCGCCTCCAACTTGCAGTAAGTCACGCACTTGGAACAATTCCTTTGGTTCGTATTCCAAACAGTAAAGGAACAACAAATCTTTTCGGTAAAAACTCTTTTCAAACAACATGATATGAGTTTGACAAAAGGCTCTTCCGTTTATCCCAATAAACTACTTTGTCAGGTTCTTAGATCTATCCAATAATCAACTACCAAAGTAATTGTCAAGATTTTGTAATCAATACTTTGAATCATAAAGAAACGTATTGATGCCGATCTACTCAACTAATCAACCAAGATTATCACAAAGATAAACCGATTATAGTTGGATCCCCAGCCGATCAAGTTTTATGCACACCAAAGATTATGAACCCAAATCAGAAATCTTCTTCGTCTTCAAATCTTCTTAGATCTTCAATAAACACCTGCACACAATCAACTTGAATCTCTTGTGATCAATCACACACAGAACGGAGTCTGTTAACAATGGATTATAACAAGACGTCTTTAGATCTACAAACAGTCTAAAGATCTCCCGTCGAAATTTCGATCTAGTTTGAGTGAATCTTATATTAGAAGAGAAGATTCTCAAGCATAAACAAACTAGGTGCAATCAAAGTTCAACAACCGTTAGTCAATCAAATCAATTGAAAACAAATAATAAACTGCAATTATCTAGTTTCCCACCAACGGTACTAATAGAGATTTGCAATCCCAAAGAAGTCTTTAAACCGAGCGGCCGTAAGAGATTTCGCCTAATTAGGTTACCTTCCTCTCCGAATAGGTGGCTCCACTAGTAACAACACAACTAGGTAGTTTTGCTTGCTTTGAGGATTAGTTAGCTTGAAATGCAAACTTCAATATTTATAGACCAAGGAAGTTTGGACACCAAGGAATTTCCAAAACCGAAAATATTCTCAAGATATGCAATATATTTCCAAATTCGGTTTTCATAATTCCTGGAAATGCTCTGTCCAAATATTGACCGAAATCTCTTAGAAAATCTCCAACTAGTAAATGCACATTACTAATTTTTATTTTCTACAGATATGCATTTTAATTGCTGGAAATTAAAAGCATATAAAACTAAAAACCTTAATTAAAAGATTCTCAATTTATTTCGATCCGGGATTCTCCTTTAGCTATTAAGGAATATCTTTGAACAATAAAAGGTAAGAATTACTGCACGTGTTCAAAGTATGTCGACATCTTTACTTGGTAAATCCTTTTTTATATTTACCATCTTGGAACCGATTTGCCACACTTCCAAACAAGTTTATATTGGTTCATCTGACTTCCAAGAACTATGTGATTGATCATCCTATCAAATCACCAATCATGGGTTTCACGGTTCTACCAAAACAAGTTTCGGTTCTACCTCCATGTGGGTACTAGAATTAGTCTCACTAGTTACCAAAACTTGGTTGACTAGGTACTAGGATCGGTTCCCACATATATATGGTATCTAACTTGTATTTGTTGCACATGTTCATAGGATCGGTTCCCCAATAACTAAAAACTTGTTACACCTCTTACAAGTATCGATTCCCCTTTTGTGATCGGTTGCACCTCTTACTAGGATCGGTTCCCCAATGTCTAGAGTTGGTCATACCAATTACAATAAATCGATCATACCATCTCAGGTGATTACTTAAGATCGGTTTCACTAATAAAAGTCATACCAATACAAAAGTCAGGCCTTGTGAATAGTTTTACCAAGATACATAAACAAGTTATGAGCAGTTATACTAAACACACATATTGGTAATCCAAAGATTTCCAATGAATAACAAATACCAAAATGCCTAGCGATTTCCATTTCGATTCACAAAACAAGTTCATGAATTTACTTCCTTTAAACGAATGTAAAACATTGTTTCCTAAGACGAAATCTTCACCCATACCCATACATAATCACAATAGCATTCATACGATTATGTCGATGTCTTATATACAAAGTTCAAAAGATAGTCGTTATACTTCGTATTGTAATTCCTTAATACTATGTCTAACTAGAGTATAATCATTCACAGCTTCGCAGTTATGTTTTCAATATGCACGACTTGAAAGATACGTTAGGAATGAAACAGTTCAAGTTAAATATTACTAAACTCAAGTGGAAGGATGATGTCATTGATGTAGTTCTTTACTTCTTCACATTCTTCAAGTCTTCACTTAATACTTGTAAGTCTCATATCCTAGTAACTTTCTAGCTAACCTATAGGAAGTTGACTCTAGTAAATAATCAAGCGACTCTTTAAATGAGTTTTGATTCACTAAAATATGACAACCAAACTTGACATACCAACGCTTGGTGGGTTCAACCGAGCTATGCTCTAACAACACATACTCCATGAACTTGCCTTCGTCTATGAATCTCTGAATCGTGTTCCGTAGGTGATAGCATGTGTGACACTCCAAACCATTTTGTCGGGTTTAACTAAACCCATTAGCCGAATTCTACTCTTAAAGTACTTAAAACTCTAATACTCATGTGTTCTTTAACACTTTTTGGGTGCCTCAAAAATAAATGTTGTGCTTAGATAGATTGATTTGCCTTAATCCAAACCCTTGGGTGCTTTAATAGTCTTAGTGTGCATGTTAGACACATGTTAAAGGGAGAGGGTGTCAAGGGTATTAGAGTAAATGCTCTCTTGGAGTTGAAAACTAAGAAGAACAGAGAATGAAAAAAGAAAATTAAGGATGAGCTTAATTTTTTCTTCTTTTTCTCCTCTTCCCTTTCTCTGTACTAGAAATTGATAGAAGCCAACTGAAATCTTGCACAAATGAGATTTTTAGAGACATGAATACATTGAGGTACTGATATGGTTGATGTTGATTGGATCCAAATTGAGTAGATGAATTTGTTGTTCTTCTTCTTCTTCTTTAAGATTTGGTGGCAAGTAAGGGTTTCCTTAATTGGTTAATGTAATTCTCAACAATATCATAACAATGAATTGAATTTGTTGATCCATATTTTTATGCAATACTTAGTTATAATGGTTGAAATTCATTCATTGAGTTGAATTTGTTGGAAACCTAGCTTAGGTTTTGAATCCCTAGTTTGATTTGCGAAATGGCAATTTTGACATTTTAGATGTGTATACCTTTCAGGTCATCAATCGAAATCTAACCGTTATAACATAGTGATTTTTGGATATGATATTCATGGATATGTCATGAACACTCGACTAAATTTTCAGGATGATCAGATATGGGGAAGTTGCATAAACTGTTGTAGTACAGAGTAATGTTTGCACAGAAATTGGCACAACGTGGCAGAGTTCTTGAGACTAAATAAGATACTTAGACTGCATGTTTTTCTATGATTTTTGGATATGTTGAACCCATTTATGTGATGATTAATCTGTGAAAGTTTCAAAGCAAATGGATCATGGTAAGTGGCCCGAATGGAGAATTTTCTACAGTTATATCTGCCAGAATTCAGTCTCGTTGGAACGTATAAAATAAATCGTAGATTGATATTTAACCGTTACTTTTCTTTAAGATTTTTCCTACAATGTCTCTGTTATAGTTATGAATGTGTGGTGAAATTCTCATCATGATCCGATCAGCGGATTATAATTTACTGATTTATGTTTGAATTGTTATCTTATGAACTATGATAGCTGAATTCCATCGAGTATTATTCATTGCCTTGTGACTATGTAAAGAACTTCATGTACTTGGTAAAGCTGATAAAGGAAGATCTCTTTTTTTATATTGCCTAGTTACTAAAGTATTTGTATCATCCTTGAACTACTACGCTTGACCCAAACTAGTTCAGAAATAAGGTTACGTTATGTAATTTGGAAATGTGTAGTCAATTTTGTATGCTTAGCTGCTGAGCATAATTGAATTGTTAGAGCTATGTCTGCATTTATGCTTAAGAAGATATTTGAAAAACGTTTGGGTTGGGTGCAGTATTTGATTTGGATGACATGGTTCTTGAAAATCATTAGTAAACTAAGAAACGAATTGTTTGGTACTGGATTGTTTGTGCAGTAAGTTTCACTTCTATTATTGAAGTTCGTATCTTGGATACCTGATAATACTTGTATGGATTGTTATGGCAGTATCACTAGTAGCTGAATTATCTAGTAGTGCGCGTTAACCTCTTAGTTTATTATTGTAGATGGACTTCTCTAGTTTCCATCGCGATATACTTGTTAAATTCCGTTATGTAATGAAGTCTTTAGAAATTTTACAATATAGTCACTCAAAGCTGGAAAGCTTGGTTGTCAGTAGACATGTTCGGAGGCAGTTTCGACCCTCTTAGAAATAGAATTAGTTTGAGGTATCTTCTAAGGAAATGTAGTCCTCTACACAAGGTTTCAGAATTGATATTAAGATTTTCATTTCGAACTATAGATCGTGACTTATGCCTATTCTAGGATCTGTCGTTCTGCATTTTAGTTAACTCTGCATGTATGTAGCCATGAATGTTTTGATGCCGTACTGAGCACATTAGCTACTGATTCAGAGATGAATAACATATTGATTTTATTTCCATGTTCGCATACTTGATACTGAATTTAATTTCAAATTTATTATGCTACTACGGAATAATTTGTCAGCAACTTGATTTTGGTATGGACTTGTATATTGGAAGTGTTGAAGTCCTTTGAGAGATGGGATTTTTAGAAATACATTTAACTAGGCTGGAATTTAATTGTGGTTCCTGGAATGCTGACAAGTAATTAGAATATGAGTCCTATTATCTTCCGTGATAGTATGGTTTCTAAATAACTTTAAATTATTGATTGATTTTGATATTGTGAATGTGATGTGATGTTCATAATAGGGTACTTTGAGTTTGAGGTACCTCATTAAGCCTACAAAACTAGTTCACCGATAATGGCGTGGGTTTTGGTGATTGTTTGTTGTCCACATAGTCTCTATTTGTGAGCTACTGTTGATCTTGTGGTATACTATCATTCTAAGATTCATAACAACTCGGAAATGACACACAAACTGTCTTGGGTATATTTGACTTACTCGGAGTGTTTCTTTGCTCGTAATTCATTATATGCACTGCAAGTGAAATAAGTTTACTTGATAATTAATAAGAGATAATTGCTACTCTTGAGGGTAGTTAATATTATCTAAATGAACAGTTGACGAACTACGGTCGTGCTTGATCCCTTCGAGCAACGGAGAGGGTACGTAGGCAGCCGCTATGCGGTTCAGCACAAATCTACAAGGTTGTTCATATCATCTGAAAGTGTTGGTTACTGCTTTGCAGTTCATACCATCTATTCAGAGATGATTGCAACCTTGGCAAGTATATATCATTGGCAACTGGCCAATGATGTCTGGTAACCAGAACTACTTTGACGTTGGCAACTGGCCATCTGTTATTTTTGGCAATTGGCCTTCTGTGAATGTTGGCAACTGGCCGTTTGTGAATTTTGGAAACTGGCCGTCTGTTAATTTTTGGCAATTGGCCGTCTATGAATTTTGGCAACTGGTCGTCTGTAGTTTTTGGCAACTGGCTGTCTGTTAATTTTTGGCAATTGGCCATTTGTGGATTTTGACAACTGGCCTTCTGTTAGTTTCGGCAATTGGCTGTTTCTTATTTTAGCAAATTTTTGGCAATTGGCCATTTGTGGATTTTGGCAACTGGCCTTCTGTTAGTTTCGACAATTGGCCGTCTCTTATTTTAGCAACTGGCCGACTCTTATTTTTTGGAAATTGGATCACGTGTTGAATTTTTATGAGTATTATGGTATGGGACATATGCTCATATAATTCTAACCTTGAAACCAATGAGATTTCTGTTCAGCAGGAGCTCAAGTTTGTTTGGTAAGAAACGATTATCACTTACTGAGAGATAGGGATTTTATCAATGAACATAATTTTTTTTTTTTACTTGAGTGGCGTTTCAGGGAGTCGGAGCTTGCCAAGTGGACTGTAACCCGACCCGTTGGGAGCAAAAAAATTCTGATCCGTCAAAGCATGTGTCAGTTGTATGCTCGTAGTTCTGGTGGTACTCACAGTACTCCTTAACATCCTTTGATTTATCCGGCTGCTTTCCCCTAGTGTTAGGGTAAGGAAAGCCCGGTTCGCTCCTTCTTTGCTCTTAGAATGTGGGAGAACGTTGTGTTTAGCTTTGTGTAGACTGTATCTACAAACTCTTCTCTTCCTTTTCCCCTTCCTTTGCCATCTCCGTATTTTTGATCTTTTGTCTCGAGAGCTAGTTCTGCCCCCAGCTTCGTTTTGCCTCTTAGGTATCTCCGGAATTGGTTCCAGAGAGTTCGTTCGTTGCGGAGCTGTTGTTGCCTTTGTTTGTGCTCTGGGGTTATCCTTTTGTATTTCTTCAAGTCTGATGTAGCGATCCTGGACAACCCGAAGCTCTCCTTCGGAATCGAGGGCTCGGTTGTGAAGCTCCACGAAGATAGCCGAGGTTCTATCAAGTCCGTACTTATAGCAATTAATGCTAATTTATGGATTGACTTTCCCGATTGCTTGGCACGTCTTTTGCCACCTGTCTGTGTATTGCATTAATGTTTCCCGGGGTCCGATAGCTAAAGCAAATAGCATATCTAACCCTGCCTTTGTTGATTTGTTGTACATGTATGTATCCAAGAACACCGTAGACAATTGCTCAAAGGAGTCAATTGAGTTTGCTGGTAAATTATCATACCACACCAATGCTGATCCCGTCAAGCTTGCAGGGAAGTACCTACAAAGTACTACCTCATCTCTTTCCCAATGGGCCAAGACACGAGTATAGTACCGTAGGTGGGCTGCGGGATCAGAGGTACCATTGTATGCCTGAAACGTAGGTACCGGGCATTTTGCAGGGATATGCTCCCTCAAGATGCGAAAGGATAACGGAGATGTTGTTGCTTCCTGGAGTACCTCCTCCATCCTTGCGCCTGTGTGGCCAGTTTTTAATGCTTGTATTTCTTTCTGCATCTTCTCCATTTGCTCCATGATCATGTTCACATTGTGAGCATCTCTGGAAAATGCCTCATCATAGTAGGACTGAGAGGGCTTGTAAGTTGGATCCATCTCATCTGGATCGTGCCGTGTGTTCCTGGCTCCCCCTGGTGGGTTAAGATCCGCCCTTCGTCTTCCTGAGATAGCTCCGCGCTCACGCCTCTTTAACGGAGGGTGAGTTTGGGAACCCTCGATATGCACATCCAGCATATCTTTTAGATTCTGGTTTTCCTGGGCCATCACATGTATTGCATCCTCGTGCTCCTTGTTTCGGAGTAGCAAAGATGCTACTTGTGCTGCCATTTGTTCTTCATTGTGGATTCCACCACCCTGAGGAGTGCTGTCGGCCAGATCCTCAGAGTCATCCACTCCTTCTTCTATGACCGTAGCATCAGGATCTAGCTGGATAAGAGTTAGGTTTCCCAACCCTTGTCCCGTAGGAGCTAAGGTTCTGGTTAACCCTTCGTTAGCCGCAGGTGGCTTCGTAACATGGGGATGCTCCGGTAACGGCATGCCGTAAAGTGGTTGTGCTCCTGATGTCTCCCCCATCCCTTCAGCAGGGGTAGGTGGTTTGTTAGCAACTGTTCTTCGTGCTATTTCACTTTGCCCGTCCTCTACTTCATTTCGTTGATTCTCTTGAGATGGTTTTTGAGATCTTCCTCTTGTAACCGCTGGTCGTGAACTTGTTGGTACGTCACTTGGTTTCTGTATGCCTTCGGTCTTTTGTTATCCTAAGGTCACAAAAAAATGAAAGTTTTTGCTACTTCGGTGCCTTTGCTAAAAGTAGCAGTTAATGCTTTGACACAGAAGACGGCTAAGCAGCTTTTTTCAGAAAAAGTACGAGAATGACGTTTGAAAAGATGGGTATTTAATTTCTTATGACACCCTTGGAAAAAACAACCTTAAATGTTGAAAACAATTAAAAAGGGGTGTCAGATCTCCCAAGAAAAAGGGGTTATTAAATGCTTTGTAAGATCTTTTCTCCTTAAATTCTCACTGAGATTCCTTAGTGCTCAGAGGTACTCAAATCCAAAGGATACTCTGTCGGAAAAATTTGTTTTAGTACCAAACAAAAGTTTTAACGTTTTGTGAATGCGTTTTTGCAGAAAACTTGTTAGATCTGTAAGGTTGTAAGTCTTTAGAGGCTATGAACTCAAAAAACTTACGTGAATAACGGACGAATGGATCACTAGAAAGTGAGATCCGCCGTTGTTAAACTCAGATCTCTTCGTTAAAGAAGATGCGTAAGTTAAAAAAGGAACATAAAAACTCAAGCTGGTGAGCAAAACCTTCTAGCGCCAAACTGTGACTACTAATTTTCCCATAGTCTACGTAATGTATATAGCTCGGAGAATCTAATACTAAGTAGTATTGATGTCTCAGTTGAACTGATAATGCTAAGTAATAAAAGGTACTCGAGATCACAATAATAACGAAGAACACAAATATAATGTAAATGCTACTAAGTTATCATGAGACACAAGAGATTACGTGGTTCGACATTTGTCTACGTCCACGGGATAATGAGTGATTGTTTGTATTAAGTTGTGGTGGTTACAAAGACCTTAAATGCTTCCCAAAGTAATAGAGATAACTCAAGTTGAAGTAAATACTTAAGTTCTAAACATTAAAGAGGTATAAGCTTAAGACTAGATCTTCTTCTCTTGGGGATTGAATGCCCTTGTTTGTTGGTGAAGCTTGGTATTTATAGCCCCTTCTGCTCCAGATATATCTTTGTTGTCTTTGGGTTCATCGTTCCCTGATACATTTTCCGTATAAATGGTACCTTCGTTCACCACGCGCTTTCTCCAGTCGGACTCTGCCACATCAACTGACCCACGTTCCTTCGGGAACTACCCAGCCTTAGTACAGATTGTACCTTCGTTCACCGCTAGCCTTCACCAGTCAGACTATGCCACCTCATATCTCTCCACGTGCTTTGGTTAAGCGTGTATATAAGAGATTTGCGCATTAAATGCTGATTGGATATGTCATTTACCTCTGTCCCTTCGCCAGCTGCCTCTCTCTAGGCTAGGTCCTACTTTTCCATCTTAGCCGTCGAGGTATCCCTTCTTGAGATGGGATAAAGTAGTTCTGCGAAGGTGTCTTCTGCTACTCAGATTCCTGTGTGTAGCGAGGGATACACAGTTATCCTGCACGCGACCACTGAAACCGTGACACGTGCTCCACAGAATATTGATATTCACACTGGGGATTAGGTTTCCCAGTTGAGAGAGTTCTCCCTTATATAGTCTTCAAATCAGGGTTTGCAATCAATGTTACCTTGGTAAAAAAGTATTCAATATTCACCGTTAGATAAAAACCTGATTAGACTCAAGCTAATATCTTTCAACCGTTAGATCAAACTTAGCTTGTTACACACAAATGAAAAGTGACTTCATTTAGATATGAGTAACTGTACCTAAACGTGTACACCTTGTTGGCTCAACAATAGTTAACCGAAGTTGGCCATATGAACACTTTCATATCAACCATAATCATCTTAACCATAACTAGTTCAAATGACTCAAATGAAACTAGTTTTAGAGTTGTTCAATTGTTTATATTCTCATAGAAGTATACACGACACAATTGAAGCAAAATCGATTTTGATTCACTCGAATCAATTCATGAACATTATAGCCACGGTTTGCAAAAGATTGCATTCCTTATTATATAAATTTATTAGTTCATGAAAAAACCGATTTTAGAACATAACCTACTCAAGTATGCAAACGGGTACTCATAACTAAGTGGCCGGACTAAGTTTGGGTTCGCCAGTATGCGAACGGGTACGCATACCTTCCAAACTCAGTTGAATTTCCGGAACTTGAAACTCACGCCAGTATGCACACCGGTATGCATACTAAGTTCACGGACTTTCACTAAACCAACCAGTACGCATACGGGTATGCATACCATGGTTCCCGGACTTGGAATAACTTGCAACAGTTAGCATACAAGTACGCATACTGTGCTATATCCAATCATGGTTATTTATTCTAAACTCTCATTTCAATCATTGAAACATTCTTAGAAGACGACAATAGCTGTCTCACACAAACTATTAGCTTCAAAGCAATTTTCAAGTGATCGAATGATCAATACGAAACATTCCGAGTCTACATCAAATGACTGTCTCACACAAATCATGCAAGATGTTACAATGATATTTTCACATGATCATTTTTTGACTTTCGTCAAGAATATAAGATGAACTTGGTTAAAGTGAAAGCTTGCCAACACATATTTCAAGAAATATGTAAGCGAGTTAAACTCAGCTCGAAATATCAAATGTGTATAATCGAAGTTTATATAGCTATACTAATTTTGTCTCAAATAGGAGATAGAGTACATAGACTTTTGAGTGATAGATGAGTTCAAGTCTCCACATACCTTTTGTTGATAAAGTTCCACAAGCTCCCCTTAGTAGTTCTTCGTCTTCAATCGATGAACGCCATGAAGTCTAATGCTCAACTACACTTACTATCCTAATCCGAGACTTAGCTATAAGTAGACTAGAAATCAAGACTTATAGCTTTGACAAATAAACTTGACAAACAAGCTTGAGATAGCAACGCTTGCGAGTTCGACCGAGAAGTGCTCTAACAATCTACCCCTTTGTCAATTTTAGTCACAAAACTATCAATACATATGGATTACAAAATAAATAAAATTTGTAGCTTCTCATCCAAATGCTTGATTTCCTTGGTTCCTCAACATTACTCGAAATCTTCGTCACTTCCAAGTACTCCAGTGATTCTGAACGTGTTCAACTCAGCATCATAGTTGTTGAAGATCCGTAGCTATAACAATGAGAAAACAGTAGCTCTCAATCATTGTTATACAGTGTCATAGTATTATTACACAACATCAAAGTCCAATTGTATCACAACTTTGACAACAACACTATGGTGATATGTATCACTCCCCTTAGTCAATACTTCATCTCACATGAAAACCACTCCTTCTTACCTAATGATCCGTAAACCATATGTATTTGTAGTGTGAACTACACATTAATTCTCCCCCTTTTTGTAAATACTAATTGGCAAAGGTACGAAAACTAGTGGGATCATAATGAAATTCGCATAGAGACTCTTCATGACTAAAAGAAAACATATCAACTTTGTTTAGATGCAATCATATAGTCGAAACTAAATGCATTCATAAAGGAGTTAATGAAGATACAAGAAAACTCCTACAATATTCCACAGCCGCACTCCCTACAAAGATTTGGCAATTAAGCACAAGTTCAAATAAGAACTCTCCCCCATAAAATGTCATTTCCGAAAGAACAACAAGAGCGACCTTACTTTTACAAGAAAAGAAGGATTTCTTTGGATATTAAAAAATTACATGAGACATGAATTTGTATCCATAAAACTCAATTAAATTAACCACAAGAGAACCCATGATTAATTTAATCGAAAATGCTCAACATAAGAGAACTTACGGAGCCACACAGTACTTTCCCATAAAAGTGGATCAGGGAAAGATCAATACTAGTGAATATCCAAAGATTTGTTCTATTTTTCATCAATATTTGCATAAAAACGTATAATAGACTTAATCTTTGTAATCAAAATTTCATCCTATCTTCCATCAATATTTGCATAATGACATAATAGGCTTAACTTTTGACATATATGGGACAATCATAGTTCACGGACGCAAACACACATATCCCATAACAATTTTTGCAATATATAAAACCAATAAAGATTAATATTGAAAAATCATCTTCCAAAAGCTACAAATGAGCTTAGAAGATAAGTTCTCCAAGAATCCAAGTGCCCAAGTCCAAGAGAAGTGAAACAAGTGCGACGAAACGGAGCAAAACACTCAAAAACAAGAGTCGGGACAAAGACCAATCTTAACTCATCCAAATTCTCATCTCCATTTTGAATAGAATTAAAAGAGGAAGAGAGTGCAAAAACAATGAGGTCATTCCGAGATCGGACGAAGAAGTTACGGCCAAAACAAGTTTAGCGAATATCGACGTCTACATGCCAGTATGCATACCGGTTTGCAAACGAATTTTCGTGACCTGGAGCAGTATGCAAACGGGTTTGAGAACTGAAATCCCTGGATTTTGATTTTAAATGATGGTATGCATACCTGGTATGTGTACCATGAAGTCCAAACATCCCGAACTACTAATTTTAAAACCTAAACATTTAAGAACCTTAAACACAAATCAAGTTAGGTAGAAATGAACGATAAGCAAGGTACATGGATCATTATAAGTACCCTAATCAAATGATAAAAACACAAATCTTTCTCATGTTTATAGACATACCTTTTAGAAGGATCCTATCGTGAATTCTACGGCTTTACCAAATATTCAATATCATACCTAACACAATATGTGCACCCCAATTCTCATGCTTCCCTCACCGTATACTTAACAGGGCATTCCTTGGTGAGGATGCACTTATAACATAATCAAGTTGTGTTGAGGTGAACAATGTCTTGCTCACCACAAGTGACTGAAACAGACTTTTCCGTAACTATGGATTTTTCACCATCTATAATTTTTGGCTTATTCTGTTTCACTTTTGGGTTATCATGAAAGAGATCACTTATAGAACCTTTCACATCCAAATCCATTTTTCCAAAGAACCTTTTAAGTTCCAACATCATGGATACTGCCTTCTCTATAGTCATGGAATTTTCTGGGAGATCATTCCTTTTCACACTCAAAGCGTCATTGGCTTTCTTTGGTACTCACTTCTAAGTGCATTTAGGAACAATATGAACCTTGTTCCCATTACTCTCTTCTAGATTTCTCGGAAGAGAATTGGATTGACTATTTTTTGGCAAGTTAGTATTTCTCCAATTGGGAGCATCGGATCTTGTCTTCGTCTTTATGAAGTTATCCTTTTGATAACCATTACGATTGTGAAAAGGATTCGTATGACGTTTATAGGCAAATCTAGGTTTATCACAGCAGTACTGATTCCTTTGCCTAAAGGTTGGACAGTTTCAACCTGTAACGTTAATGGGATTAGTCTTAACATATGATCTTGGCTTCACAACTTCTTGTGATGCCCAAACAAGAACATCATGAAGTTTCTCATTCCTTATACGGAAACGACATCTCTTTTCCAAGTGACCTTTATTTCCGCAATAGTGGCAAACATAAGGAATGTTCTTACCTCGATCCGTGTGTGCTGACTTTGGAGGTTGATATACTTTGCTCTTTCGAACCTTAACTGCCGGTGAAGGTATTTAACTTTTTCCATCAGTAGAAGCCTTTTGATGAGAAGAATCACTAGTCTTGACAAATTTTACCTCTTTGCTAAAACTTGGAGCATCTATTCCCTTATAGCCCAATCCTCGTGTATCACGATGATTTTTACTTGCTCCTAGCATAGTGGTTAATTTGCTTGAACTAGTGTTGAACTTTTTCAAGTCATCTTCCAACATCTTGATTTTATCAAGAGCAAAACCTAAATCAGCCTCAAGGCGTTTTTCTCGAGCGAGATAAGCGCTTTCGCTGTCATCAAAACTTGCTTGCTAGGAGTTAAACCTTTCTTCAGTTTCTGCAAGTTTCTCTTCCAACAAGAAGTATCTTTGATAAACATTATCACATTCAAGTGACTTTCTACTCAGGTTTTCCTCAGAATCTTTGAGGATCGATTCGCAAGAGCGATTCAAAACACAAAGACCTCCGTAAATCCTTTTCAATTCCTTATTTTCTCGACAGAGAGTAGTCAGAAAAGGTGTGACATGAGAAGTTGTCATCTTTTTCTTTTCCATCCGATTCAATAGCTTAACATACTCTGAGACTTCCTCATCAACATCTCTATCAATATCAGAGTCCCCTTCGTCAGAAAGTTCATCCAACTGTTCTTCTAGGCGAGGTTCCCAGTTATCAACAGTTTCTCTATCAAGAGTATGTTTAGATATTGACTTAGATGTGATGGTTCTCTCAGGTGAATCCAAGCTATGAAAATCATCTGGTAATTTCTGAACCGCTACGTTATTAGAGATAGACTCGTCCATACTAACCAGATTGCTACAAACACAGACTTATAAGGTCTTAGCATGTTTGCCTGTTCTGATACCAATTGAAAAAAGGGGGGGTCTAACATCCACACCCAATATTTCTCTTAGCAATTTGTATGGAAAAACTCCGATATACTTTCAAGAGAATCAACTAGACAGTCAGACTCAATCTTAGGAAAAGTATATCCAAGAGTTATATCTCAATTTCTCAATTCAATCTACAATCAAACAAATAGGAATTTGCGAGCCCGATTGAATATAATAAATAACTTGGATAGTATAAAAAACCAATATCCAAGTGTCAATCAATTTAATCAACAACCCAAAGGTCGGATTTACAAACTGATTGAACTTACGCACAACCTGTGATATTTCAATTATATAGAAAATATAATGCGGAAAAGAAATAACACAGTGATCGCTGTCATATGCGTCAAAAATAATTTCACTTTCCTAAAGTATATGATAAGAAAGAGTTCGTTTCCACAGAGAGGCAATTGTAGTTATTATATTTTCAATTTCCTAAGTAACCAAGTTGGGGGGATTTCTGATTTTTATGCAAGTAATAAAAGTAAATTAAAAGCAAAGTAAATTGGAGAAAATAATCAATGAGAGAAAGATATTGGTCAAGGAATTCATCTTCAATCTTAAACGAGTGCTTGCATAAATGATTAGAATTACAATTTAATCTCTTTATCATCAAAAGCCTAGAGTATCAAGAGAGCAAGATAATCAAGTAATTTCCTAAGTTCATTAACACACACATTAGAGCTGCGTATGTGAATTCTACCTAAAGAATAACCTAACACCTTGCGCTTATTAAGTTCAATTCCTAGGAGCATTAAGTTTGGGAAATAGGCTAATCAATGCAATTGTCATACATTGCGCATGACAATTCGGACAATGGTGAAACTCTACATATGATTACAAGAGTGTATCACAACAAACTGTAATCATATCATGCTACTTGTATTTCGGTTATCGCTTGATGGAAAACCCTAAAATAGCTATGGACAAGGATGCAAGTTCAATTAATTGGCCACTTAACTAAACAAACATCTAAATCCTATCACAATACATCAATCATGTGATTATAAAAACAGTAGAGATTTGAACGATAATCAAGAGAGAAAACTAATACATAACTCAAGCACAAGTTTTTAGATATAGGACTACATCCTTAACCAATAAATAATAAATTAGTTACTCATAGCTATGGAGTTCATCAACATAATAATAATAATAATTGAATCAAGAAGATGAAAGCAAAGCAAACCCTAGTAGCGTAAGTAAAAGCGGCTATCTCCCAAGCTCCAAGAATAATACGTGATCCATAAAGTTGTAGAAGTCTTTCTTTTATATTCCTTTGCTTTCCAAAACTAGGTCAAGTCTCAAAAGTCCAATACAAAGATGTCCACCAAGCCCATATGTAGAAAACCCATGTAGAATTCTGTCCAAAAACTGTTGCCGGAAAACTGGTTCCATGCCGGAAGTTGGCCGGAAAAGTAGTCGGAGAGTAGCTCAGGTGACCGGCAAAGTCCACCCAGTTACCGGTCAAATCTCAGGTCAAGCACCGAGTCATACTGAGTCAGCTGAGTCAAGACCGAATCAACATCTGACTTATCTGAGTGAGCTAACTGGTCAAGGCTGAATGGGTTGAGTTGCACGGCCTAGGCAATTTGCATAGGCCATATCCTCTGTTGCGCTAAGATGGCGCTTCATGTCTTCAGTGTTGCACCACCATGGTGTAATATCCTTCTCAAGCTCATTTTCAGCTGCCATTCTTTCAGTCATAAGCTTAACAGTTCCATTCATTATTATCACCAGCAAACACCACAAACCATTCAATCCTTGCTCCTTCATCTCCACCAGCACCATGTGCATTTCAGCTCAAAGCAATAGCATCACCAGCTCAGGCCAACATCTGTAAACAAGCTTCCTCTCTCACATGAACCAACCCATTACAGTATGTAGCTCCACAATCACCAGCTCATCCTGGCTCAACAAAACCATCAGTTCAGCATCCAACCCAGACTCTGACATAGCAATTCATGCCTGCAACTCATTGTACTCAGTTTAAGCAACTCTCTACTACTATTCATCCCTGCAACTGCAATCAACATCACTGTCAACTGTATTAAACTGGTTCCCTTCACAACTGCATTAGCTCAAAGCTCAATCTCCCCTGCAATCTGGTTAAGTCACTCCATACTCATCTGTTGTGCTTCTCCATTTTAAGCTCAAAACTCAGACACAACAACCACCCAGATCCCAAATAAGACAATCATCTCCAGCACCTGCTTACTAGTTCAGTCCCGCAACATCAAGATATAGCTCACAGAACTAATATATTTCCTCCATTCGAGCTGTAACTGTAACCTAAACATACATGTAATTCAGTCCATTGCAATTGCATCTGCAATTCCATTCACCACGACATGTATAGCTACAAATATCGCCAGAGCCAACGCAGTTCCAATCCTGCAAGTTCATACATTCCTTCCTTTTTCCATGAATGTCAGTTTGAAACCACATCTGCAGCTACTATCCACAATCATCACCACCATAAACTAGCTGCAATACCACTAGCCAATGACCCAGACAACATCCCTCTTCATATTCACTTCAAACCAGATCTCCAATCAACATCATTTCTGAGTATCAGAACTTGAATCTGAGTAATACCCATTCGTTATCAGAGCCTATCTCATACTGCAGCAATCAAAGCAACAGCATCAATGCCTTCTCTAGCTCATCATCATTTCCTGTCTCGGCTGGTGCTTCAACTCATTCACCTGCCATCAAAACCAAACCCATCTCAGATTCTTCTTGTTAAACTCAGCTCTTAATCTCCACAATCATCCATGAATCACAAAATCCAGTATATCCCCTTTGTTCTTCTCATATTTCTTGGCTTAACATAACCCTAACTTTCTCTTCATCCTCAGCTTCATCCAAATCCAAATCCAAAGTCTTTTCCAGTAGCAAGTACCGGGTCGACTGGAGAATATCTCCCAAAAATATAACATAGTTTTTACTCCGGCCTGTCAGAGCCTTGCACAACTTGCGCCAGGGCAAGCAAAATACTTGACGCTACCCGCGCCGTGATTGTTTATGGGCCAGGTTGTAAGTAATCACCGTTTCAAGGGATTACGAATTCTCGACCATTAATGCGGATATGCTTACACCCTGTCCCTGTTGCAGAAGCTACAGGGTATTTCCCCTTCACATCCTGCCTACTGCAGCGCTACAGGGGTTTTCCCCCCTTCACCATCTGCAGGGTTGTCTTTACGTGTTCGCTGATTTAGTGGCATAGAAATTGACGCGGAATATAGATTAAAAAAAAAAAATGGTGGTTTGTTAGTCGTCGTACCTGAAACCCACCTCTTCCACGCGTATCGCCGCCCTCCATGCCTGTCTTTCCAGCGCCTGCTCTGCTGAGAGATTTCGATTGCACATGTCCTTCTTTACGCACTCATCCCAAGTTAGCTTCGGTCGGCCTCTGCGCTGCATCCTTCCTTCCGCACGCCTAATGCAACCCACTCGTACTGGAGCATCATGCGGTCTTCGCTGGAGGTGCCCAAACCAGCGCAGCCGATGCTGGGCAAGCATCTCTTTGATTGGCGCTACCATAAGTTTCTTGCTTATGTACTCATTCCTGATACGGTCATGCCTCGTATGACCGCATGCCCACCTCAGCATCCGCATCTCGGTACTCTTGAGCTTCAAAGTGTCCCGATTGTTCGGCGCCCAACATTCCGCACCATATAGCATGGTAGGCCTGATCGCCGTTTTGTAAAACTTACCCTTAAGCTTTAGGGGGACTTTGCGGTCACAAAGGACGCCAGAAGCCAGACGCCATTTTCCCCAGCCAGATTGTGTTCGATGTCGGATATCCTCCTCGATTCCACCATCACTTTGGAGCCACGATCCCAGGTAGCGAAAGGATTCTTTCTTTGGTAAAGGTTGTCCATCCAGCAAAATGTCCCCCTCAACTGTTCCGGAGTCACTGAGATCGCACTTCAGATACTCGGTTTTGGTTCTACTAAGTTTGAAGCCCTTCGATTCCAGAGTTTGGCGCCATAATTCAAGTTTTTCCTGTACATCTTTATTTAATTCGCCGATAAGCGCCACATCATCTGCAAATAGCATGCACCAAGGGATCTGCAAATAGCATGCGCCACATCCTCAGCTTCATATCATACCTAATCTTCTAATTCATTGTTGAGCTTCAAACTCCTTACAGATTCAAACCCCATCTCTTGAATCTTCTCCATCTCCTCGAAATCAAGCCATTAACATACCCCCTGAGTATCAGCAGCTCAAATTTATCCCAGCATCAGCTTCAGTCACTTGCATCTTCAATCGATCTCAAACCCGTCTGCCAATTATTCGACACACCCATACCATTTGAGAACTCGAATTTCTTCTTTCATGTTCTTCAAAATCTTCGATTTACTCAAACCCATTAGTTAGTTCTCATAAATTCGTTCCCCTGAGTTTCAACCATCTCTCTAATCTCAACAGCATCCAGTTCTCTTCTTCTCTCGATTAACATCACAACCTCACCAGATTCTCTTCAATCTATCGATTTTCTCAGCTTCATAATGGTGCCGCCATCTCTCTCTTTGTTTCAGGTGGAGTAAGTAGAGAATAGACAGATAATGATGAGAGATTTGATTTCTCTCTGAATTTTAGGGTGAGTGTAGGAATAAGTCTAATGGATATAGCCACCCTGGTGTGATACAACCAAGGATGTCTCTAGACACCCAATCATTAGATAAGGGTCGCCAAGAACCTCTGCTCCTTGCTTCTCTAAACTGAACTGCAATGGTTGTGCTTGGCTTGGCTCCCAATAGCAATTGCTCATAAAACGATGCTTTCACCCTTTTAACTCCAAATGAGGAATTTTCTTCTTCTTTTGCTCATCATGACTCCAAAGTACCTAATAAACTCAAAAAACAATCATAAGATACATATTTTACAAGATAAATAGCAAAGAAAGCATAAATACTATATAATAATTAAGGTGTTTACAACACCTATCAAATTCCCCCACACTTAGACTTTGCTAGTCCTCGAGCAAATCAAACAAAACAATTATAAAACATACATACAACTCCATTTCGTCGAGGCTACGGTCACACTTAGCATGTATAACAAGCCTTTAAACCCCTAGGTGTCCCTAGTGGACGAGTTATAATCTCGTGAGGGCTTACTAGAGATATACCCACAAAACCTACTTTTCCAACTTACTAGTTCTCCGAAATGATAGCATCCAACACGCTAAGAAGACATAGAAATTATGCACACTAGTCATAAGAAGTTAGACATATATGAACACAATCTCATCCTTAAAAGTTGAGAGAGAAATAACCATCCCTTATTGAAAGAATCCAGGTTAGAGAGTGATCGAAAGTCTCGACTCTGCCTCACCAGAAAGGGTTTTATGAATTTGCTCTCAATAATAAACAACTTTTTTATAGGTCACACATGTGTCCAGGTAGGAATGAAGGGAGAAATCCTGCGACACCTTGAATGGTAGGAAGGCAAAAACCCTCCGAATTGTTTTGAAAACCCACATCTTTTATTGTTTTGGAAACCTTTTTTTTTTTTTTTTTTTTTTCTGACGATCTCTAAAAAAGGAAATCAACCACTTAAGGAAGGTGGGAATATGCTTACTTACCTCGTTATCCGTTCGACGTGCAGTTAGCACCACTCTCACAACATCCATAGAAACGTCTTCGGTCTTCAATCCTTTTCTTCATCTTCGTCTTCGGTCTTCAACTAGTGATGATAACTCTTGAACTTCGTAGAATCTTGACAATGTAACACTTTTCTCTAATTCCTTGTTGCTTGAAACTTCATTATGGATATTCCTTCTTTCCATTGGCTTTATTGAAAGAATACAAAACTAAAAAAAACGAACTACACAAACCAAAATATGATACAACACATTTTTCTTGTCTCTTTTTTTTTCTTTATTATTATTATTTATTTATTTTTCTCTTTTTTTTTTTAGAGAGACAAGAAAAATAAAATTAATACAAAACGAAAAACAAAATAAAACACAACAAAAATTAAAACTAATAATGAACCTAATGAAATTTTCTCTTGTTTTTTTCTTTCTTTTTTTCTTATTTTCAATTTTTTTTTTTTTTACAAGGGACCTATCATAATGATGACCATGTCCCAAGTTTTTTTTTTTCCCTTGAGACAAGAGAAAATAAAATACAAATAAGATAAGATAAAATAAAATAAAAATGCAAGTACAAAGGTCATGGTGTAAGTACTTTACCGCTTGATTCTTCACAACTTGTATGTCTCGATATCATAAACTTCTTGAACTCTCATCTTGATAATCTCCGCTCTTGCACATAAGTCTCCAACTTGTAAAAATTCTGCTCCTTGTCTTGTTGCTTTACTTGAATCTGAAATCTGCTCATTTCTGTACTGTTGCTTGTAAACCTTGAACGTCTTCAACTTCCCTTCGAATTTTTGATGCTCCTCTTGTTGATGATGATGGTGTTTCTATGGACCTGTTGATGTAGAGAGAGATAAAGTGGATGGTGCTAACTGCGAACAAGATTACAAGTGGTATGTAAGTTAGCAATTCGATGTCACCCCCATGATTGATAAACTAGCACTCAAGAGATCAAAATAGTGCTTCTATTGGTGGGAGGTTGGGTAGCTCACCATTCTATCCGGATTAACGTACGATGACACACACTCTAAAAGCACATATTTAGACACGTACAAAGAATTGAAGGTCGGTGCCTCACATGATGTAACAATAAGTAGTCTCCACTATAGGGGATCACAACTCTAATACTAAATTCAGTCTGCACCTCAGTTGCCACTGGCATGGTTAAATCCAACTTTAACTCTCTGTAGATACTGTCGAAATCCGTTAAGACCTCTAAAATATCTAAAAATGGGAATCACGTGGAAATTATTATTAAGAAGTTGCCACCCAACTTAGGGAGTTGGGACCCAAAATAAGAACTGGTCCAATATTCAGAAAAAGGTCCAGAAATCAAGTTACGGGTTAGGAAGGTGTGAGGCACCCAGCCCGTCCAACCCGAAGATTGGCCTCTACTTTATAATTGGGATTTTAGGGATTTTGACCGTTAAACACAAGATATAAAATACTAAACTCATAAAAATATAACACAAGAAAATATTAAATACTCCTGCTAACTGTTTATCCTTCAAAGCAAAAAAACAAACTGATCTCAAAACAAGAATAGAATTATCATTATCATGAAAGTGATCACCAGCTGAAACTATTATTAACCGAAAAATAAATCAAAACAATGCAAATATATCATAAAAATTATTTTTATTATGGCAATTCAACTATATATACGTTCCATAGAAAATTCTAGTGAATGATCAACTAATCCGAGAACGGACAAATGAAACTGGGAAGAATCCTTAGCTAGTCTTGTTGCCAAGACAGTAATGTTGGCAAGCAATAAGTAGTCATCAACCAATAGTATATATGCTAGCTAGTAGGATACGTAATTCTCTTATTTTAATTTTCAACCAAAACAGTAGACTATTGGATGGGCTAAACCACTATCAATAAGCCAAGACTAAAGTTGGGTAGACAATAGGTGAACACGGAGCAAAGAAAAAGAATACGCGTGGTCATAGAATATGGAGAACATGCATTATTACTTTTAATAACATTCAAACACGAAGCATCAGTACATGAGAGCCATGAAATCTGCTCAAATGAAACGATGACAAAATTAATAAATAGCTTAAAGATTAACCTGTTTTTGCTGCGACCAATAATGTTACTTAAATGGAGATATTCCAACAACGAGTAATTCCCGCAAAATCGTATCCGGAATCCAATTTATTAAAACGACCTTTACCGAATTTTTTTTTCTTTAGCTTTTTCTCTCAATTTTTTTTCTTCTCCAAGATATCTACCCAAATTTTGTCCCTTAAACTCATGAATTAGCTCCCTATTTATAGTCTTCTTCCATCAACTATGACCGTAGGATTAATTGATCTCGATCGAATGATTCCCACTAAAACTCTAAATATCATTACTAACTTTATCAAAATCATTTCCATTTAACAAAAATATTACATATTATTTCATTTCATTTTCTAAAATTATAAAAGATATCAATTAATTCATATGATTCTAGCTAAATGGGAAATTCTTGGGAACAAAGGAACTTAGTGTCAAAACTATGTCGACATTTTACTTGAGATGGGTGGACTTAATTTTAGTTTATAGGAAATGGACCAGGGTGCATATGGATTTATGAAATGGACTTGCTGCCACTTACGTACAAGATACCAAACTTGAGTACTTAGTGGACATTGGGTTATGGTGGATTTCTTATGAATTGGTTAAGTCCACTACTGACCGAACTTTGCATAACTATGGTTTGTTGGTCGACATTTTTGGTGACCTACAACTCTAGCTAGCTTAGTCTCAACGTTCTGGTCGAGACTTATATAGGGTTCGACGCCTTAGCCCATTCCGGATACGATCTGCGGCATATTTTCATGACCGTCCAAAATTGGGGTGTCTACACTCTCATACAAGCAACAAACCCGATCATGTTCTCTGTAATCTTTAAGTTCAGTCACTCTTGTGAGAATTTCGATGTAATCTTAGCGACATGTATACTATGTGACTCTAAACTAACTAAAAGTTGGAGTTTTTCATGCACTAATTCACACAAAAGTTGAAAATTTATGAAAAATTTTACAATGCAAATGCTTAACCACTCCCCCACACTTAAATTTTACATTGTCCTCAATGTAAATTGAATCGTCCAAAGAAAGTCAAGGTGGGAAATCTTATAATGATATGCGACAAGAAAAAGTAAATACAAGACAAGAAAAAAAAAAAACTAAAAACAAGACAAGAAAATAAAATAAAAATAAGACAAGAAATACTCATCCTATGGGTTGCCTCCCATGTAGTGCTTGGTTTAAAGTCGTCAGCCCGACTATCTCCTTGCTTTCTAAGACTCCTCCAGAGGGAGTACTTCCACAAGGTTAGCTCCTTCCACAACTTCCGAAGAGAAGTTCTCATAATATGGTTTCAACCGGTGCCCATTTACTTTAAGTTCATTTCCTGTAGCTAAACTACGAATTTCCACTGCACCATGAGAAAACATATTAGTCACAATAAAAGGTCCAATCCAACGTGACCTTAATTTACCCGGAAATAATTACAAGCGAGAATTAAACAAAAGCACTTTCTTCCCAATGCAAAAATTGTTTCTTTGTGATCATATTATCATGAAATGCTTTCGTCTTTTCCTTGTAAATACGTGATCTTTCAAATGCATCATTGCGAATCTCTTCTAGCTCTTGGAGTTGTAACTTCCTTTGCTTTCCAGCACCATCCAACTCCATATTGCATTGCTTAATAGCCCAAAATGCCTTATGCTCAATTTCAACGGGTAAGTGACAAGGTTTACCATAAAAAAGCCTAAAGGGAGACATCCTAATAGGTGTCTTGTATGTGGTTCTATACGCCCACAAAGCATCATTGAGTCGCGAACTCCAATCCTTCCTTGTTGGATTCACCGTCTTCTCTAGAATGGATTTCACCTCTAGGTTGGAAACCTCGGCTTGTCCATTTGTTTGTGGATGGTAAGGTGTTGAATCCTATGCGACACGTTGTACTTCCTTAACAAGCTTTGGAAGAACTTGTTTTTTAAATGTGAACCTACATCACTAATTATGGCTCTTGGAATTCCAAACCTTGCAAAAATGTTTGCTTGCACAAAATCTGAAACCACTTTAGAATCATTAGTTGGGGCGGCCTTAGCTTCCATCCATTTCGAGACATAATCAACATCAAGCAAGATATAATAATTCCCACTAGAATTGACAAAAGGGCCCATAAAATCAATTCCCCATACATCAAAAACCTCAACAAATTGAATAATAGTTTGTGACATTTGATTACGAGCACCTAGATTGCCTGTTCTTTGGCATCTATCACATGTGGTACAAAATGCATGTGCATCCTTAAACAAAGTTGGCCAAAAGAAACCGCATTCTAGTACCTTGAGAGCGGTTCTCTTGCTCCCAAAGTGTCCTCCACAAGCATAAGAGTGACAAAAAGACAAGATAGAGTTAAATTCAGATTCGGGAACGCACCTTCGTATTACTTGGTCACTACAATGTTTCCATAAGTATGGATCATCCCATATGTATTGGTTTCCTAACTTCTTAAGTTTGTCTCTCTCAGCACGAGACAAGTTCTTTGGGATTTGTTTAGAAACTAAGTAATTAACAATATCAGCGTACCATGGTTCTCCAAAGGCAATTGAGAATAGTTGCTCATCCGGGAAACTTTCACACAATGGGATAGGTTCCTTGTCCACAACAAGACGGCTCAGGTGATCCGCAATGGTGTTCTCAATTCCTTTCTTGTCTTTGATCTCTATATCAAATTCTTGCAATAGTAAAATCCATCGTATGAGCCTCGGTTTCGCCTCTTTCTTCATAAGCAAGTACCTAAGCGCTACATGATCAGAAAAAACAACAACTTTTGTACCAATTAGATAAGAGCGAAACTTTTCCAAAGCAAAAACAATAGCTAATAACTCTTTTTCAGTGGTTGTGTAGTTTTGTTGGGCTTCATTGAGTGTCCTAGAAGCATAATAAATGGTATGAGGTATCTTCCCCACATGCTTCCCAAGCACCGCACCAACCGCATAGTCACTTGCATCACACATGAGCTCAAAAGGCTTTCTCCAATTCGGTGGTTTAATGATAGGGGATGAAATCAAAAGTTCTTTCAAACGATTGAATGCCGCCACACACTTTTCATCAAAGTTAAAAACCACATCTTTATGCAATAAGTTGCAAAGTGGTGATGCTATCTTGGAAAATCCTTGATGAATCTTCGATAAAAACCTGCGTGACCAAGAAAAGAGCGTGTCTCCCTCACCGTAGTGGGAGGGGTTAAAGCACGAATAAGGTCTGTCTTAGATTTATCAACTTCCAAGCCTTTAGAAGATATTATATGGCCTAAAACTATGCCATGAGTTACCATAAAATGGCACTTCTCCCAATTCAGCACAAGGTTTGTTTCAACACATCGTTCAAGGATTAATGACAAGTTGTTCAAGCAAAGGTCAAATGAATCACCAAAGACACTAAAATCATCCATGAATACTTCTATTATGTTTTCAACATATTCCGAAAAGATACTTACCATACACCTTTGGAAGGTAGCTGGAGCATTGCACAAACCAAAAGACATCCTTCTATAAGCAAAAGTACCGAAATGACAAGTAAAAGTAGTTTTCTCTTGATCCTACGGTGATATCACAATCTGATTGTAACCTGAATAGCCATCAAGGAAACAATAGTAAGAGTGTCCATCTAAACGTTCAAGCATTTGATCAATAAATGGCAAAGGAAAGTGATCTTTTCTAGTGGTGGCATTCAATTTCCTGTAATTAATACAAACCCTCCAATAGGTTTGCACACGAGTTTGGACAAGTTCGTTCTTATCATTCTCTACCACCATCACACCTGATTTCTTTGGTACCACTTGTACCGGGCTTACCCACTTGCTGTCGAATATGGGGTAGATAACACCCACATCCAAAAGCTTAAGTATCTCCTTTTTCACAACTTCCATTATTGGGGGTTCAACCGACGTTGCGCTTCCCTTATAGGCTTTGCATCGTCTTCCAAACGGATCTTGTCCATACAAACGGCAGGGCTTATCCCCTTGATATCGGCAATTGTCCATCCTATGGCCGTCTTGTAGTCCTTAGCACCCTTAGAAGATTTTGCTCCTGTAATTCACTAAGCTAGTTAGAAACAATCACGGGTAAGTCTTCCTCGTCACCCAAGTACAAATACTTTAAGTGACTTGGAAGAGGTTTCAATTCCAACTTTGGAGATTTAACAATAGAAGGCAGAAGTTTTTCATCATTGCAAGGTAAAGAAGCATATGAAATATTCTTAAGTGCAGATTTTTCCGGTAATGAGTCAAGAGAACCAATGGTTTCCTTAATCTCATCACCGTACTCCAAACCATCATCAATATGTGTAGTGAGCACGGTTTCCAAAGTATCAGCGCCATTCAACTCAAACATTTGTTGCGCCAATGTGTCCATCACATCAATGGAGAAACAAGAGTGGACATAACTAGGATATCTCATCATCTCGAAAATGTTGAAACGTATTATTTCTCCATCAAATTCCATAGTCAGCGTTCCCTTGTCAACATCAATAATGTTTTTCGCCGTTTTCATGAAGGGACGCCCAAGTAGTAATGGAAGAGACGAGTCCGGTGAACCTTCATCCATCTCTAACACACAAAAGTCAGCTGGAAATACTAGTTGATTAACCTGCACAAGAACATCCTCAACAATACCCATTGGGTAGACATTAGAGCGATCGGCTAATTGCAACACAATTCCAGACTTTTTAAGAGGACCTAAATCAAGTGAATTATACATAGATGCGGACATAACATTTACGGATGCGCCTAAGTCCAACATAGCTTTGTTAAATGTAGTGTTACCAATTTTGACGGGAATGTCAAAGCTACCGGGATCCTTGCACTTAAGTGGAAGTTTGTATTGTAAGATTGCCGAAGCATTCCCCCCCACACTTAGCACTTCACTACCTTTGAGCCTTTGCTTATTGGTACACAAGTCCTTCAACACCTTTGCATACTTCGGAACTTGCTTGATAGCATCTATGAGTGGTATGTTACATGGACCTTCTTGAGAATGTCTAAAATCTTCTTTTCTAGTTCCGCCTTCTTGGAATTTGCAAATCTGCGAGGAAAAGGAAAAGGAGGAACATAAGTGAAAATAGGAGTTTTAGAGTTAGGAATAGGTACCTCAGAAGTTTGGGGAGAATCCTCATTCTTCTCCTCCAAAACAGGTTCCTTTGGAGCTTCCTCTTTACCCGAATCAGTAACTTCGGGTTGCACAAGTTGTGTACCACTTCTCAACGTAATTGCATTGACACCCTCTTTTGGGTTGATAGGTTGATAAGGGAGTTTCCCACCATTTTGTTCCTTCAATTGGTTCAACTCAATAGCCCTAGAACCAACTTGAGTTTGCAACTCCTTAACCGTACTCTCCGTTCTTTGCATAAAAGATTTCAACAACTTTTCCATACTTGACCCCTGATTTTGAGGTTGTTGTTGTTGTTGTGGAAATTATTGTTGCTAAAATTGTTGTTGTGGTGGTTGAAATCCACTTGGGCGGTTGAAGTTGGGTTGTTGAACCGCTCCTTGCTTGTTGGCATAGCTAAAATTGGGGTGATCTCTCCATCTTGGATTGTAAGTGTTGGAGTAAGGATCATACCGTCTTTGCTGATTTGGAAAGACCGCACTAGCTTGCTCCAACTCTTCATCATATGAAGGTAAAATAACCGCAGCCATCTTTTGCATCATCTTCTCCATGCTCCCCATCCTTTGATCAAAGTGTGATGATGAATCACTAACTTCATGCACCTACCTAACCATTGGTTCACCTCTTGTGTAGAATTGTTGCGAGTTCGAAGCCATGCTTTCAATCAACTCGGTAGCTTGGGCCACCGTCTTGTTCACTAGTACACCACCACCCGCGGCGTCAAGAAGATATCTATCCCTTGTTTGGAGACCTTCGTAGAAGTATTGGATTATCATAGCGTCACTGAATTGATGGTGTGGACAGCTTTCCACCAATCTCTTGTATCGCTCCCAACATTCATACAATGACTCTCCCACATTTTGCTTTATCCCACAAATATCCTTGCGAATTTGAGTAGCCTTTGATGCAGGAAAATACCTCTCTAAGAAAAGTTTCTTCAACCCATTCCATGTTGTGACACTTCCGGAAGGAAAGTAATACAACCATTCCTTGGCATTGCCCGCCAAAGAGAATGGGAAAGCTTTCAACAGAGCTCCATCCGCATTAGTCTCCGTTGGAAGCATGGCCATGACTATGGTATGGAAGTCCATAAGATGTTTGTTTGGGTCTTCATTCACCATGCCATGAAACTTTGGTAACTCTATAATCAACCCCGGATTGATCTCGAAGGTTGAGTTTGTTTGAATACACCATTGTTGTGTATCCAACTTGTGAGAAGCCAAGTCTTTAGTGTACGATCACCCATTGCTTCTTATTCTTGTTCAAAAGGTGGTTCTTGTTCAACTGAAACCTCTTATTCTAGAACTTCTTCTTCTTGCTGGAAAGTCTCTCCTTCCACTTCCAACTCTTGTTCTTCTGTCTCGTTAAGTCTTGGTTGAAGTATTGTTTCTTCACGAGTAGTTATCCCGCACCTTGGATAGTTCCAATTTTTGGGAGCCAGGGATTAGTACCTGAAAAAAAATGCTTGCAAACAAGTGAGAACACGAGACAAGAAACAAAAAACAAAGATATAAGCAAAAACAAAAATAAGAAACTAAAAACTTAATAACTAGCCGAATGCCTCCCCGACAACGGCGCCAAAATTTGATCGCTGTCGTATGCGTCAAAAATAATTTCACTTTCCTAAAGTATATGATAAGAAAGAGTTCGTTTCCACAGACAGGCAATTGTAGTTATTGTATTTTTAATTTCCAAAGTAACCAAGTTGGGGGTATTTCTGATTTTTATGCAAGTAATAAAAGTAAATTAAAAGCAAAGCAAATTGGAGAAAGTAATCACTGAGAGAAAGATATTGGTCAAGGAATTCATCTTCAATCTTAAACAAGTGCTTGCATAAATGATTAGAATTACAATTTAATCTCTTTATCATCAAAAGCCTAGAGTATCAAGAGAGCAAGATAATCAAGTAATTTCCTAAGTTCATTAACACACACATTAGAGCTGCGTATGTGAATTCTACCTAAAGAATAACCTAACGCCTTGCGCTGATTAAGTTCAATTCCTAGGAGCATTAAGTTTGGGAAATCGGCTAATCAATGCAATTGTCATACATTGCGCATGAGAATTCGGACAATGGTTAAACTCTACATATGATTACAAGAGTGTATCACTACAAACTGTAATCATATCATGCTACTTGTATTTGGGTTATCGCTTGATTAAAAACCCTAAAATAGCTATGGACAAGGATGTAAGTTCAATTAATTGGCCACTTAACTAAACAAACATCTAAATCCTATCACAATACATCAATCATGTGATTATAAAAACAGTAGAGATTTGAACGATAATCAAGAGAGAAAACCAATACATAACTCAAGAACAAGTTTTTAGATATAGGACTGCATCCTTAACCAATAAGTAATAAATTAGCTACTCATAGCTATGGAGTTCATCAACATAATAATAATAATTGAATAAAGAAGATGAAAGCAAAGAAAACCCTAGTAGCGTAAGTAAAAGCGGCTATCTCCCAAGCTCAAAGAATAATACGTGATCCATAAAGTTATAGAAGTCTTTCTTTTATATTCCTTTGCTTTCCAAAACTAGGTCAAGTCTCAAAAGTCCAAAACAAAGATGTCCACCAAGCCCATATGTAGAGAAAAACCCATGCAGAATTCTTCCCAAAAATTATCGCCGGAAAACTGATTCCATGTCGAAAGTTGGCCGGAAAAGTAGTCGGAGAGTAGCACAGGTGACCGGCAAAGTCCACCCGGTTACCGGTCAAATCTTAGGTCAAGCACCGAGTCATACCGAGTCAGCTGAGTCAAGACCAAATCAGCATCTTACTTGGCTTAGTGAGCTAACTGGTAAAGGCTGAATGGGTTGAGTTGCACGGCCTAGGACATTTGCACAAGCCATATCCTCTGTTGCGCTAAGATGGCGCTTCATGTCTTCAGTGTTGCACCACCATGGTGTAATATCCTTCTCAAGCTCATTTTCATCTGCCATTCTTTCAGTCATAAGCTTAACAGTTCCATTCATTCTTAACACCAGCAAACACCACAAACCATTCAATCCTTGCTCCTGTATCTCCACCAGCACCATGTGCATTTCAGCTCAAAGCAACAACATCACCAGCTAAGGACAACATCTGTAAACAAGCTTCCTCTATCACATGAGCCAACCCATTACAGTATGTAGCTCCACAATCACCAGCTCATCCTGGCTCAACAAAACCATCAGTTCAGCATCCAACCCAGACTCTGACATAGCAATTCATACCTGCAACTCATTATACTCAGTTTAAGCAACTCTCTGCTACTATTTATCCCTGCAACTGCAATCAACATCACTGTCAACTGTATTAAACTGGTTCCCTTCACAACTGCATTAGCTCAAAGCTCAATCTCCCCTGCAATCTGGTTAAGTCACTCCATACTCATCTGTTGTGCTTCTCCATTTTAAGCTCAAAACTCAGACACAACAACCACCCAGATCCCAAATAAGACAATCATCTCCATCACCTGCTTACTAGTTCAGTCCCGCAACATCAAGATATAGCTCACAGAACTAATATATTTCCTCCATTCGAGCTGTAACTGTAACCTAAACATACATGTAATTCAGTCCATTGCAATTGCATCTGCAATTCCATTCACCACGACATGTATAGCTACAAATATCGCCAGAGCCAACGCAGTTCCAATCCTGCAAGTTCATACATTCCTTCCTTTTTCCATGACTGTCAGTTTGAAACCACATCTGCAGCTACTATCCACAATCATCACCACCATAAACCAGCTGCAATACCACTAGCCAATGACCCAGACAACATCCCTCTTCATATTCACTTCAAACCAGATCTCCAATCGACATCATTTCTGAGTATCAGAACTTGAATCTGAGTAATACCCATTCGTTATCAGAGCCTATCTCATACTGCAGCAATCAAAGCAACAGCTTCAATGCCTTCTCTAGCTCATCATCATTTCCTGTCTCGGCTGGTGCTTCAACTCATTCACCTGCCATCAAAACCAAACCCATCTCAGATTCTTCTTGTTAAACTCAGCTCTTAATCTCCACAATCATCCATGAATCACAAAATCCAGTATATCCCCTTTGTTCTTCTCAGATTTCTTGGCTTAACATAACCCTAACTTTCTCTTCATCCTCAGCTTCATATCATACCTAATCTTCTAATTCATTGTTGAGCTTCAAACTCCTTACAGATTCAAACCCCATCTCTTGAATCTTCTCCATCTCCTCGAAATCAAGCCATTAACATACCCCCTGAGTATCAGCAGCTCAAATTTATCCCAGCATCAGCTTCAGTCACTTGCATCTTCAATCGATCTCAAACCCATCTGCCAATTATTCGACACACCCATACCATTTGAGAACTCGAATTTCTTCTTTCATGTTCTTCAAAATCTTCGATTTACTCAAACCCATTAGTTAGTTCTCATAAATTCGTTCCCCTGAGTTTCAACCATCTCTCTAATCTCAACAGCATCCAGTTCTCTTCTTCTCTCGATTAACATCACAACCTCACCAGATTCTCTTCAATCTATCGATTTTCTCAGCTTCATAATGGTGCCACCATCTCTCTCTCTTTGTTTCAGGTGGAGTAAGTAGAGAATAGACAGACAATGATGAGAGATTTGATTTCTCTCTGAATTTTAGGGTGAGTGTAGGAATAAGACTAATGGATATAGCCACCCTGGTGTGATACAACCAAGGATGTCTCTAGACACCCAATCATTAGATAAGGGCCGCCAAGAATGTCTGCTCCTTGCTTCTCTAAACTGAACTGCAATGGTTGTGCTTGGCCTTGCTCCCAATAGCAATTGCTCATAAAATGATGCTTTCACCCTTTTAACTCCAAATGAGGAATTTTCTTCTTCTTTTGCTCATCATGACTCCAAAGTACCTAATAAACTCAAAAAACAATCATAAGATACATATTTTACAAGATAAATAGCAAAGAAAACATAAATACTAGATAATAATTAAGGTGTTTACAACACCTATCACACAGACACCAGAAATTTTGTTAACGAGGAAACCGCAAATGCATAAAAACCCCGGGACCTAGTCCAGATTTGAACACCACACTGTATTAAGCCGCTACAAACACTAGCCTACTACAAGTTAACTTCAGACTGGAATGTAGTTGAGCCTAACCAATCTCATACTTATCAAGGTACAGTCGCGTTCCTTACGCCTCTAAATCCTAGCAGGACTCTGCGCACTTGATTCCCTTAAATGATCTCACCCACAACTAAGATTTGCTACGACCCAAAGTCAAAGACTTAATAAACCAATCTGTCTCACACAGAAAAGTCTATTGAATAGATAAATCTATCTCCCACAGAAATACCTATGAGTTTTGTTCCGTCTTTTTATAAATCAAGGTGAACAGGAACCAATTGATAAACCATACTTATATTCCCAAAGAACAACCTTGTAATATCAATCACCTCACAATAATCTTAATCGTATGGTAGCAAAAAAAGATATTGTGGAATCACAAACGATGAGACGAAGATGTTTGTGACTACTTTTTATCTTGCCTATCGGAGATTAAATCTCGAGCAAATCTTAGAGAAGATAGTACTCAATCACGATAGAAAACAACAAGATCAGAACACGCAACTACATAGAAAATAGTTGGGTCTGGCTTCACAATCCCAATGAAGTCTTCAAGTCGTTAACCTACAGGGTTTTGGAAAAAACCTAAGGTTAAAGGAGAATCGACTCTAGTCACAACTAGTATCACACATGAGGTGTGGGGATTAGGTTTCCCAGTTTCTAGAGTTCTCCTTTATATAGTTTTCAAATCAGGGTTTGCAATCTAAGTTACCTTGGTAACAAAGCATTCAATATTCACCGTTAGATGAAAACCTGATTAGATTCAAGCTAATATCTTTCAACCGTTAGATTCAACTTAGCTTGTTATACACAAATGAAATGTTCTTTCATTTAGATAAGGTAAACCGTACCTAAACATGTGCACACGGTTGGTTCAACAATAGTTAACCGAAGTTAGCCATATGAATACTTTCTTATCAACCTTGTTCATCTCAATCACAACTAATTCAAATGACTCAAATGAAACTAGTTCTAGAGTTGTTCAATTGTTTATATTCTCATAGAAGTATACAAGACACAATTGAAGAAAAATCGATTTTGATTCACTCGAATCAATTCATGAACATTATAGCTACGGTTTGCAAAAGATTGCATTCCTTAATATATAAATGTATTAGTTCATGAATAAACCGATTTTAGAACTTAACCTACTCAGGTACGCATACCTAAGTAGACGGACTGAGTTTGGGTTCGCCAGTACGCATACCACCAACCTTAGTTTAAATTCCGGAACTTGAAACTTATGATAGTACGCATATCAGTATGCATACTTAAGTTCCCGGACTTTCACAAAACCAATTAGTACGCATACGGGTATGCATACCATGGTTCCCGGACTTTCTCCAAACCAAGCAGTACGCATACGGGTATGCATACCATGGTTTTCAGATATGGATAACATATATGCAAGTACGCACACTATGCTATATCCAATCATGGTTAATCGTTCTAAACTTCATTTTCAATCATTGAAACATTCTCGGAAGACGGTAATAGCTGTCTCACACAAACTATTAGCTTCAAAGCAATTTTCAAGTGATCGAATGATCAATACCAAACATTCTGAGTCTACATCAAATGACTGTCTCACACAAATCATGTAAGATGTTACAAGGAGATTTCCACATGATAATCTTTTAACTAGCTTCAAGAACATAAGATAAACTTGGTTAAAGCAAAAGCTTACCAAAACATATTTCAAGAAATATGTAAGCGAGTTAAACTCAGCTCGAAATATCAAAAGTGTATAAACTTAAAACTATATCGTTATACGACTTTTGTCTCAAGAAGGAGACAGAGTAGAAATAGAATTTCTGTGTGATAGATGAGTTCAAGTCTTCACATACCTTTTGTTGATGAAGTTCCACAAGCTCACCTTAGTAGTTCTTCGTCTTCAATCGATGAACGCCATGAAGTCTAAAGATCAACTACACAATCTATCCTAATCCGAGACTTAACCGTAGATAGACTAGAAATCAAGACTTATAGTTTTGGCAACTAAACTTGACAAACAAGCTTGAGATAGCAACGCTTGCGAGTTCGACCGATCAATGCTCTAACAATCTCCCCCTTTGTCAATTTT
Source organism: Papaver atlanticum (assembly GCA_023531105.1). Taxonomy (NCBI): domain Eukaryota; kingdom Viridiplantae; phylum Streptophyta; class Magnoliopsida; order Ranunculales; family Papaveraceae; genus Papaver; species Papaver atlanticum. Next base: position 5,302,379 of record JAJJMB010014260.1, on the reverse strand, counting down.
AGTGACAAAACTAACAATACATATGGATTACAAAATAAATAAACTTTGTAGCTTCTCATCCAAATGCTTGATCTCCTTTGTTCTTCAACATTACTCGAAATCTTCATCACTTCTAAGTACTCCATGATTCTAAAGGTGTTCAACACAGCATCATAGTTGTTGAAGATCCGTAGCTATAACAATATATAAAAACAAGATGTTTTCGTATTGTTATACAGTGTCATAGTATTATTACACAGTATCAAAGTTCAATTGTATCACAACTTTGACAATAACACTATGGTGATATGTATCACTCCCCCTTAGTCACTACTTCATCTCACATGAAAACCACCCCCCTTACATAATGATCCGTAAACCATATGTATTTGTAGTGTGAACTACACATTAATTCTCCCCCTTTTTGTCAATAAAAATTGGCAAAGGTACGAAAACTAGTGGGATCATAATGAAATTTTCATAGAGATACTTCATGACCAAAAGAAAGCATATCAACTTTGTTTAGATGCAATCATATAGCCGAAACTAAATGCTTTCATCAAGGAGTTTATAAAGATACAAGATAACCCCTATTATATTCCGCAACCGCACTCCCCACAAAGATTTGGCAATTAAGCACAAGTTCAATTAAGAACTTCCCCCATTAAATGTCATTCCCGAAATAACAACAAGAGCGACCTTACTTTTACGAGAAAAGAGGGATTTCTTTGGACACTACAAATAACATGAAAACATGAATTTGTAATCCAAAATACTCAATTAAATTAACCACAAGAGAACCCATGATTAATTTAATCGGAAATGCTCAACATAAGAGAACTTACGGAGCCACACGGTATATCACAAAAAGTGGATCAGGGAAGCACCAATACTGTGGAATATACAAGATTCATTCTATTTTTCATCAATATTTGCATAAAGACATATAATAGACTTAATATTTGCAACCAAAAGTTCAACCTATCTTCATCAATATTTGCATAATGACACAATAGGCTTAACTTTTGTTGTCAAAAGTTCATTCTATCTTTTATCAATAAAGACATATGATAGACTTAACTTTTGAGTAAAATATGGGACAATAACAGTTCACGGACGCAAACACACATATCCCATAACCAGTTGCAATATACAAAACCATAAAGATTAATATTGCAAAATCATTTTCCAAATAAACTTTAGAATTTAAATAAATAAATATAAAAACATTGCAAGATGAAAATCGTTTGAAATAGCTATGTGTACTCACAATAATTGTTATTCCAAACCCTAGTTATCCTTCTTAAAAACACAAGAATAAAATTCTCATAAGAAGTTTCCTAGACATAACGAAAAATAACAAGCAAAAATCAAAAGACTCCTAAACCAACAAAACCGATCATGAACGGATATCAACGATCACTTCCGGAACCCCTACGAGTCTTGAGTCCTTTGAGTGATTGACAGCATCTACTGCTTCTTCAGAGAAGATATCCTCATTGAGAAGATCTTTAACATGTGTCTTCATGAGAACAAGGTCTGAATTAACCTTTTTCAACTCAATTCTTAACACATCAAGATCCTTCGTAGTATCAACTAGTTGCAGTTTTGCTTCCTCAAAGTATTTAAGGAAATCATGAACCACTTCAGCAGAAAACATATCCTTATTCTCAACATCCTGATGAGTATAGGCATAGTAGCATGAGGCATCAAGATTTTGATAACCATCTTCTACTAGGGTTCTTTTCTTTCTCCCTTTGGACTCGAAACCAAGACCTTTATCAAGAAAACCTCTTACAAAACCAGCAATGCGAGAAGGTGAAGACATTCTTGACAAATAAAGACAATAACCTAGAGTATGCGTACGTGACTCAATAGGTTGGGTATTTAAATGGTTTCCTAGGGACGATAAGTCTTAGGGTTTCTAAAGGCAGTTCGTGACAAGTAAGTCATAGGTACCCATATGAACACAATCCGAACCCAAACCAAAACCAAACAGAAACATACCTTTTTGCAAGGTAAGACAAGGCAGTAATTTTGCTACTGTTGATAGTGGTTTTTAGTTCAGGGATAAAATTGTAAAACCCTATATTCAATGCGCCATCGCTCTTCAAAGAGGTTGAGCCATTTAAAAGTGATGAGTGCTCAAACCTCTCAACTTACATATGTATTGAGCAATTCAGTATATTCAATGCGCCATCGCTCTGCAAAGAGGTTGAGCCATTTAAAAGTGATGAGTGCTCAAACCTCTTAACTTACATATGTATTGAGCAATTCAGTATATTCAATTAAATTTGTCCAGAATGGTGCGTGTAGCAGCAATCCCAAATATTCTGTGAATTTTATTCCCCACCGGCATTATTCACTAATGCATTGACCTGCCTAGTATTTTCCTATGCAATGTTCCCAGCCGAACTCTCAATATTGGCATGACATGACGATAAATGTTCACTCGCAGATGAGTAGCATGAATCTCCCGAAGTGTCAGTATTGAGACCTGCATGAGAACACTCACATAGGCTACACCACCCTCTGACAAAGAGATCAGCGTGTTTACACACTTTTTAATTAAAAGTTAGCGTGATCAAACGTGTTTAAATTCCTTAAGGAAAATCTAGACTGTCCATATCAGGCCTAGCCTAGCCTACTCCTAGCGGAACTAGGCGATCACCCTGATAAACACCGGCGGGCCCACTAACATCCCGACCGGTCGAAATTCTTTTCGCTCATCCGCTACACCCTTGAATGCTCGCCAAAACATGGGTGATCGCGTTGTTTTAAAAAAGAGCTCTAACGAGCTAAAACCGACAAAAACGGTCTCAAACAAATCACGACCGCCCAACTTAGCTAGCCTAGTTGGACGGCTTAGATTTTCCTTCAAACGATCAAAGAAGTGATGGCATGTTCACCGGCGACCCAGCTACACCCATGATCGATCGACTTGTCCACGGCAAGCCAAGAGTGTATAGAATCGTTCGCCCAAAGTAGGGTGAACACGCTGCTTTGGAAACCCTAGTTTGCGTTGCGGCGACACACTACAGTCGCAAATCGATCACAACCATCCATCTTCACCAGCCACATTGAGTGGCTTAGATCCAATTTCAGGCGGCCCAAGAGACGTCAGCGTGCTCACTGACAAACCACCTTTGCACATGGCCGATCGGCCTGCTCAAACTAGCGCCCAGCGCTTCCGAACAATCACCCAACAGAGGTTGGTCGCGTTGTTTGCATAATCCAATGGCAATACGCAACTTCCGCAAATCATCTCTTCCATCCAACTTCGCTAGCCTAGTCGGATGGTTTAGATTTATTTTCAGGACGCCAACAAGGTAACGCTATGATCATCGGCCACCCCTCTTCCACAAGGAGCGATCGACCAAGTGGTAACTCACCCATAGGGTTCCCAAACGATCGCCCAAAGGTGGCCGGTCATGCTACTTTTTTAAGACGTTCGATTCGCGACTAATTTGAACGAGCTCTAAAACAACGATGTTTCCTTACATCGATTATTTGCAGCTGCTTGTTTAAAAGCGATGCTTTATATACATCGATCATAAGCGATGTTTTATAAATATTGATTTCACAAATAATTTTATTATTTGACCTAAAAGCACTATGTGCTGCTTTTAGCGGCGAGTCTCATGACTTCACCCATTTACTCGATACATCAAACATGTCACAAACTGGGGGATGCTCACTGGGGTATTGGTCTGGAGGTTTACAGCGTGCGGTGCGCAACACGCCCATTATGAGAAAGTGTCAGGAAAGAACGGACGGTTAACAGAAATGAGAGTAGTGGGTGAAAGTGTGACCAGTTTTCCCTCATAATAGAAACGTGGTGATCACCACTTTGTACACAACCCCACCTCTCCACTACTTAATCACCTCCACTTCCTACGAGATCAGGGGTGCTCGAACATGACTTGTATAAATAGGATTTCAACCTATTTCAAACACAACAACACAAGTGTTATCAACACAAGTATCCAGAAACCATATTATGATACAAGTCATAAAACATCCACACCTTCATAATTCAACATTCTGATCTCAACACCTTCTTCGCTTCCCTCTCTAATATCAACCCTTCTCCTTCACTTTGTGACAGAATTGAATCTGGAACGACAATTTCTTGGTTTAGGCCAGAGTCTTACAGATTGATCTCTCGAACTTAAAAGTACTCATGTGCAGTACATTTGCTTAAGGTTTTAATTCGTTTCTCATCAACACACCCAAATTTACTAAAAACAACAGAATCGGTTTTTACCCCAAAACAGCTACGTACAAATTTTAGACTCTAAAAAATGTTATATCTCTTCAGAGAAACAATTTAGAGCATAAGAGTAACAGGTAACTTAGTTGCAACAAAAATAAACTTCATTTAAGACGGAAAACAACAAGAAGGAACGAAGAAAATCTTTAGACTCAAGAAATACTTAGACAGTGTTGTCTGTTGACAATAGTTTAGCTATGGACGATAAGAAGATAGCTCAACTAAACAAAAAGTGTTTTTCCTAAAGTATACCTGATTATTAGCTATCCTTACTCAACAGGATTTTTATGAGTAAGTATTCAACCCTTGTGATTAATTAGCACAAGTATGAGCTCTAAGCTCACTAAATGAATGGTGTTCACGATTGAGTCTTTTCTTTCTTCCAGTTCTAGGAAAGAATCCTTTTTGATGTGAAAAATTATCGTAAAACTTGCTGTCATCAAAATATGAGACTAAGTTAGAGTCCTTACCAGAAGAAGTTTGTATGGAAGAATTTGACAGCCTGTTGATAAGATCCTTGTAACCTTGAATTATCAAGTTAAGGTTGTCCTTCATATCTCCACTGTTGCTTCCACCTGTAGGAACCTTTTTCACATCTTTAACATCATTCTTCTCAATAGATTGAGAGGGACCTTTCTGAAATCTCCATGACCAAATTGTATTAGAGCTACAATTTGTCTGAACATTTGATGAGCAAATTGAACTGACCTTCCTGGAAGAATTCACAGGGTGAGTACTGAAACCAATAGGTTTAGACATCTGAATGTCAGTTACACCTTTGAGTATTAAATTTTAGGTGTGTTGAAGTTGAACAATAGAATTGTCATCCAACCTAGATTTTCTTTTTCGTTTAGTATGTCTTTTTGAATCACAAAAGAGACATACTTTCTGATCACCTGAGTGATTAGAGCGAACAGACTTATCACCATAGTTAGGAGATTTCTTCCTTTCGAGTGATGTGGAGTTTCCTTGATTAAAGGAATATACAAGCACATTTTTTCTAATCGGAAGGGATTGAGATTTAGCTTCTGGAACTGACTTTAAAGTTGAGTCATAAGTGATTGGTATAGTGGACTCTTTAGAACATCTTTGAATAGAGAGTTTACTCAAAAGATGTTCAATATCCAAGGCATCCTTTGAGAGTTTCTCCTTGAGTGAGGAGCAAACTTTGGCGTTTCCCTCGCTAAGAGCCTTTAAATTTGAGTCACGATCTCTTACCATACCAATAAGAGCATTGACATTGTGTTTCAACCGATTGATTCTATCTGTCTGGATTCTAACAAGATTTAGAATCAATTACTTTCTTTAACAGAATCAGACTTGTCGAAAGATAATCAGTGAAACACTTGTCAGTGCAGTCCTGTTTCGTTGGAACATAATGTTCATCTATATTTGAGATAGACGAATCTTTCTCTTTAATAGATTTCATGGAAACAGAACCTTTATTTCTGATGATGCATTTTTTTGAGATAACACTACTGTCCATAGAGTCAGATCGCTACAAACACAGACTTGTAAGGCCTTGAACGTGTTTGCCTGCTCTGATACTAATTGAAAAACCGGGGGTATAACAACCATACCCAATAATTCGTTTAGCAATCTGTATGGACTAACTCCAATATACTTTCAAAAGAATCAACTAGATAGTCAGACTCAATTTTAAGAAAAGTATATCCAAGAGTTGTATCTCAATTTCTCAATTCAATCTGCAATCAAACAAATATGAATTTGCGAGCCCGATTGAATATTAAGAAATAACTTGAACGGTACCAAAGACCAATGTTCAAATGTCAATAAATTTATATCAACAACCAAAGGTTGGATTATCTAATTGATTTAACTTACTCACAACCTGTGATATTTCAATTATATAAAAAAATATAATGCGGAAAAGAAATAACACAAACACCATAAATTTTGTTAACGAGGAAACCGCAAATGCAGAAAACCCCCGGGACCTAGTCCAGATTTGAATACCACACTGTATTAAGCCGCTACAGACACTAGACTGGAATGTAGTTGAGCCCTAATAAATCTCACACTGATCAAGGTAAAGTTGCGCTCCTTACGCCTCTGAATCCCAGCTGGACTCTGCGTACTTGATTCTCTTAGATGATCTCACCCACAACTAAGAGTTGCTACGACCCAAAGTCGAAGACTTTAATAAACAAATCTGTCTCACACAGAAAAGTCTATTGAATAGATAAATATGTCTCCCACAGAAATACCTATGAGTTTTGTTCCGTCTTTTGATAAATCAAGGTAAACAGGAACCAATTGATAAAACGGTCTTATATTCCCGAAGAACATCATAGTAATATAAATCACCTCACTATAATATTAATCGTATGGTAGTGAAACAAGATATTATGGACTCACAAACGATGAGATGAAGATGTCTGTGACTACTTTTTATCTTGCCTATCGGAGAATAAATCTCGAGCAAATCTTAGAGAAGATAGTACTCAATCACGATAGAATAAAGCAAGATCAGAGCACGCAACTACAGATAAAATAGTTGGGTTTGGCTTCACAATACCAATGAAGTCTTCAAGTCGTTAACCTACAGGGTTTTGGAAAAAACCTAAGGTTAAAGGAGAATCGAATCTAGTCGCAACTAGTTTCACACAGGTGTGGGGATTAGGTTTCCCAGTTGCTAGAGTTCTCCTTTATATAGTTTTCAAATCAGGGTTTGCAATCTAAGTTACCTTGGTAACAAAGCATTCAATATTCACCGTTAGATGCAAACCTAATTAGATTCAATCTAATATCTTTCAACTGTTAGATCGAACTTAGATTGTTATACATAAATGAAATGTCCTTTCATTTAGATAAGGGTAACCGTACCTAAACATGTGCACACGGTTGGTTCAACAATAGTTAACCGAAGTTAGCCATATGAATACTTTCTTATCAACCTTGCTCATCTTAATCACAACTAGTTCAAATGACTCAAATGAAACAAGTTATGGTGACAATTGAAGCAAAATCGATTTTGATTCACTTGAATCAATTCATGAACATTATAGCCACGGTTTTCAGAAGATTGCATTCCTTAATACATAAATGTATTAGTTCATGAATAAACCAATTTTCGAAGTTAACCTACTCAGGTACGCATACTTAAGTAACCGGACTGAGTTTGGGTTCGCCAGTACGCTTACCACCAACCTCAGTTGAAATTCCGGAACTTGAAACTTACGACAGTACGCATACCGGTATGCATACTTAAGTTCCCGGAATTTCACAAAACCAATCAGTACGCATACGGATATGCATGCCATGGTTCCCGGACTTTCACCAAACCAAGCAGTACGCATACGGGTATGCATACCATGGTTTTAGATATGGATAACATATATGCAAGTGCGCACACTATGCTATATCCAATCATGGTTAATCGTTCTAAACTCCATTTTAAATCATTGAAACATTCTCGAAAGACGGGAATAGCTGTCTCACACAAACTATTAGCTTCAAAGCAATTTTAAAGTGATCGAATGATCAATACGAAACATTCCGAGTCTACATCAAATTACTGTCTCACACAAATCATGTAAGATGCTACAAGGCGATTTCCACATGATCGTCTTTTGACTTGCGTCAAGAACATAAGATGAACTTGGTTAAATAAAAAGCTTACCAACACATATTTCGAGAAATATGAAAGCGAGTTAAACTCAGCTCGAAATATCAAAAGTGTATAAACTGAAAACTATATCGTTATACGACTTTTGTCTCAAGAAGGAGATAGAGTAGAAATTGACTTTCTGAGTGATAGATGAGTTCAAGTCTTCACATACCTTTTGTTGATGAAGTTCCACAAGCTCGCCTTAGTTGTTCTTCGTCTTCAATCGATGAACGTCGTGAAGTCTAAAGCTCAACTACACAATCTATCCTAATCCGAGACTTAACTGTAGATAGACTAGAAATCAACTTATAGTTTTGGCAACTAAACTTGAAAAACAAGCTTGAGATAGCAACGCTTGCGAATTCGACCGAGCAATGCTCTAACAGTGGTGATGTAATAGCTAGATGGTCTGAGTTAAGTTGGAATTACAATTCATGAGAGCAGTAGTGATGCTGTTGAGATGCCAATATTGAACTTGAAGTAAACTCAGGAAGTGGGGATGTATAACAGATACAAGTATGAGGACATGAAGACAATGAATTTGAAGTGGACTGCAGTTGTGAGTGATGATGCTGGGTTTGTATGTCAATGAACATGGGAGAGATAAGCTGAAATGTTTGTTAAACGGAATTGATGGGTAACTGATGAAGCTGAAGTGTTGTGTGTTGAGTTGTGTAGAAGAATTAGAGTTAGGAAAAGAGGCTCGTGCTGCTATGGATGAATTGAAGATACAAAAGTAAAGATGGTGGACCTGAAATGGATATGTCGAACTATGGTGGGTGAGATTTCAACTGCATAGAGAAATGAAGCTGGTGGTAATGAAATGTAGCTGTAGTTAACGGAGCTAGTGGAGAGACTGGAACTGATGTAGCATTGTATAAATTTGATACAGTTTGGATTTGAACTCCAACTAGTGGTGTTGAACTGAGATGAGTTGAGGCGGTCATTGTGTTACTACAACTGTTGGAATCTAAATGAGCAGGTGATTGTGTTGTTGGGTTGAAGATGTAGTATTAGTCTGAGTCAAGGGGGGATAAATTGCAGTGTGTTTAGTATTTGAAGTTGAGAGTGTAATGGGTATGTAATCAAGATAGTAGTTATAATTGGTGTGAGTTAGAACTAAGAAGTTGTCTTCTGCTAAAGTTGGTCTTTGTGAATTTATATTTATGGTGATGTTTGAATGAAATTCTATTTCTTGAACTTAGACCTGTTAGTCATCCCAGTCAGATTATCTGACTGACTCTTTTCTTAGCTGACTCAGGGTATCTGACTGAGTTATTTCTTTGACCTGAATCAGTCTTGTTGACTGAGTTGACTCACCGATTCCTGTTTGACCATGTTGACCGATTCTAGTTTGACTCGTTGACCAGTTGACTTGCCTTTGGACTTTGACTATGGACTTGACTTATGTTGACTGTTAATTGATCCCATTCACCGTTAGTGACTGTCAGTTGACCAGATTGACCAGGCCTTGGATTAATGGGCCAGTTTAGTGGACTTGGGCTTAGGTTTAGTTTTCCTATTTGGTTTTGGACCCATTATGATCCGAGTTAGCCTTTGGTTCCTTCTACAAAGTTGTAGATATTCATAAGACATATCTAATGGACTAGAAAACCAACCAAATTGGATTAGTAAACTCCTAGATAAACTAAAGGTATAGAATAATAAGATGTAGAACCTTAAATGGGATTAGAACCATTAGATAGTTCACTTAGCCTATAACTATAGAATTGTATGAGATTATGATATGAGCCTTGTATGAGCCTTTTGGCTAATATCTTAGAGTGCTTGTGTGATTAACAGTTAATCATAATTAACAACAATCGATCCAAAGGATGAACCAGTAGATTGTGGATCTCGAGGTAGGCGTGCCTTGTCATCAAAATAGGTGGGAATCGATAACGAACTCTCTTGTATTCATTATTGTTTTATAAATCTATTTATATTGTGAAAGACATGCATATCTTTGCTAGTATATGATATGTGTATGCATGTATATATGAGTGTAATACAAACTAGTTTTCTTTTACATTTTGGGATGGGATTGGATCTTTATGAACAACTAATATCTGTGTTCTGGGAGTAATTACTTATCTTCAAAATGTGATTATTTCCATTGACTGGAAAGCAGTTACAATCTTTACTTGTTGTTAGCATGAAAGGGAGAAGGTTTCCTTTTGATTGGTATGAGATATGTGCCCCAAATGTTATATATATTTTAAGCAAATCTATAGGCCCTGGTCTTGGGTGCAATACTATATAGGCCTGGTCTTGGTGCAATATATTCCCTATTTCTGTACGGGCAACTCATGTCTCATATGTTGATGTTTATTGTTCTTTTAAATTACTTTCATAAAGCTATTATATTATGTTTTGGTATTTTAGAGAGAATGATGTTGAGAATCTTATATATGATTGTTGGATTTACGCGTGGGCTGACTGAGCACTCCACTGTGTAAGCACTTCGATCGGATATAATGTTGTTACCATTAGTTTTTTTGGATACTTGCTATGTAGAGTGCGCGTAGAATGAGGTACTGATAAGGTACACATCTGTTATGACTTCGAGGCCGGAAAACCTCACGGTACTTTAATGATCATTGAAGATTCCGCAACAGTCATGCCTTGCTACTCCGAAGGAAGACGTCGCTCAACTATTATTTTTGTTGTGAATGTTTGCCGAATGATTGGTTGATAGAACTTTATATTTCCGCACAGCTTATTATTTTAATATGTTTATTCTGTTTTTCCGTGATTTATCGGTTTTCAATAAACCTGCATTGTCTTTAAATCATTCTAGGGATTACTTGAAAGTTAGTTGTTATTTCTACTGGGCACCCCTTTTAGGGGTGATGTGCTCACTCAATTTCCACTTTCAGTTTCAAAGACAGATCAAGTTGTGCACGTGGCGATGAAAGCTTCGAGGAGTTGGTTTCGTTAGTTGGTTAGCTTCCGCTATGTTTATTTTGTGTTTACATTCTATTTGTAAATCAAATCACTATTGAATATGTATCATTTGAGAGGAGTTCTTGTAATTTATTTCAGAATGGGTTTAGATTTGGGTTTATCTTATGTTATAAATTTTAAGTTAATGCTTAAGTAGATGATTTAGATCCTTAGTGCCTCATTATGTAGTTAATCTCTTGGTTTAGTTAACTGCTAGCTTTTGGGGCGCTACAATAATACCGTCGAAGATAACTTCGAGCTGCTAAAGTTAGGCATGTGCATTCGAAGTTCCAACTACCTGAATTGAGACTCAAACATGTATCTCAAATTTGATCAATTCTTAGAACGAACAAATAAGTTTAGTCGTACAAGAATTAGCTATGAATAACAATTCGTAAGAATGCCAAAAATTTGCCTTAAAAAACAAAGAAGGAAAGTACAATAATTGTCAAAAAGAGAGTTTTTGCACGTTTTGTACCTTTAGGTTTACGAAACTAAGACTTATATTCACGAACTGAATTAGAAAAAGCGTCAGGATAAACTTTACTAATCAAGGTTCGCAAACTCAAATTCTAGGTGCGTGAACTTCAGTAAGTTTGGGTTTAGGAACCTTTCTCTCTCCACTAGGCTAACTCAAAATATAGGTTCACGAATTCAAACCAACTCCAAGTTCATGAAACTTTTTCTCTTTTCTAGGTTTGTGAACTTAAAACATAGGTTCACAATCCAATATATACAAAATTGAAATTTAAACAAACTTCTTAAATAGGTTCCCGAACCTATATGTTAGATCATTGCTCGGTTGAACCCGCCAAGCGTCGGTATGTCAAGGTTGGTTGTCATATTTTATTATTAAAACTCAAAAGTCCCTTTATTATATTACTAGAGTCAACTTCGTTAGGTTATACTAGGAAGCCTAGAAATGTTGAGAGATACAAGAATTACTCTGAAGACCTGAAGAATCCGAAAACGTATCGACAACTACGAAGACATCATCCTTCTACTTGAGGTTAGTAATATAAGACTTGACTTGCTTCCATTTTTGTCGTTATTTTCAAGTTGTTTAGATTAAAAAATATAACATGCCAAGTTATTTACAAATAACTCTAGTATTAGAGACTTGATTCCTTCACTAGCAGCGGGACTTTCTTCCAAGTTATATAACCTGGTGAGACAATATTTCTGGTTATCTTTTCGAGTTTGGTGGAAAACCTCCTACAGGTAGGGCCTATAGGTTGTCCATTGTATTGAATTCAATTAGCAGACGTTGATCACTTACACAAAACAATATAAAAATCATTAGAGGTTCTACATAGCTTGAATTATTAAGGGAAGTAAAATAAAACAGCTTGTTGCATTACCAATCATGCTTTCTTCACTATTGTCAGCTTCACTATCGGTGTTTGTCCATTGTAAAGCCTCGGGATACGAATCACCCCCAGACAATGGACTTCCCTGACCATGACTTGGAGAATCCTCACCCTCAGACGATGGTTGAGACCTATGCCCATTACTTGCAGATGAACTTCCATGACTGTCATTTGATAGAGATCTTCATGTATCGACCAAAGGACGCCAAGTAGATGTTGTATTTGTGCTAGGAGTTGTATAACGATGAGATCTTTTGCTACTTGCAGGAGCTATAGTTATCTAATCAAATCAAAAAACCCATAATAAGTATCTCTTAAGCCACATAATTCATATCATAAACCATATGCAATACATAAGCTTAAAGGGAATTAGATAGCTACATATGCAAATAGATGCTCAAACTGGTCCATAATAAAATTTTGACATTATCCTTCTAGATATATCTTAAGCATGAACATAAATATAAAAGACTGATAATAATACAAACACAATACCATATAACTTAACTTGAACATTAACGACCTCGATGTAAAACATAAAGTTTCATTACAATCTCAAAAGCCAAATTCTATCGTAAGAACATATAAAAGATCCTAATTCTAAGAACATCAAGATAACAGACAATACATAAATCAAAGAAAAATTGAAAAGCTAGATCTCAAGATTCTCAAACCATAGAAAACTGTATAACAAACATCAAACAGATACAAAAAAAAATTAACGGTTAATATCTAAAGGGAAATCATATTACATAAAAGCAAAAATCATCAAAGAACTTCATAAGAACAAAGCAACTGAAATTCATATCATATATAATCAAATCAGATCAAATGTTATACCTGAAGTTCTTTAAGAAATCCACCAGACCTGAAAGTCTTCTGCATAAAAAAATAACAAAAATAATGAAAACCTTGAAAATAAATTGAAAAAAAGAAGCTGGAAAATCTAACAAAAAATAAATTTTTAGAACATCAATTCAAATCGAATCAAAGTGATGGAATTGAATCAAAGCTATGGATATGGTATACCTGAAGATAAACCCAACTGCACCGGAAGGTCTTCTACATTAAAAAATCGATTAAAACCCCAACATCATAAATTTGAAGAAGAAAACAACAAAATTGAAAAACCAAAACTTATCTGATGAAGATTGAAAACGAAAATAGGGTTTTAGAAAAGAGTTATGAAGATATAATTAAGACAAATATGGTTTTGAAAATAAATAAATAAATAAGGCTTTTAGATATGAAGAGAAATATGGATTTTATGACTATGCATCTTGATGGTTTGCTCTAATTAGATCATGGCAATCATTTTTTGGATCTGATTTTTTTTCTTCTGAAGCTCTAAAATGGAAATAAAATAAATGTTCTCTAAAACAGATACTAATAAAAATCGAGAAACAGTTACATATACTAATAAAATGGAAAAAATAAATGTTCTCCACAAAGTGTCTACTATTGTTGCGTAATTGTGCAGGTATCTCAAAACTATATTTCTCGTTGCGCACAACCTCACCTGCATATTTAAGAGAAGTCCAAGCTGTTTTTGATAACTACTTATTTAACTATATTTGGAGATTAGTTATTAATGATGGTCCTGGGTATGGTTTGATTCAACATAGGTTGGTTACTCTCCCAATCAGAGATGGCGGTTTGGGAATCTATTCCATGTACGACACCATGCAATACTCTTATTTGGCTTATCGTCTACAAACTAAGCAGTTACAATGCACTCTTCTTCGGCATTCAGGTGTATTGGGTGACGATTGTTCCTACCAATTGGCCTCGGATACGTTCTTACAATCCTGTCATCTCTCTCCAACTTCATTCAATATTGAAGGTACTTCCCCCCACCCTATGAGCTCTTTGGCAGTCAAATACTTTAATGTTGTGAAGCAAGAGATGCCTACTCGATATGGTATGTCAGTGCGTGACCAAGCCTTATGGCAGTGTAACAAGACTGAACATGCACAAGACTACTTTTTGGCTATCCCTATAGATGGATTTGGGCAAAGGATTGGACCACGACATTTCTGCGCTATTTTAGCTTACGAGCTTGGTATCCCTCTCTTTATAGACGGTAGTGTTTGTCCATGCTGTAACAGAATTACGGACATCTTTGGTGATCATGCTCTTCATTGTGCACATGGAATAGGCTTGAAATTCCGCCATGATCTAATCCGCAACACTTTAGTAAACATTTTTTTTCGAGCATGGATACAAGTGTAAAAAGAGGTGTCATTGGGCTTCCTTTCGAATGCTGGTGGTGAATTACGTCATGCAGATATTCTAGTTTACAACTGGGATTATGGGCTCGATACATGTTTGGATGTGACATGCATTTCACCCTTTATAGGAAGTGGTGTTTCTACATACATACCAGGGAAAGCAGTGGCAAACGTGGTGTCTCGAAAGAGAAGCAAGTATCTCGAAAAATGCAATGACACGGGTATGGTTTTAGCACTTTGGCCTTCACGACGTTAGGAGAATTAGGAGCGGAGACAGTGGAGTTCTTGAAGAGAGTAAAAAACTTCGTTAACAGCCATGATAGCAATATTAAAGTAGGAAACCACATTTTCCATATAATAGGGTTAGTCACCCAAAAAGCGGTCGGCGCGCAGCTAGTCGCCAGGCTGCCGACTAGCTTCTTGTAATTTTCTTCTTTTTTTTTTTTTTTTTTTTTTAAGTGTAATTGGTGAGGAACTAATTATGAGGGTTATCATCTTTGATTTTCAAAAAAAAAAAAAAAAAAAAAAGATATGTTTTTAGAAACAAGGAAATTTTATCGTCACTGTCAACATTTTTCGAGGGTTACATCTAACCCTTGCTTTTGGAGGGAAAAATCTAGAAAAGTCCCGCCTAAAACTGGGATTATAAAAACAATTTCCTACGGCAAACTTAGCTGAAGCCCACGTGGAAGATATTTTATTCCCTAAACTATCCCCTTGTATTAAGTCTGCTATAGGAACTAGATTTACTTTTCCTAATTTTTATTATGAAAAAGTCTTCTTTCGAAAACCCAGTATAACAAGAAAGCCTTGGAAGTCTTTTTTATAAATCCCAAGCAGACTTAAAAATCTCATTTTGCACTAGTGTAAATTTTACAACTTAGTTTCTATCACAATAAAAAGACTAATGATACTTTTCTCTCCTAAAGTTCACAACCACACTTCCCCAAAGATGTCAATTAGCGCAAGTTCAACTAAGAACTCTCAACTATTTGACGTCATTCCCAAAAGAGAATAATAAATGCTATTTGTTATAATAGAAAAATGATTTTATAGGATTTTAACAAATCTTACAAGAATATGTAAGTCAGAGATCAATCGTCAGAAGTATCCATCTTAAGTTGTTTAAAGAAGAACATTAGGGTCATAAGCATAAATCTTGAAGATTATCATGAGATAGGCCATAACGAGAAGATGGTAGAGTATAACAATCTCATGGAAAACAATACATAGAAGATCTAATCATGAAGATCAAGTATTGCAATTATCGTCAATGAAAAGCTTAACTTAATAAATTAATTACTAAGGAACCCTAAAAACATCTTCGACAAAACATATAAGTTGAAGAAACCCTAAAAAATTAAAGCTAAGAGTGGAGGCGCTACTCTTCCTCCATCTGATGATGATGGTGATAAGTGTTGTAAGCTAATAAGAGTAATGGCTAATGCAAACAAATGTGTCGATGAAGAAGGAGATGATAAATCTGGTTTAGGTAACTTTAGAGTAACTTTAGTTTGTCGAGTTTAGCTAGTTTAGGTTAACACCATAGGGTTTGGAACTTAGAAGTCTAGTGTCACGTCTTTTTACACTTTGGTACTAAGGTTTGGTACTTAGTTGATGTATACTTTTAATTTGAAGTTTGTTTATGCTTATTTAACTAGTTTTAATTTCTAATAGACTTTCATTAGGTTTTAAAGTGTTGATTTGTTCATGAACATCTAACCTGTTATGCATTTTCAAATGATTTGTGAAACTATTCGCATATTTGAAAAAAATATGCTCAAGTCTGTGACTTGACGAGTTACCCGAGATAGCTAATGCTAACTAACACAAAGGCATACAAATACATAACGAGTCCAACACTTAAACTGACACACAATTTTCACTGAACTCTCTATTTCTTCCTCTAGCGATGAATGACTGACTATATATCCTACATGACCAAGTTTGAGAAGTGTCTGTCCATCGCAAAATGCATCGCAAAGGTGATAATTAAAAAACAAAATTACACCACACAACAATATTTACTTTAGTTTTGGATATGTTGATCTGTTTTAAGCATCAAACTAAGATTTATATGTTTATTAGCACAAGTGCAATAGCATATGAGTTGGGTTATTGTTGACTTACTGCAACCATATCAAATCTACAAGCAAACATATATATGGGCAGGTTTTCAAAACCTTATAAAGGGTGAAGAAACAATTTTCACATTAAAAATTGTGGAAAAAGAATTGTTCTAAAAATATGTCTGTGGCTGTTATAGAACCTTATATTTTGTACTAGAAAATAAATTTACCGAAAAAGAATTTCTCAAACGCTTTCAGCTCATCCCTACGACCTGCAACATGTATTTAACACAAACCAAAGGTGAGAACCACTATAAGGAGTAAACAAATACCAAACTTTCAACTGATACCCATTACAACCATTGCGAAAGGGAATGTTTATAGCATATTATCTCATGGAAATGAATTCTATGAATTGAGCATAATAAGTGTGCAAGAAAAACAGCTAAATTATGTGAAAGTTACAAACCATCTCGTTTTAGAAGCGTAAAACGAAAGATGTTTCAAGAAAGTTCGAACACCAATAACAAGAATATAGAGGAACCATAATGACTAACAAAGAAATTTGAAGCTTATATAAAACAGAACTGTGCTTGTCGCCTATATGTTGCTATAATAGATGCAAGCATACGTTCTGGAGTTCAGGGTGTTTATATCTAAAATGTTTATCAAGAATGAAAAGCATTTCAGTTGTTTACCACAGGTGTAGTGATGGCTGTACAAGTTAAATCAAAGGGAACTAAAACATTTCATTACCCACAATTATAGATAATTCAGTAAAGTAAGCAAAAAAATTTCCTTCTAAACTAGAGCTACATTGATTTCCTTTCTAGATCCACCCATAGATATCCCTTTGACAAAAGATGAAACTAATAGGAATTAAGAGGAGAAACCATGAGTTTCATTAGGTTCTGGTGTTATACTTCATATGTCTTCCCATACCTATGCTCCTTACTTTACCTACCTCCGCCCTGATATTTGGCGGGAGCTGCGGGTTCTGATGTTTTGCACTAGAATCAAAATCAGCATCATAAGTACCAAAATCGTCGATGATATAAAGAAGTAGCTAATGCATAAAACTAATACTATATAAATATTAATTACTAAGAAGTGGCTTCAGAGTCTTAGCTTTATCTACCCTTGGTGAGCTCGGGACGAGTTAGTGGCCTTCTTGAAGCGACTAAAGAACTACACCGCTTGTCATGATTTCAATGTTAAAATTGGTAATTATTTGTTTCACAAGATATGACTTGTCATTCAAAAAGGTGTAGGAGCCCAACTTGTTGCTAGGCTCCCAATCAACTCCCCGTAACCCTATATTTTCCTTTTTATTAAATTATTTAATAATAAGGATAACATAAAAAACTAAAAAAAAAAGTTAAATAAAACAAAATAAGACAAAACTCGGTAATGCATTCAATTATCTTCTTTAATGTATTTACTATGCACATTACTACTAATTTAATAGTCAAATGTTTCACATATGTTAAAAGTACAATTTTTCGATATATTCCAAGGAATGTAACAACAACAAAAAAAATCTAATTCTTGGTATTTTACAATGTAATAGTTTTAGGTTATTAATCTAACTGTCTTCTTTTAAAATTGTTGCTAAAATCAGGGAGAATTCTTTATTATACTGACTGTCGGGTTGTTATTGAACTCATCATGAGTAGAAGAGGTAGAAGAGTTAAAGTACAATTTTTCGATATATTCCAAGGAATGTAACAACAACAACAAAAATCTAATTTTTGGTATTTTACAATGTAATAGTTTTAGGTTATTAATCTAACGGGTTTCTTTTAAAATTGTTGCTAAAATCAAGGAGGGTTCTTTTTTATACTGACTATCAGGTTGTTATTGAACTCATCATGAGTAGAAGAGGTAGAAGAGTTCTTGTAGCCCCAAATCTCTATACTTATGACGTTCGTCGCTTGGTAACCGAAACTCAGAGATTTCTTACTGCGACTTTCAACCCACATAAGAATTTTATGGTTGCAATAGCATATCCAAATAAGAGTGTTTTTTCTGAAGTATTTCTCCATAGAGGCAAATCAAGTTGTTGATCACCTGTCAAAAACCATCCATCAGCCAGGAACTGAAGAGGTTAGGGTTCAGAATTTGGTTGATGGTCACCAGGGGATCATTAGTAGACTTCATATGTCTGAAACAACCAAATACTTTAAGACAAGGAAATTTGATGAATTCGTAAGATATAATGAACATAGCTAGAATATTACTTTGCTTTCTAATAGGTCTATAAATGTAACAGAAAGAAAATCTACGGTTTGGTATCTACACAATGTAATAGTTTAAGTTATTAAATCTAAGGGGTTTTTGGTTTATTTTAAATTTGTTTTTGCTATTTTACCATTTCATTTATCTTCTGTTTGATGCACATGATGTGTTTTGATTATGATTATGATCTTTATACTAAGATGGTTAGACACCCACTTGAAGTTCTAACTATGTTTGATATTGTTCTTATGGAAATGACTAGCAAAATTAATGATTTGTTTGAGAAGCATATTCACGCAAGGATTTTTAATCTCGGAACATTAACACCTTATGAGAAATCTGAACCCATCTTGTTAGTTTTTTTTTTTTTTTTGGGGGGGGGGGCGGGCGAGTTGTTTTGGTCTTTCAATTTTGTTATCGATTGTATACAAATTAACACTTGAAATGTTTAGATATTGAGAAAATGGTGTCAATAAAAGGAATGATTATTCGACGTAGCTTGTGTCTCAATATCTTGTGTGTAGGTACTTCTCTGGATCAGTGGGAGTAGACCGAGGTAATACATACATTTTGATTTACTTGTATGTGCAGTTGATTTATGGTTGTGGAACCAGTTGTTTACTTGTTTGCTGATAATGGTTGTTTATAGGCCGAGTCAGTGAACCTCCAAGGTGTAATAAAGAAGATCGTCGTACCTTGAACTCTATAGATTTGGTTCATAACCGATGTCATTACGCTATTATATTTCTTTCCTAAAGCTTGAATTGATAACCATTTTTTTTTGGAACATTTGAGATGCTGGTGTTGAATATATTTGTGAGACTTTGTTATTGATGAAGTTGGTCGTGTATGGATAATTACCAGGCTTGCTGACAAGCAAATAATGAGACCGCAAGATACACCAAATGATATTCCACGAAGGGGTACTCCCCTACACAGTTAGCTTATTAATGCATGACAAACTTGTTGATGGTTGAAATCCAAGTTATAGAGTTGAGGTAAGATAACATATTCGATTTATGAACTCAATTGAAGGTTATTCTATGCATCTTCTCTGTTTCATCTACTCGCTAATAATGTGTTTAACCCTTTCCAAATTGGTCACTGGTATATATAGGCAATGAGTGTTAGAGTTAGACCAACACAAAGATCAGTGAAACCTTTGTTCAAGGTATGTACTTTAAGTCTTTGAGAATAAAAAAGGGAGTACCAAGACAAGTACCAATTGGAGCAAATTTCAAGGCCCGGAATACCCAAATTTTTTTCATAAAAACTCATGGTAGCAGTTTGTTGATTGATCCAACCACAAATATCAAGGTTTTGGAGCATTTTTCATTAACAAAAGTAATCATACAAATTATTTGATTACTCGATTATCCTTTTTCCTTGAGGGTAATTGCCTTTTGTGATGGTACCTTAGCCATTTTCGTAGGTTTCGTAGCATCCTCTTTGTAACTAACCACTTTTACTATAAATGGTAAATTGAGAAGGAGAAGAAAAAAGAACTTACTTGGAAGAGTTCCTATTGAGGACAATCACCTTAATTGACACCCTTCTTGAAGAATAAATTTGATTCCAAGAAAAATCATATCAAGATTGTAGAAAATAAACTCCAAAATCATGAGAAGAGTAACCGGTTCCGCAACCCTGGGTTTGTTTTCTCTTCACTGTTCATCTACTGTTGAGGAAGAAGATACATAAGTATCTCACGAACTCACAGACCTTATATTAACCTTAATGGGCTTGACTGGTTACGGGATATATAACTATTTTGAAGGAAATAGGTAAAACATTTAATAGTTTTCAAAAGTGTCCTTTTTGGAAAAAAGAATTCTTGATAAAAATCGATATGAAAATTTATATGTTATCACTGAGACTCACATTAAGTCAAAATTGTGATATAAAATTGGTTAATTCATACATAATCCTACAAGAGTATGTATTTTACCAATATAAACTGTGTTACCCAAATATTTCCGATAACCAACAGGGATAACTTAAGATGGTCGGTTTTCTTTCAAACACAAACCTAAGTTTAAATATCAACATGATGATTAGATAAACCTAAGAGCATTCTTAACTTTGCTAGTTAACAAATATTCTCATGGATCATGTTCTCATCTCTTACTTAGGAGTCAGATAAGCAGGGAGAATATGTTGCTAAGAGCACAACATTTGTTGATACCCACATCGAGTCATTACATTTTGGATTAAATGTCAGTGATGTGGTAGCACCTAAGTCGTACTGACTTTCTTTTACAGATATAGGTGCATAGGAGACAATCATGACACTTACATAAGGATTCACTTCGTAAAGACACATCTTTATGGAGCACGACTCAACATGACAAGACGGATATTTTAATATCTTCACTACTTTAAATAATTCATGTTCTTTATTATCCAGTGTAGAGTACCATAAAATAATCAGATCCCACTAGAGACACTTGTACCTGATAATACATACAAGGAAAGATCACAACAAACCACATAAACACAAAAGGAAAAGAAACTACTTATATGTCACTTGCCCATATCAAGTTAAGTACATGATACGGTGGTGCCTAAATCTTGTTACCAAGAAGTTGGGTGCGCAAGAAGATGCTCACGAACCATCTCAGAATAATAGTCTTCGTCTCTCTTGTTTGAAACATGATCGATTGGGTGAAGCTTCTTGATCAGGCTTGAATCCTCTGTTCCGTTCCCTTTCTATTAACGAAGTGATCAATCTATTGAGTTTCATCTTTGCAGTCTTATTTTTAGGGATTGTGCAATACTTCTTAACATGTCCAATTTTTCCACATTGAAAACAGATTCTAACAGTGCTAAAACGATGCAAGGAGTTAACATTATTCTTGATCGAAGTAAGATGTTGCAAGAATTTAAGAGTATTCTTAATGGCTTTGAAGAGATATTCGTCTATAGACCATCCTTTGTTGCATTCCTTAAGGAGATTGAGAGACAACCTTTTAAGACAGCGAATCCTAGTTTTGATGCCCCAACTTAATCACATGCCTAGTTAATAAGATTATAACTTAAAATCGAAGCATCAAAACTAGATTATTTATTTTAAAATACTTAATTACATAAACTAACCCCAAAATAAACCTATACACTCTGATATTATATAAATGAAAATATCTCGAGTGATATAAATATAATAATGTATTGTTTTACAGATAAAATAAATAAATATATAAAAGACACAATATCTCTAGTTCGATTAAGCCTTAAATTACGATAAAATATCTTTACGAAACACCATCTTATCTGAAACTGAAGCTGAAGTTGAACTGGAAACGAGTGAGCACGTCATCCCAAAGGGGTGCCCAATGGAAATAAATAACTTCCTAATAATCAATAACATGCTCTCTAAAGATAAACAATAATTGAACAATCAACATGCATAACATGCATAGGAGTAATTTCCCCAGATATCTCGGTTTATAATATTATCCCATTTGTGCTATTTAACTTCCCAATTAAAAATTGGGCATCTTTAAACACGGATTGGATAATATTTGTGGATGCGGCTTACAAGAAAGAAGATTTATCAATGGGTTATGCCTTTATATTATTCTCAGGCGATCAAGAGGAATTTATGCATATAGAAGCGGGGTCAGATAAAGCTATGTCAGCAGCTCACGCAGAAGCAAAAGCTATGTTAAAAGCCATTTATTGGTTAAGAGATAATATCTTATCTAGCATTTCGATTGTCACAGATTGTAAAAGTGTTGCTGATTTCATTAATAAGAAGTGTAAAGAAATATCTTGGGAAGCTGAAAACACAGTAAATGAATTCAAGAATATTCTAGACTCTCTTCCCCAAGCTAAGGTAAGACACATAAGCAGAAAACATAACTCGGTGGAGGATACTTTGGCGAAGGAAACAAGAATAAAGAGTCTTCAACATCTTTCATTATGCATTAAGGAAATAATTAGTAAATCAAGTTTATTGTCTAATATGTTCAAAAAAATGACATTATAAACCTATTGTACCATATTTCTTGATTTATGAAATTAACTTTCCCATCAAAGGAAAAAAAAAATCTTACCGTGCATAAATTATGATATAAAATAAAAACTGATAGTACTACACTTCCCGTGCTATAATAATATTTTCACTTCTCATGCTGAATAATAATGTTGCACTTCCCGTGTCAATTGACTTAGAAAGGAACTTTGGATACCACAGAGACTCCTCACGGGGAAACCACACAAACACACCTTAAGTTATCCACCCAACAATCAGTACATAATGAAAATATGACATTCATGAAAGAAATGTAATTATAAATCCACTTCCTAGAATATTGCTTCCAAATAACAACGTCCGTAAAAGACTACTTCCAGATGATCCACAAAAGTGACGCTAAAACAACAAAAATATGTTATTCTGACTGCGCCAAACTCATTGAAAAGTACGATGCTAGAATAACTCAAGTCTCACAATAATAACGCAATCCACACAAAATGCATGCACACCCCATGATTCAGGAAACTACCATCCCAAGTATAGAAGGTTTAACAATCAAGCATAATATGCACACGAATGGATTCTCACTAGAAAATATAAGAGATAATATTGAAAGTCCTACGGTTGAACTCACCAAGCATTGGTATGTCAAGTTTGGTTGTCATATTTTAGTGACTCAAAACTCATCTAAAGTCGCTTGATTGTATATTAGAGTCAACTTTGTTTAGGTTAGACTAGAAAGTCTAGGAATGTTGAGACATACAAGTATTACTCCGAAGACCTGAAGAAAGTGAAGAAGAAGCGAACTACAACGACAACATCATCCTTCATCTTGAGGTTAGTAATATTGACTTGAACTGCTTTCATTCCAAACGTATCTTTCAAGTTGTGCTATATTGAAAACATAACTGCGAAGCTGTATATACTATACATATTGTATGATACTCTAGTGATGTGACATGGTCATATTTGTATGATCATATTATTAAGGAATTAGACTACGAAGTATAACGCTTATCTTTTGAACTTCATAGATATGACATCGACATAATCTTATATATATTGTTATGATTATGTGAATGGGTTATGGTGAAGATTTCATCCTAGGAAACAATGTTTTATATTTGTTTAAAGGAAGCACATTCATGAACTTGTTTTATGAATCGAAAGGGAAATCGCTAGGCTTATTGGTATGGCTATTCATTGCAAATCTTTGGATTACCAATATGGGTGAGATGGTAGAACCGATCGTAACTTTGTTATGTATCTTGGTATAACTAATCACAATGCATAACTTATGATTTGGTATGCCTAGTTTTTATTAATTAGTATAATCATAAGTAATCACCATGAGATGGTATGATCGATCCTTGTAATTGGTGTAACCGGTCCAGGTAATTGGTGTAACAGATTCTGGTAATTGGTGTAACCGATCCTGGTAACTGGTGTGACCGATCACAAGCAAAACCATGAGTATATGGTAACTGGTCCTGGTAATTGATGTAACCGATCCTGGTAACTTTTGTGACCGATCACAAGTGTTTCCATATTAAGGCATAACCGATCCTAGTGATTGGAAGAACCGATTGAACCCATGTATGTGATTTGATATTTGATCAATCACATAGTGATCTTGGAATAAAGGTGAACCAATTCTAAACTTATTTGGAAGTGTGGTATAACCGATTCCAAGAATGTAAATCCATGTAAATATAAATAAGGATTTACAGTGAAAAGATGTCAACATACTTTGAACACGTTCAATAAGTCTTATCATTTATTGTTCAAAGATATTCCTTAGTACTCAAGGAGATCATGTGCCAAAATAAATTGAGAATCTTTTAATTAAGGTTTTTGGTTTTATATGCTTTAATTACCAGCAATTAAATGCATATCTCTAGAGAATAAAAATTAGTAATGTGCATTTACTAATTGGAGATTTTCTATTGAGAGATTTCGGAATTTTTGGACAAGAATTTATTGGAATTAGGAAAACCGAATTTTGCTATTCATTGCATATCTTGAGAATATTTTCGGTTTTGGAAATTCCTTGGTGTCCAAACATCCTTGGTCTATAAATTCCTAAGTTTGCATTTCTAGCAAACTATTCTAAGAGCCAGGCAAACTTCATCTTTTTGTTGTTTCTGGTGGAGCCGTCTATCCGGAGAGGAAAGTACCCTAATTATGTGAAATCTCTTACAACCGCTCGTTTAAAGACTTATGTGGGATCAAGAAGCTCTACGAGTACCTGGTGGGAAACTAGATAATTGCAGTATTATTAGTTTTCGATTGATTGACTAACGGTTGTTGAAACTTTGATTGCAGCTTGTTTGTTTATTCTTGAGAATCTTCTCTTCTGATATAAGATTTACTTAAACTAGATCGAAGTATCGACGGGATCTTTAGAACTTTTTGTAGATCTAAAGATATCTTGTGATAATCCATTGTTAACAAACTCCGTTCTGTGTGTGATTGATCACAAGAGATTCAAGTGGTGTTGTGCAGGTGTTTATTGAAGATTAAAGAAGATTTGAAGACAAAGAAGATTTCTTATTTTATTCTCATATCTTTGGGTGTGCACAAACCTTGATCGGATGGGATCCAACTAGAATCGGATTTATTCGATTGATTAGTTGCGTGAGATGGTCATCACTTTATAGTTTCTTATTTGGAATCTATATCGATTGATTGCGAATCTAAACTTGACTACTTTGGTAGTTATTGGGTAGATTGATCTAACCAGGCAAAGGAGTTTATTATATTAAACGGAAGAGCCTTTGCATATGAATTAAGATATCTTTATCTTGATAGAATCGAAAGAGTTGTTACCAAACAGATTTGTTGTTCCTTTACTGTTTGGAATATGATCCAAAGGAATTGTTCCAGTTCGCGCACTCATCGAAGTCGGAAGCGCAGGGATACTGAGGAAACTGAGTGAACTAGGGGTAGTTGCTTGGTCTCAACTATATGAAGTTGGTTTAGATTTTGTATAACGGCTTAATTCTGAGAGTATTCAATTCTGGACTAGGTCCCGGGGTTTTTCTTCATTTGCAGTTTCCTCGTTAACAAAATCTTGTTGTGTCTATTACTTTTCTATTTCCGCAATTATAATTGTTTTATTATAATTAAAAGTAAAATACACAAACGTTAACTCTGATATACTTGATAGTGATCCTATAGAGTTTGGTTAAGTCTGAACCTATTATAAAGTATCACACTTTGGTAGTCGTATTGTCTCGATCTCGTATCTATAGAAAATCACACAAAGTGTGAATACTGATTTGTTGCATTGTCTCGACTTTGTCCATAGACGATCACTTTCGGTAAGAGGACTTATAGGTGGATAAATAAAAGATTGTGGTGTATTTGGGTACCCTCATCTTTTCAATTGGTATCAGAGCGGGCAAACACGAAAAAGATCTAACAATCGGTATTTGGTGCGATCCAACCTATAAGAAATGAGTCTGCATAAAGGTAAGGTAAAGCCTAAAAGGGACTCAGTTAACGTATCACAAGATTTCGGGAAATCCCTCTATGGGTTTGATTTTAGCAAATGTTTAAAAGGGGCTTCTTCGACAAGTTCTACTTGCTCTTCTGAAAATATGTTTGTATGTTCTCAAGAAGAAGTTAAGTTAAGCCCTGTATTCACAATTCATGATTCAGATTCTGAGAAATCTCTTCATAATGATAAAGAAGATATTGATTGTGTGAATATAAAAACATCTCAGCTAAATGAACTAAGTGGAAAAAAATTCTCATGTACAACCAAACTCTTTCTTGCACTAAAAAGAGAAGGAAAGCTTCTTGAAGACTTATGTCATATGAAAGCTGAAAATGATCAACTCAATCTTGATCTAAATACTTTGAAAGCTGATTTAGACTCTCTCAAGATCATATCTTCCTCAAAGATTCAATCCTTGGAAGCTAAGCTAAAGAAAAGCATTGATCAAGAAAAGAGGACTGAGATCTTAAGAAAAACAGCAGCTGATGAATACAATGCCTTAAAGATCTCATATGATTCTGAGGTAAAGACAATTTTAAAACTTGTCAATAGGATAAAAGATGAAATACGTTCGTTAATTTCAAAAAATCAGTTGGTTATATCCTCCCCGGATAAATCTATAAAATTTGATCCGTTTTTTCCCTCGAAAAGAAAGAAGGATGACACCGAAGGCCCTCGAAAGAATTTTTCATCTTTTAAAGAAGCATCTGTGTTCTCTGAAAATCGCAAGCTGAGCTTCTCACGTCTAAGTGTTTCACATCATCATAAGCATCATTACAGACAATGTTTTCATTGTGGAATCAAAGGTCATGTTGTAAGAGATTGTCAACAATCACCTTGTTCAAGCTCTGGAAAAACAATTTCTAGTCAAAGTTGTAACATGAGACCTTTTTCGGAAGAAATCATACATAAGCCTGATTTTCTTAGATCAAAGAATTCTCAAAAGGATTCTCAAAGAGTTGTTCATCACAAAAGGAAAGAGGAGCAAAAGACTAGGAACTCATGGAAATGGGTACCAAAGAAGACGGTGGAGCCAAACAAAAAAAAAGGCAAATTCTCCAGTTCATCGATACATAAGGTAACACCAAAATATCTTGATGTTAGTCATTTATATGATAAGTTTGGTATGTCTTACAAGAGGTGTAAGAACCAAATGAGAACAGATAAATGAAGACTCTCTATAATTGTTAAAAAGAATAATCTGTCTTAACTAGATACTTAGTATCTTGTTTGAATACACTGACTCATGAAGTGCTCAAACTATGTTTGATGAGTTCAGTGTATAGCACAATAGTCTGAAAAACTTGCGAGATCTATGGAAATATTCACAAGGAGGCACTTTCTTAAAACCTTTAATATTAAATAATTTCGGTTCTTTTATATTAAAGGAGAATACTTTTGATTTCCATAATCTGTGAAGGCTTTGGAAACTATTGGTATATATGTTTCGGTAATCTGTGTCTCTCAAAGGAGAAAAATCCTGTTTATTCCTCTGGAGCAAGAATTATGTACAAAACAGATTATCATGCAAAACTCTCTGCAAGGATTTCAGAAAGATATGCTGAAAAAATGGCATGTGATTCTTCCAGGTTCTATAACTCCAGTGGATTTGGAACCACCTCTTGAAATCATATCAATCCCTCATATCCCATGATTGATTATGAGAAATAGTTTCACAAAATGGCACGAACTTGTGCGGAAACAAAATTAAAGGTTTTGATGTTGAAGCGTTCTCTTGAAAAATCTTTACTTGTTCAAGCTCACCTTCTCAAGCAATAAGAATTACTTTTGAAAAAAGTAAAGGAAGGAGAACCTAACTTGCTCAAGGTTGAGGAATTATTCTTTAATCAAGGATCTCTTCAACGAATTCGAAGAATTATTCCTATCAAGCGAAAGAGATCTCAACATCATGAAGAGATTTGATTCTTATCAGAAAAATAGACATCAATCGTTTGATTTGCTTCAATTTTTGTATAAAGTCTATTTTTGAATAAAACTATCATATTTATGAATAAAATTATTTCTCTATATTTTTTCTTGTGATAGTTACCGATTACATAGCTTGTGAATGAATGTTTATATTTGCTATGTGTATTCGGTTTATGGGATGTCTGATTTCGGTTTTCATAACCTTAATATTCGATCTCATATGATGTAACCCGTATGGTTTGTGTGGCTTTTTGATTAATCGGGATTAAGTTCTAGCCCATGTTGGTAGGCTTTATCAAAGGATCATAAGGTGTTCCGATTGAAACTCATATGTGAAAAGTAAAAATATGTTGAATCAATTTATGTTTACATGAATTGTGTTTAGCATAAACATATGTGTTTCGGGTTTTCAACTTTTGCTATTGGCACGCATTAGTTAAAACCGTTTCAACCTTTCTATGGTAAAGGTTGCTTTTGTTGTTGTTCTTTTGTTCTTGTGAGAGGATGCAACATACTGGGGGAGAGTTTTTACTTAAACTTGCGCTTAATGATATATCTTTCTGGGGAGAAGAGGCTGCGGAATCTGAGGTAACGAATTTGTTAGTTAATCGTTTTCCTGTTTAAGAAAAGCCTGTTTATATTGCATATATTTTGCTTTTTCTTAACAAAATTTCGGTACAATTGATATGTTTTATTACTGTGTATGGATGTATGTGTATTGTTTCCGGTTAAGCAAAACCGTGTCAATTTGTTTGGCTTATTGTTTGGTATCTTCTTTATTGTTGGGTATCAAGTGTTTTTGCTTAACGAAATTCGGTGCAATTGCGGTGCTATAATGTCTATGTTTGTTTCAATTGCTTCCGGTTAAGAAAATAATTGTGCAAGTCAATTTACTTTGGTTTGTATGTATTGTCTATGGCTTAATGAAATACGGGATCATTTGTTTAGTCCAAATCGATTCCGGATAAGAGAAACTAAGTTAATTCCGATCTTAGTTAGACTTATCAAATTGGAGGATTCGGTTATTCAAGTCTAACTGAATGCCTTCACAAGAAAAACTAGTTAAATAACCTAGTGTTTGTCTTGTCTAAAGAGAAATGTCTAAGTTATTGTCTGAATAATTAGAGCCTAAGGAGAAAAATAAAGTTAATTCTGATCTTTATTTTGGTCTTATCGAAATAAGCGATTGTATGTTTGCAATCGGTTTAACAAGGGAATTAAGTTTCTTAGTCGATTTGTTAAACTATTAGAGCCATACATCACAAATGAACCATCTAACCAATTCTTGGATTCTTACGGAAACGTGCCCAAAAGCGTAACTCCAAACTCATATACCCGGCTGCCAAACCTTACATCCGACTCGTACCCCCTTCATGATTCATTGAATCTTTACGATCCCCACTTTCGGTTCACAAATCCATCAATAGGAACTAGTACCACCAGCTGACCATTCTCCCTGCGGTTTCGCACAGTTTTTGCGAAATGCCAACTGGTCAAGGCATTCACTACTTCCCAGCTCAGGCCATAACTCAAAGCCACTGCACCATGACTAGGCATTAAATCACCACCTGCAAATCCCATCTCAGTCACCTGCACACCCATTTCCATCTGCAATCAACAGCAACTTCAATTCATACCCCAGCCTAAGCTCATTCCACGCCGAGCAATCATAACAGCACCTACAAAGCTATCCTGCAACATGTCAGTTCAGGGCAACAGCACCAGACTCAATTTATCATCTCAGCTTCCATAGCAACATCAATCATGTTCTTGCCATCATCACCAACATCTCTGTCTCAAACTAAAACCACAGCATCCATCCATTCCAACACCACCAGTGCCTCACTGCAGCTGCAACAGCATCCACGCAGTTCAGTCAAGCCATCAGCTGCAGCACATACAACTCATTCCTGCTTCCATCTCACTTGCAACTGCAACCTAAACATACATCTATATTCATTCATTCACCAGCTCAGCGCAGTTCCTTTCTCTTCTTGCACTTCCCTGTAACTCAAACCACTTGAGCTTAACCAGCAACAGCTTCTAGTTCTCTATCTCAGCACCAAAAACCATGGCTATACTAGCTCAAGGCAGCAGCACCTGTATCATCATGCCTGCACAACCAATTTCTGCAGCTTCAATCACCATTCTTTGCACTACAGCTCACTAGCTAAACTCAGCTGTAATCTCATGAATTCAAACACCACCAACACTTCTGATTTGAATTTGCAAGCTTCAATTCCATCACTGCATCATTAGTTCCTCTTACTGCTAATATCAAACAAACCCCATTTGACCTGCAATTCACACACACACAGAACATAAGCTTCAATACCAGCAACCACCACCAGCACTGTATTGTAATCTCGGCATCAAATCTGCTGTCCAACTCGCTGCACCCTTGCATCTTCTTTTGAACTCAGAAACAGCTACATCTCTTCCTTTCTCAACCTTCTCAGCACTAACCACTTCTCCATCTGAACTTCTGCAAGACAAGAATCAACATCATCTTCGGCTTCATACTGAAATCACAGCAAACCCTACTACTTCTCATCTCTAAATCGAAACCAATTCAAACCCTAAGTCGACCACCATCTTCACTGCCAACCACCAGTTCCTTGATTTCTCTGTAATCCCATTCAAATCACCTTCAATCCATGGCAGTTAATATCTTTCCTTGATTCTAAATCTCAAATTCAGAAACCCTAGTTCTTCTGCTTCCGTAAATCACCATTGCAGACATGAAAACAGCCACAGCAACATCAATTTTCTCCTTGTTCTTCAACCATTGCAGATTCAAATCAAACCCCTTTTTTCTCGATCTCACCTGCTGTTAAACTCGGACCATCAGCTAGAGACGGCAACAGTTGGGTGGACTTGGGTTCAGCAGAACGACTCCATTTCATGAACTGAGAATGCAACTTCTCGACCTGGTTGCTGCTAGGTTGCTATAAGATAAGGCTGGATGTAGGCACCCAGTTTATGGATATGGGCCGTCCCGCATAATTCTTGTACTGTCAGTCCTACGGAACTGACAAGCTTAACTGTTGATGTTGCTTGTAACCTTCTCATACGGCGTCGGAATGACCTCGTTCTTTCTCCATTGACTTCATATTTTTGTGCTCTCCAACATGATGAGAAGGAATCCAAGATTTGGGCGAGTTCCACTTCTTTTTGCTCCAAATGACTCCATTGCACCTAATAAACTCAAAAGCAAACATAAGATACATAATTTACAAGAAAACCCGCAAAGAAAGCATAAACAATGGATAATAATTAAGGTGTTTACAACACCTATCAATAACCTAGTGTTTGTCTTGTCTAAAGAGAAAGGTCTAAGTTATTGTCTGAATAATTAGAGCCTGAGGAGAAAAATAAAGTTAATTCTGATCTTTATTTTGGTCTTATCGAAATAAGCGATTGTATGTTTGCAATCGGTTTAACAAAGGAATTAAGTTTCTTAGTCAATTTGTCAAACAATTAGGTAAAATTGCTTCGGGCAATTGTTTCCTTGATAAAATATTAAAACTAAATTACTTGTAGTTTCGGTTATAATATTGGTTATCTAAAGTGGTATGTGAAACCTTCGTGGTTAACTCTTATTGGTTGTTTACAAGTCTTTTAGATTTGTAAGATCCTTTCGGTTTGTCCTTTATTTGCTTGAACCTTTGTCGTTTTGTGACAAAAAAGGGGAAGAAATATATGGAGTAAACAAGTGATTTGCAATCACTAATGAAAGGACAATTGTGCTTAAACGTTATATCTAACGAAAGAGTAAAGCATTGACTAAGGGGGAGAAACATATCATATTGATGTGTAGTATTCTGACTACAAAAAGGGAATAACAAAGATGTTCGGATTGAATATCTACCTATCTTTCCTTTAGGGGGAGTATAAGCTTTGTTATTCAAATGTCAACAACGGAATTTATTGATTGAATATATGCAGGTTATTGTGTTGTTGAAACTTGGAATCAAACGTATGTAAAATGAATTCTTGTAATTTGTTTATCCATATGTAATAAGAGTTTTGTCACTAAAATTGACAAAGGGGGAGATTGTTAAAGCATAGCTCGGTTGAACTCACCAAGCGTTGGCATGTCAAGTTTGGTTGTCATATTTTAGTGACTCAAAACTCATCTAAAGTCGCTTGATTGTATACTAGAGTCAACTTCATTTAGGTTAGACTAGAAAGTTTAGGAATGTTGAGACATACAAGTATTACTCCGAAGACCTGAAGAAAGTGAAGAAGAAATGAACTACAACGACAACATCATCTTTCCTCTTGAGGTTAGTAATATTGACTTGAACTGCTTTCATTCCTAACGTATCTTTCAAGTCGTGCTATATTGAAAACATAACTACGAAGCTGTATATACTGTACATATTGTATGATACTCTAGTGATGTGACATGATCATATTTGTACGATCATAGTATTAGGGAATTAGACTACGAAGTATAACTCTTATCTTTTGAACTTCGTAGATATGACATCGACATAATCTTGTATATATTGTTATGATTATGTGAATGGGTAATGGTGAAGATTTCATCCTAGGAAACAATGTTTTACATTTTTTTAAAGGAAGTACATTAATGAACTTGTTTTATGAATCGAAAGGGAAATCGCTAGGATTATTGGTACGGCTATTCATTGCAAACCTTTAGATTACCAATATGTGTGAGATGGTAGAACCGATCGTAACTTTGTTATGTATCCTGGTATAACTAATCACAATGACTGACTTATGATTTGGTATGACTAGTTTTTTATTAATTAGTGTAACCGATCTTAAGTAATCACCATGAGATGGTATAATCGATCCTTGTCATTGGGGTAACCGGTCCTGGTAATTGGTGTAACCGATCCTGGTAATTGGTGTAACCGATCCTGGTAACTGGTGTGACCGATCAAAAGCAATACCATGAGTATATGGTAACCGGTCCTGGTAATTGATGCAACCGATCCTGGTAACTGCTGTAACCGATCCTGGTAACTTGTGTGACTGATCACAAGTGTTTCCCTATTAAGGTATAACCGATCCTAGTGATTGGTAGAACCGATTGAACCCATGTATATGATTTGATATTTGATCAATCACATAGTGATCTTAGAATAAAGGTGAACCAATTCTAAACTTGTTTGGAAGTGTGGTATAACCGATTCTAAGAATATAAATCCATGTAAATATGAATAAGGATTTACAGTGAAAAGATGTCAACATAATTTGAACACATTCAGTAACTCTTATCATTTATTGTTCAAAGATATTCCTTAGTACTCAAGGAGATCATATGCCGAAATAAATTGAGAATCTTTTGATTAAGGTTTTTGGTTTTATAAGCTTTAATTACCAGCAACTAAATGCATATCTCTAGAAAATAAAAATTAGTAATATGCATTTACTAATTGGAGATTTTGTATTGAGAGATTTCGGAAATTTTGGAAAAGCATTTATTGGAATTAGGAAAACCGAATTTTTTTATTCATTGCATATCTTGAGAATATTTTCGGTTTTGGAAATTCCTTGGTGTCCAAACATCCTTGGTCTATAAGTACCTAAGTTTGCATTTCTAGCAAAATATCCTAAGAGCTAGGAAAACTTCATCTTTTTTTTGTTTCTGGTGGAGCCATCTATCCGGAGAGGAAAGTACCCTAATTAGGCGAAATCTCTTATGACCGCTCGTTTAAAGACTTCTGTGGGATCAAGAAGCTCTATGAGTACCGTTAGTGGGAAACTAGATAATTGCAGTGTTATTAGTTTTCGATTGATTTGATTGACTAACGGTTGTTGAAACTTTGATTGCACCTAGTTGTTTATTCTTGAGAATCTTATCTTCTCATATAAGATTTACTCAAACTAGATCGAAGTATCGACGGGATCTTTAGAACTGTTTGTAGATCTAAAGACATCTTGTGATAATCCATTGCTAACAGACCTCGTTCTGTGTGTGATTGATCACAAGAGATTCAAGTGGTGTTGTGCAGGTGTTTATTGAAGATTTGAAGAAGATTTGAAGAAAAATAAGATTTCTTATTTTGTTCTCATATCTTTGGGTGTGCACAAACCTTGATCGGCTAGGATCCAACTAGAATCGTATTTATTCGATTGATTAGTTGCGTGAGATCGGCATCACTTTATAGTTTCTTGATTGGAATCTATATCGATTGATTGCGAATCTAAACTTGACTACTTTGGTAGTTATTGGATATATTGATCTAACCAGGCAAAGGAGTTTATTAGATTAAACGGAAGAGCCTTTGCGTATGACTTGAGATATCTTTATCTTGAAAGAATCGAAAGAGTTGTTACCAAACAGATTTGTTGTTCCTTTACTGTTTAGAATACGATCCAAAGGAATTGTTCCAGTGCGTGCACTCATTGAAGTCGGAAGCGCAGGTATACTGTGGAAACTAAGTGAACTAGGGGTAGTTGCTTGGTCTCAACTATACGAAGTTGGTTTAGATTTTGTATAGCGGCTTAATTTTGAGAGTATTCAATTCTTGACTAGGTCCCGGTGTTTTTCTGCAGTTGCAGTTTCCTCGTTAACAAAATCTTGTCGTGGCTTTTACTTTTCTATTTTTGCAATTATAATTGTTTTATTATAATTAAAAGTAAAATACACAAACGTTAACTCCGATATACTTGATAGTGATCCTATAGAGTTTGGTTAAGTCTGAACCTATTATAAAGTATCACAATTTGGTAGTCGTATTGTCTCGATCTCGTATCCATAGACAATCACACAAAGTGTGAATACCGATTTGTTGCATTGTCTCGACTTTGTCCATAGACGATCACTTTCGGTAAGAGGACTTATAGGTGGAAAAATAAAAGATTGTGGTGTATTTGGGTACCCTCGTCTTTTCACCCTATAATAATATTGGAGTCCATTTCCTATTCAACATAAAATAGATATAACATTTGGAGAACCCAAACAACGTATACTACACAACATACCCATCCAATTACACAAAAAACATGTTTGCAGGTAATAAAAACACATCATGCTTGCGATAGAATAAACTTTATGATTACAAGAAGGTTACAAAGGTCCCACCTCTTTTGATGGCAAACCACATGTTGTTTCTAAAAAAAAATTGCAACAATCCTCGAGATTCGTATATGAAGATGAAATTTAAGCTGTTAGATGACTCAATTGTATTCTTTGTGATACACTCTTGGTAGATGAAGAAATTCAGCTACTTGTTGACTCAGCTCCTTATCCCAATAATTATTGGTAGAACAAAGTGGAAGGGGGGGGGACCTGCAAAAGACACTCTGAGGCCTCAATGAGTAAGAGCTCTAAGCAGGTTTTATGGAGAGAGAAGGATTAGAAAATGTGTACCTCTCTGGTTGGAATTCCACTTCTATTTATAGGTTGTGGAGGAATTGTATCCAGTCCATTTTTCGTCTAGATACATTTTGACTATGTATCTTGTCAAAATGCACTCTAGGTTCATCCTGGCTAAAACCAATTTCCCTATTTTATGATCTACAACCTCCAGGTTATACATGGTCTTCTTATGTTTTCCCCTTTTTGTAGGGATTTATAACTTCCAGGGTTTGAATGTTTACCTGGTCTTTAACTGATTCTTCCTTTTTCTGGGGATCAGTAACTTCCAGGTTATATCTGGTTCTCATAAGCTAACAAATCAGGTCAGTAGCTCCTAGTGGGCTTAGACATCAACCCATGAACTAATTAAATGTCTTATTTGGGCTGAAGAGTTATTAAGCCCACTTAATGTAAATGGTACAAACATCGCCCCCTCTTAATTCCGAACTTGTTGGTGGATTAAGGAAAATATCCTGGATTAGCTATTTCGCAATTGTATCTTGACGCCCCTAAACTATGCTGCCGAAGCTACAGTCGTACCTTTATATAATAATATCGCGCTCCGAGTTGTAAACCCATGTAAATTGCATGAATTCGAAGTCCTTAAGACTAGTTGTTTCATCTCATCTAACTAGTTTTGACTCCCTTATAAAAAGAAAATCAGATATTTTCGAAGGACTGATCGTGACCCGTCATTGTTTGTTCTCCACTTTTCACGACACATGCGCAACAACCTTGACTTCATTCTCGTGTAAATAATTAAGAATACTTTCTCAAAGTTATTTCTCTTGTACCTTCTTTTATTTCTGCTATGTTCCTTTCATATAAATTTTTTTTTGTCAATACCGATACCAACCAAGGCATGATTGATAGTTAATATCTCCATTCTTTATTATTTTTATCATCTTTTTATAAAGAACAGTGAGAAGTCTCCATCTCTTCTTCTTTTGTTTTTTTACACTTGAACCCTTTATGATGTTTCACTGTCCAGTGAAACGAATAAGTACACCTCCAGATACGTCTTTTCCTTCATAAATATAGTACTTCATAATAGAAATAAAGAGGACCACTTCCTTTGCACGTCTCTTTATCTTTACTGCTTGTAGTTTTTTCCTTTTCCGCCCTTGCATAGCTATCTGTCCTTGCATATAGTTCTTTGAGGTTTCCTACCGGTTGTACGGTTAAGGAATTGAATACTCCAAATTCATCATAAGGCAAGGCATTCTTGTATGCTTCAATGATGAGTCCAGCATCAACCATACCGAATTCTCCCACTTCTTGACGAAACCGCTGGTTTAAAGCTGCCAGACTTTCATTTGTTTCTTGAAGCAATCCAAATAAGTAACTGCTCCCTTTATTGCTTCCCAGATTGATCTTATATTGCTCGAAGAATACATCTGACAGCATCCCAAAATTGGCAATTGAATTTGACTCCAACTGTAAGAACCAAGTCAAAGCTTTACCTGTCAGTGTTACAAGAAAAATTTTGCACAACAACTCATCGATATATCCCCATAGACTCATTGGAGCTTGGAAATATTGAACATGTTCCACAGGATCGCTGCTCTTCCCGTCAAATAGCTCCTTGAACTGGGGCTGCACAAAGTTTGATGGTGGGCGGAACCGCCTTATTTCTTCGGCGAAAGGTGAGTCCATTGACCTTTTCATTTCTAAGACTTGTAGCCTTTCTTCTTTGGATTTTTTTTTGAGCTAGCATCTGCTCGATCATTTCACTTAGCTTTCTATTATTGAGTTCCTCAATGTGTGACGAATCTCCTTCAGTCTCTCGACGGATTCGTTCATTTCTGACTAACTCCTTGTTCTGCCTCGATTTTTCTTTCTCATGTTTATGTTTCTTTAAGCGTCGGTTTTCTTCATAATACTCCTTCCGCTTTTGCCCATCGAGGTACTTCTTTCTTCTTCGATCGTTGAGGTATTGCTCCCTTTCGTGCCTGTTGTTCTTCCAATTGGTAGGTCCAGATTATCACTGCTTCTTCGATGAAGCGATTACTTTTGTAGCGGTGATTCGGTCTGAGATCCTCAGTAGCTTTCCTTTCGGATGATCTATGTCTCCTTTTGCGATCATTCCGCCCCCGTCGTCCTTGCCAACCCTCATGTGAAGGTCGTGCATGCCGGTGCGGAGTGACACTTTTCGAATGTTGGGTACTACCAGTTTGTGGTCTCTTTTCTAGAGACGCTTTCAGTAGTCTGTTTTCTTTTTCTAACTCTTGCAATCTTTCTCGCAAAGTCAAATCCACGGATGTTACCCATGTCCTATCCGTTTGCACAATATGCGAGGTCAAACAAGGGCCTATATTGGTGAGGGAGTTCGGACATGAGTTTATCATATTTATTTGGTGTTGATTACCACCCTTTTTAGATACGTTGTTCATATTGGCACCATCACTTAAAGGTGGAGTTGCGATACGTAACCATTGATTTCCTCTACTTATCCCGTGGGGATAAGTTCTTGCAGAAGGACACCTTGATGCTGTTGTTGCTGGTGACATTTCAACTCCTTTCTAAAGTGGGTGATCAACATCGTTATGATTCCCTCGGACTCTTGCATCCGTATTGTCATTCCCGTCATTTTGATTTGCCTGTGATGTTGCCATGGATCTTTTTTTTTTTTTTTGAATCATTCTCTGCCCCACGGTCGGCGCCAAAAGATGTTGTATCAAAAATATTTCTGCAACAATCCTCGAGATTCGTATATGAACATGAAATTTAAGTTGTTAGATGACTCAGCAATATTCTTTGTGATACACTCTTGGTAGATGAAGAAATTCGGCTACTTATCTTCAATAATTGTTGGTAGAAGAAAGTGTGTGTGTGTGTGTGTTGGGGGGGGGGAGGGGGGACGTACCTGCAAAAGATACTCCGATGCTTCAATGAGTAAGAGCTCTAAGCAGGTTTTATGCAGAATGAAGGATTAGAAAATGTATACCTCTCTGGTTGGAATTCCACTTCTATTTATAGGTTGTGGGGGAATTGTATCCAGTCCAGTTTTCGTCTAGATACATTTTGACTATGTATCTGGTCAAAATGCACTCCAGGTTCATCCTGGCTAAAACCAATTTCCCTATTTTTATGATCTACAACCTCCAGGTTATACATGGTCTTCTTATGTTTTCCCCTTTTTGTAGGGATTTATAACTTCCAGGGTTTGAATGTTTACCTGGTCTTTAACTGATGCCTCCTTTTTCTGGGGATCAGTAACTTCCAGGTTATATCTGGTCCTCAGAAGCTAACAAATCAGGTCAGTAGATCCTAGTGGGCTTAGACATCAACCCATAAACCAATTAAATGTCTAATTTGGGCTGAAGAGTTATTCAGCCCACTTAATGTAAATGGTCCAAACATCGCCCCCTCTTAATTCCCAACTTGTTGGTGGATTAAGAAAAATATCCTGGATTAGCTATTTCACAATTGTATCTTGACCCCCCCAAGCAATGTTGTCGAAGCTACAGGCGTACCTTTATATAATAATATCGCGCTCCGAGTTATAAATCCCATGTAAATTGCATGAATTGATGACTCCAAAGTATGACGCCATTTTTTTTAATCTCCACGCGAATACCGATTGCTCTCCGGCTGATCCAATTGGGCCCATAAAACAATTCTTCTTCAGATATTAAATAGTTGGGGTAAAAATGATTGCATCACATGTGACATAGGTCCCATCATTTGTAGTAAGTCTTCATTCTTCCTTAAGACTAGTTGTTTCATCTCATCCAACTAGTTTTGACTCCCTTATCACAAGAAAATCAGATATTTTCGAAGGACTGATCGTGACCCGTCATTGTTTGTTCTCCACTTTTCACGACCTCATGCGCAACAACCTTGACTTCATTCTCGTATAAATAATTAAGAATACTTTCTCAAAGTTATTTCTCTTGTACCTTCTTTTATTTCTTCTTTGTTCCTTTCATATATATATTTTTTTGTCAATCCTGATACCAACCAAGGTATGATTGATAGTTAATATCTCCATTCTTTATTATTTCTATCAACTTTTTATAAAGAACAGTGAGAAGTCTCCATCTCTTCTTCTTTTGTCATTTTACACTTGAACCCTTTGTGATGTTTCACTGTCCAGTGAAACGAAATAAGTACACCTCCAGATGTGTCTTTTTCTTCATAAATACAGTACTTCATAATAGAAATAAATAGGACCACTTCCTTTGCACGTCTCTTTATCTTTACTGCTTGTTTTTTTTCCTCTTTTTTCGCCCTTGCTTAGCTATATGTCCTTGCATATAGTTCTTTGAGGTTTCCTACCTGTTGTACGGTTAAGGAATTGAATACTCCAAATTCATCATAAGGCAAGGCATTCTTGTATGCTTCAATGATGAGTCCAGCATCAACCGCGCCGACTTCTCCAACTTCTTGACGAAACCGTTGGTTAAAAGCTGCCAGAATTTCATTTGTTTTTTGATGCAATCCAAATAAGTAACTGCTCCCTTTTTTTCTTCCCAGATTGATCTTATATTGCTCGAAGAATACATCTGACAACATCCCAAAGTTCGCAATTGAATTTGACTCCAACTGTGAGAACCAAGTTAAAGCTTTACCTGTCAGTGTTACAGGAAAAGTTCTGCACAACAACTCATCGCTATATTCCCACTGACTCATTGAAGCTTGGAAATGTTGAACATGTTCCACAGGATCGCTGCTCTTCCCGTCAAATATCTTTTTGAACTGGGGTTGCACAAAGTTTGATGGTTGGCGGAACCGCCTTATTTCTTCGGCGAAAGGTGAGTCCATTGACCTTTTCATTGCTAAGGATTGTATACTTTCTTATTTGGATTGTTTTTGAGATAACACCTTCTCGATCATTTCACTTAGCTTTCGTTTATTGAGTTCCTCAATGTGTGACGAATCTCCTTCAGTCTCTCGACGGATTCGTCCATTTCTGACTAACTCCTTGTTCTGCCTCGATTTCGCTTTCCCATGTTTATGTTTCTTTGAGCTTCGATTTTTGTCATAATACTCCTTCCGCTTTCGCCCGTCGAGGTCCTTCTTTCTTCTTCGATCGTTGAGGTATTGCTCCCTTTCGCGCTTGTTGTTCTGCCAATTGCTAGGTACAGATTGTCGTTCTTTCTCTTCGATGAAGCGATTACTTTTGTAACGGTGATTCGGTCTACGATCCTCAGTAGCTTGCCTTTCGGATGATCTATGTCTCCTGTCATGATCATTCTGCCCCCGTCGTCCTCGCCAACCCTCATATGAAGGTCGTGCATGTCAATGCGGAGCGACACTTTTCGAATTTTGGGTACTACCAGTTTGTGGTCTCTTTTCTAGATTCGCTTTCAGTAGTCTGTTTTCTTTTTCTAACTCTTGTAATTTTTCTCGCAGAGTCAAATCCACGGTGTTACCCCTGTCATATCTGCTTGCACAATACGCTAGGCCAAACAAGGGCCCCTATTGGGGAGGGAGTTCAGACGTGAGTTTATCATATTTGTTTGGTGTTGATTACCACCCCTTGGAGATACGTTCATATTATCACCATCACTTAAAGGTGGAGTTGCGATACGTACCCATTGATTTCCTCTACTTATCCCGTGGGGATAAGTTCTTGCAGAAGGACACATTGATGCTATTGTTGCTGGTGACGTTTCAAATCCTTCCTGAAGTGGGTGATCAACATCTCTATGATTCCCTCGGACTCTTGCATCCGTATTATCGTTCCCGTCATTTTGATTTGCCTGTGATGTTGCAATGGATCTTTTTTTTTTTTTTTTTTTTAAATCATTCTCTGCCCCACGCCAAAAGATGTTGTAGCAAAAATGTTTCTGCAACAATCCTCGAGATTCGTATATGAACATGAAATTTAAGTCGTTAGATGACACAACAATATTCTTTGTGAGACACTCTTAGTAGATGAAGAAATTCAGCTACCTGTTGAATCAGCTCCTTATCTTCAATAATTATTGGTAGAAGAAAGTGTGTGTGTGTGTGGTGGTGGTGGGGGATGGGTACCTGCAAAAGAAACTCCGATGCCTCAATGAGTAAGAGCTCTAAACAGGTTTTATGGAGAGAGAAGGATTAGAAAATGTGTACCTCTCTGGTTGGAATTCCACTTCTGTTTATAGGTTGTGGAGGAATTGTATCCAGTCCAGTTTTCATCTAGATACATTTTGACTATGTATCCGGACAAAATGCACTCCAGGTTTATCCTGGTCAAAACCAATTTCCCTAATTTTAGGATCTACAAACTC
The DNA here is from genome assembly GCA_023531105.1 of Papaver atlanticum. Taxonomy (NCBI): domain Eukaryota; kingdom Viridiplantae; phylum Streptophyta; class Magnoliopsida; order Ranunculales; family Papaveraceae; genus Papaver; species Papaver atlanticum. The sequence continues at coordinate 5,260,675 of JAJJMB010014260.1, read as the reverse complement.
CAGGTTATACCTGGTCTTCTTCTATTTTCCCCTTTTTGTAGGGATTTCTAACTTCCAGGGTTTGAATATACCTGGTCTTTAACTGATTCCTCTTTTTTCTGGGTATCAGTAACTTCTAGGGTTTGAATGTATACCTGGTCTTTAATGATTCCTCATTTTTATGGGGATCAGTAACTTCCAGGGTTTGAATGTTTACATGGTCTTTAACTTATTCCTCCTTTTTCTTGGGATCAGTAACTTTCAGGATATACCTGGTCTTCAGAAGCTAACAAATCAGGTTAATAGCTCCTAGTGGGCTTAGACATCAACCCATGAACCAATTAAATGTCTTATTTGGGATGAATAGTTATTAAGCCCACTTAATGTAAATGGTCCGAACACCACACCTACTTCAAGATTTCCAATCTACTAGTTCCTATCCTCAGTCATTATCATCATCATTTGGAGTAAATCCACAAAACTCTTATCAAGCTCTTCTAAATATTCTTGCTAGCACTCCATTATCTCTTTCTTATTAAGTTTCCATTGAAAGTTCTATGTTCAAATTGGTCATCGGAGAGGTAGGAAAACTGACCGGAAAAGTCGCTCTGGTTATCGGTCAACTAACGCTCTGAAATGACGAGGGTACCAAGTACACCACAATCTTTTCGATATCAACCTATAAGTCTGCTACCTCGCGTGATCTACTATAGATAGAAAATGTCAAAAAGATAGAAATCACAAGGTATACACTTGGTATATAGTTTAGTTTGAAACCGAACCTTAAACCATAGGGATCAACCCAAGTGTTTTGGATTAACGTACAATATTATAACTAAAACAATAATTATAATTACAAAAAGTAAAATAAAAGACACGACAAGATTTTGTTAACGAGGAAACTGTAAATGCAGAATAACCCGGGGACCTAGTCCAGTTTTAAATACTCTTGGAATTAAATCGTTATACAAAGACACTACCTGTTAGAGCATTGCTCGGTCGAACTCACAAGTGTTGTTATATCAAGCTTGTTGTCGCATTTAGTTGTCAAAACTATATCTTGATTTCTAGTCTACAATTAGTTAAGTCTCAGTCTAGGATGAAGGTAGTTGAGAAAAAAGCCAGTCATCATTGGCATTCTATCGTTTGAAGGCGAAGATAAACCGAAGCTTTTGGATAACTGCATCAACAAAAGGTAAGTGAAGGCTGAACCACCTATTTCTCAAGTTATTTTCACTTTCGTATCTTTGAGATGATTGTCGCATAACTAATTAGACCAGCTTGCATAGGAAAGAATTTCGAGTCGAGAATTATTTATTTAGTTTACGAATTTCTCGAAATATAGTGACTAAGCTTAATGAACATTTGTTCATACTTGATCAAATTCGGTGGAGAACAATTTATTGTTCGGAACTAAATCCTGATTCAAGCTTATCATTCAAAAATAGCCTGGAACAGTAATATGTTTCATTGGTATTATTTAGGAATATTTCGAATTGATTTAGAGAAATATATAACTATCATATTCAGAATACAAGATAGTGTTATCAGTCTTACAAACTAAGAAAACTTTTATATGTCTGAAGTTGTATTACATGTATTCGTACACGTAGCGGAGTAACTATGTATCGACTTTCAGATTTGTGTGATATGATATTCGTACATACATAATGGGAAAATCTATTTGTTTAGTGATCCAGATATGTATGTATTTTTATACAAACCATTTTGGAACTGCGGTAAGGGAACCAGGTTAAAATAATCAAACCGGTATGTGATGAGTGTCGTAAGTGCAACAAATTAATCAAGATATTTCCCACTAATTATCTAGTAATATAGCGGTAGTAAGGATCGTTCCCGCAGAGAGCTGTGTAATTGATAGTTTATTTGAATCAGCAAAATAAAGTAAAAGACAAAGGGGGATTAGATTAAAATAAATAAAAAGAATAAAGAATAAAAGAAATATGATCAAGGAGTCCTTCGCCGTTACCAAACGTTGACTCAATAGTATACTTATCTATCTTCGTTGGAACCATTGATCACCAACCATAGAATAACAGCTAGAGCAGTGTTATACCCAAAGTTCCTTGTGTAACCGGATACGGAAGCACTCGCATATCAAGTTTTATCCAACCGAACCACCAAGTAGTATCGCACTCAAGGTGTAACCCAATCGGAAGCTTTAAGTTATGGACTTAGGTTGATCCCAGCAGTTAGACTCTTAGCTCAATGTCCACTTACTAGTGTTGTCTTCACACACAATTGCTCTACAGAATCCCTCTGTGAGGTCTCACGTTATCTACTTTTGTAAGGTTTATTCAACAATTACACTGATATCGTAACCCTTTACTAGCAATAGAATGATCAATATATTAATCTAGCATGCACTCCAAACAATTTAATTAATCAATCATAAACCCTAAAAATAGTGAAAACAAATGATGATGTGATTAGAACTCTGAATAGATTTATATAACCAATAAAGCTTCATGCTAGCATGTTGAATTCATCCTTCATCCATATCTCTCTGTATAATCTTCGAAAATATTGATTTTTAAGCTCCAGGTTCGGCTGACCCAAGCCGATGAAGTTTTCAGCCGAACATCTCTCTGTAACTTCAAGTCTTTCACTCTTGTTTTGCCCATAACTTCTTCGTCCGATATCGAAATGACCTTATTCTTTTTGCGTTCACTTCGTATTCTTGTTCTATTCAAGATGGTGTTAAGAACTTCTATATTTGAATTAGTTAAATTTGGCTCTTGATCTTCCTTCATTGATACACTCCACTTCCTTGCTCATTTAAGCACTTTGTAGCTCCCTTTTGGATGATTCACCTAATATGACACATAAACTAACTATAAACTAATCATAATAACAAGTAATATGCAAGAATAATAGATTAAACAAGTATGAAATTGACATTCTAAATAATATGTAAATTATGCACTTATCAAATTCCCCCACACTTAGCTTTTGCTAGTCCTCGAGCAAACTACCTAACGTAAAGTACAACAACTCCATTTCATCGAGGATATGGATGCACTTAGCAAATGCAACATGCCTTTATACTCCTAGGTGACCCTAGTAGATGAGTTATAGTCTCGTAAGGGATTAAAAGAGGTATACCTGTTAGAGCATTGCTCGGTCGAACTCGCAAGCGTTGCTATCTCAAGCTTGTTTGTCAAGTTTAGTTTCCAAAACTATAAGTCTTGATTTCTGGTCTACTTATAGCTAAGTCTCGGATTAGGACAGTAACTGTAGTTGAGCTTTAGACTCCATGGCGTTCATCGAATGAAGACGAAGAACTACTCAAGGGAACTTGTAAAACTTCATCAACAAAAGGTATGTGGAGACTTGAACTTATCTATCACTCAAAAGTCTATCTATTCTATCTCCTATTTTGAGACAAAAGTCGTATTGCTATATAGACTTCGATTATACACATTTGCTATTTCGAGCCGAGTTAATCTCGCTTATCTATTTCTAAAAATATGTGTTGGTAAGCTTTCATTTTAGCGAAGTTCATCTTTACTCGTGACGAAAGTCATAGTATTTCAATAACTTGAAAATAGTTTGTGGATAACAACTACTTTAACATCCTGTAGGAAAGTTTCAATGATTGAAATGAGAGTTTAGAACAAGTAACCATGTTTGGATATAAACATAGTGTGTTCTCACATTTGTGTAAAATTCCAAAACCGGGAACCTAAAGTATGCGTACCCGTACGCGTACTGGCGGTTGTTAGAAATCCGGGTAAGTCTGTGTACCCGTACGCATATTGGTGGAAGTTTCACGTCCGTGAATTTCTGCTGGAGTTTGGAAGTAAAAAAAAAAAAACTCAATCCGGGTACTTAAGTATGCGTACCCATTTGCATACTTAAGGAGGTTACTTTCTAAAATCGGGTTGTTCATGAACTAAAACATTTATATGATAAGGAATGCAATCTTTGCAAACCGAGGCTATAATGTTCATGAATTGATTCGAGTGAATCAAAATCGATTTTGCTTCGATTGTTCCTTGTATACTTCTATGAGATCTAAGCAATTGAACAACTCTCTAACTAGTTCATTTGAGTCATTTGAACTAGTTATGGTAAAGATGAATAAGGTTGGTATGAAAGTGCTCATATGGCAAACCATTGGTTACCTATTGTTGAGCCGACTAAGTGTACACGTTTAGGTACGGTTACCCAAACCTAAATGAAGGTTCATTTCATTTTTGTATAACAAGCTAAGTTCGATCTAACGGTTGAAAGATATTAGCTTGAATCTAATCAGGTTTTCATCTAACGGTGAATATTGAATGCTTTGTTACCAAGGTAACTTAGATTGCAAACCCTGATTTGAAATCTATATAAAGGAGAGCTCTAGCAACTGGGAAACCTAATCCCCACACCTCCTGTGTGATACTAGTTGTATAAGATAGAGTCGATTCTTCTTTAACCTTAGGGTTTTTACGAAACCTTGTAGGTTAATGACTTAAAGACTTCATTGGGATTTTGAAGCCAGACCCAACTATTTTCTCTATAGTTGCGTGATATGATCTTGCTGTTTTTTATCGTGATTGAGTACAATCGTAAGATTGGCTTGAGATTTATATCTCCGATAGGTAAGATTGAAAAGTAGTAAAAAACACCTTCGTCTTATCGTTTGTGATTCCACAATATCTTGTTTCGTTAATCGATTAAGATTATTGTGAGGTGATTGATAATACTAGGTTGTTCTTCAGGAATATAAGTCCGGGTTATCAATTGGTTCCTGTTCACTTTGATTTATCAAAAGACGGCAAAAAACTCGTAGGTATTTCTGTGGGAGATAGATTTATCTATTCCAATAGACTTTTCTGTGTGAGACAGATTTGTTTATTAAGTCTTCGACTTTGGTTCGTAGCAACTTTTAGTTGTGGGTGAGATCAGCTAAGGGAATCAAGTGCGTAGTATCCTGCTGGTATCAGAGATGTAAGGAGCGCAACTGTACCTTGAATCAGTGTGAGATTGATTAGGGTTCAACTACAGTCCAGACCAAAGTTAGCTTTGTAGTAGGCTAGTGTCTGTAGCGGCTTAATACAGTGTGGTATTCAAATCTGGACTAGATCCCGGGGGTTTTCTGCATTTGCGGTTTCCTCGTTAACAAAACTTCTGGTGTCTGTGTTATTTCTTTTCCGCATTATATTTTGTTATATAATTGAAATATCACAGGTTGTGCGTTGAAACGATCAATCGGTAAATCCAACCTTTGGTTGTTGATTTAAATTGATTGATCCTTGAACATTGGTCTTTGGTACCGTTCAAGTTATTTCTCTTGTATTCAATCAAGCTCGCAAATTCCTATTTGTTTGATTGTGGATTGAATAGAGAAATTGAGATATAACTCTTTGATATACTTTTCTTAAGATTGAGTCTAATTGTCTAGTTGATTCTCTTGAAAGTATATTGTAGATAGTCCATACAGATTGCTAAGCGAAATATTGAGTGAGGTTGTTGTACCCCCGCTTTTTCAATTGGTATCAGAGCAGGCAAACACGTTTAAGACCTCATAAGTCTGTGTTTGTAGCGATCTTACTCTGTGGATAGAATTTCATCTCTCGCATTTACGCATACCAAAATGTCTTCCAAAGCTTTTAATTATGCCAAATGTCTTGGGATTGCCTCAAAGTATAACTCCTTAGCTTTCCGAATCCCGAGGAATAAAGGTTGTTTTATCAGATTCTGATAGCATTCCCTCAAATGAGACATTTGACACTTTGACAAAAGCTGGAATGGAACTCACTAGAATCTCAAAAAAATCTACTGAGTCTATTGATTTTCAAAATCATGCTCAGCTCATTGATGAATTTGGAAAGTTTCTTGGTCGAGAACGGGAACTCTATAGTATCATTGAGTCCTTCTCCAACAATATCGAAAAACTAATTCAAGATACTACCCTACAGCGTGAAAAGAATAGTGTTCTTGAGAATATTGTTAAAGAAGACTCAATTAGAGAAAAACTTTTTATGGAGATGCATTCATCTAATCTAAACAGACTTCGTGATAAAAAAGAGAAAATGGGTGCCCTTATTCAAGCCCAGGAACAGTGCAAATCCTTGAAAAGGGAAAACTCTGTTTTATCGAGAAATTATTCTATACCGATCACTAATTCTCAGACAAGATTACAGTACATGAAGAAAAGTTCTCCAAAGGAAGTTCCTGCTAAGAAGTTGTTGATGGTGGTTTTTAGTTCAGGGCTAAAGTGGTAAAACCCTGTATTTAATGCGCCGTTATTCTACAAAGAGACTGAGCCATTCAAAAGTAATGAGTGTCTAGACCTCTTTACTTACACATGTATTGAGCAAATCAACATATTTATGAAATTTATCCAGAATGGTGCGTGAAGCAACAATCCCAGATATTCTGTAAATTTTAACATATTGCATTATTCACTAATGCATGACCTGCCTGGTATTTTCCTATGCTATGTTCCCCAGCTGAACTTTCAATGTTGGCATGACATGACGATTAATGTTCACTCGCAGCAGAGTAGCACGAATCTCCCGAAGTGTCAATATTGAAATTTGCATGAAAACACTCGCGTAGGCTACACCACTCTCTGATAAAGAGATCAGCATGTTTACACACTTTTTAATTAAAAGTTAGCGCGATCGAACGCGTTTAAATTCCTTAAGGAAAATCTAGACTATCCATATCAGTCTTAAAAAACGATCACAGCCACACGATTTGGCCACACAATTCAACATGCCTAGTCTACTTCTAGCGGAACTAGGCGATCATCATGATGACCACCGGCGGGGCCGCTAACATCCCGACAGATCGGATTCCATCTAGTACACCCGAAACGCCTTTGAACGCTAACCCTAACATGGGTGATCGCGTTGATGAAAGATGAGCTCAAACGAGCTAAGACCGGCAAAAACGGTCTCAAAAAACATCACGACCGCCCAACTTAGCTAGCCTAGTTGGACGGCTTAGATATTCCTTCTAATGATCAAGGAGGTGCTGACGCATTCACCGGTAACCCATCTCCATACCTGGTTGATCGAACTACACATAGCAATCCAAGAGCGCGTCAAACCGTTTGCCCAAAGTAGGGCGATCACGCGCTCTTTAAACTCTAAATTAAGTCAGCGGCGTTATGCAACTACCGCAAATTGATCGTGTCCGTCCATATTTGCTAGATTGGTCAAACAGCTTAGATTGGATTCTAGATGGACAACAGCGTGGCACTGTGATCACCGGCACCCCTCTTCCATGAGGAGCGATCGGCAAAGCCACGGCTTTCTCATGTGGCCTCCGAACGATTACCCAAAAGAGGCTAGTCGCACTGTTGTCATAATCCAACGGCAGCCATCAACTACCGCAAATCATCTCAGCCACTCAGCTTGGCAAGCCAATTTAACCGGCCCAGATCTAATCTGGATCGACCGATAGGATGTTAGAATGGCCACCAGCTGCCACTCTCTCATAGGGACCGACATCCCAAGTCTTGGGTTGCGCGCATGGCTCCTATCAACTCCCTGAAAATGGCTGGTCATGCTCCTTTTAAGACATTAAAATCGCGACTAACTCATACGATCTTTAAAACAACAATGCTTTATACGCATCAATTATAAACGATGCATCATAAATATTGATTTCACAAATAGTTTATTATTTGACCTAAAAGAACTATGTGCTGCTTTTAGCGGCGAGTCTCACGACTTGACCTACTTACTCGAGACATTAAACATGTCACAAACTGGGGGATGCTCACTGGGTATTGGTCTGGCGGTTTATAGCGTGCGGCGTGCAACGCGCCCATTACGAGAACGTGTTAGGAAAGAACGGACGGTTAACAGCAATGAGAGTAGTGGGTGAAAGTGTGACCAGTTTTCCCTCGTAATGGAAACGTGGTGATCACCACTTTTTACACAACCCCACTTCTCCACTGCTTAATCACCTCCACTTCCTAAGAGATCAAGGGGTTCTCGAACATGACTTGTATAAATAGGATTTCAACCTATTTCGACAACACACAAGTGTTATCAACACAAGTATCCAGAAAACACCGTGAACTGATATCTTACATTCTGCAAGCCAGTTCTACATTCTGATACAAGTCATAAAACATCCACACCTTCATAATTCAACATTCTGATCTCAACACCTTCTTCGCTTCCCTCCCTAAGATCAACCCTTCTCCTTCACTTTGTGACCGAATTGAATCTGGAACGACCATTTCTTTGTTTAGGCTAGAGTCTTACAGATTGATCTCTCGAACTTAAAAGTACTCCTTTGCAGTACATTTGTTTAGGGTTTGAATTTGTTTCTCATCAACACACCCAAATTTACCAAAAATAACAGAATCAGTTTTTACCCCAAAACAACTGGCGACCACAGTGGGAGATTAATCTCTCGGTTGCAATTTCAAGCTTTCGCAAAGATGGTTGGTCTTAGGGCTAATTCAACTATGTAAAATCCCTGCCATAATCCTTCAAATGGTGATGTTCCTCACGTTCCTTCGATCAATTATGGTTACAATGAACTTTCATATTTTACTACCCCTTTTGTCTCTTTTGATTCAATCGATGGAAAAATCCCAACGCTGGCTAAACTGGCGTAGAGACAAGAAGTCTTGTCAAGAAATGTGGATCGAATGAAGGGAGTAATTGACAACCTGTTCACCTACCTGATATACGTGACAAGAATTTTGGGAGCAGAAGTGGTGGAACGTCCAAATCTCTCGACGGATGATCGTCCTCAAGTCAACAGTTTCACTACCAATCAGAAGCCGGTAGACCAGGAAGCAGCTTCTCTAGTAGAAAGTCTATGCGAACTTCTACACCTCTCGAAGGATCAACGAACAGAGACATTCGCTGCAATCAACCAGATAGCCCTAGATACGCGTTTGGCTCCTTCGCATCCATAAATTTCCAAAACACTAGAGATGTCTGTGAACAATGTTACGTTTACTGAAGACGACATGATGGCAGAAGAAGGTCATAACAGAGCCTTGCATGTTACTGCATGCATCAAGGATTCTGAATTCAAAAGGGCTCTCATCGATACGGGAGCGTCCTCGAATGTTATTACTCTTAAAACTCTCAAGACAGCCAAGGTTCGACCAAACAAAGTTGTGCGGCAGCCTACCATGATGACAGATTTCGAAGGAAACCAAACCAGCACGTACGGGTACGTTAATCTTAATCTATCAGTAGGACCTGTCCAATCGAAAGTAAAATTCGAAGTAATAGAGAGGGAGCCGGACTATCACATGATACTGGGAAGACCATGGCTTCATGATAATAAGATCATCCCCTCAACGTATCACCAATGCCTAAAAACTGTGCTGAATGAAGAAGTCATTCGCATTCCTGCGTCATTGTCTCCTTATACACCAATTTGTAGCGTGGAACTGTTCGAGCCGAAGGAAAATCCACGAGATTCATCAAACAAGGTTCGCTGCACTCCACTCCCCCACGTGGGCGTTGAAGAGGAAAACCGGCTTGTATCGCTGAACAGAGAGACCAAGTCTTACGACGCGCCTCTACTGACGGGACACGCTAATCCTTCTTCATCAAGCAAGGTCTTAGCTCGTCCTCATACCAAGAGGGAACGAACCTTTGTGGCGAGTCGTGACCAAAAGGGGAAAACTGTATACCGGCGCCGCTGTTAGCAATTAACAGGGGAGACTGTTTCCCAGTCTCTCTGCCCAATGGAATGCAACAATAACGACAAGCTGCAAGAAGAAGTGCCAGATGCTCCACGACAGTTGCAGGATAGCACCGACTCCACGACTGATGAACTCGAAATCGTCAACATCGGGGATGAAGACTCTCCAAGACCTATCTCTATCAGTTCGGCTCTATGTGCAGACGAACGCACAAAACTTATGAATATTCTTAAGGAGTATCAAGACATATTCGCATGGACATATGAGGAAATGCCCGGTTTAGACGAAAAAATGGTCACTCATCATCTACATATAATACCTGGATCCAGGCCAGTCAAACAATCTCCAAGGCAGTTCAGACACGATGTGGAGGAACAAATCAAGATTGAGATTCAGAAGCTACTGGCCGCAGGTTTCATCAAGCCCATTCACCATCCTACCTGGTTAGCCAACGTGGTTCCCGTAAAGAAGAAGAACGATCAAATTAGGTGTTGCGTTGATTTTAGAGATCTGAACAAATGCTGCCCCAAAGACGATTTTCCCCTTCCCAACATCGACATGCTAGTAGACGCTACCAGCGGACATGGCATGTTCTCCTTCATGGATGGATACAGCGGCTACAACCAAATAAAGATGTATGAGCATGATGCAAGTAAGACAGCTTTTCGAACCCCTCTCGGAAACTTCTATTATACTGTGATACCCTTTGGTTTGAAAAATGCTGGTGCTACCTATCAACGCGCCATGACCGCGATCTTCCATGACATGATGCACAAGCAAGTTGAAGATTATGTAGATGACATGGTAATCAAATCAAAAACTCGAGTGGCTCACATAGACGTTTTGCGGCAAGTGTTCGAAAGGTGTCGTGAATACAAACTGAAGAGGAACCCTTTGAAATGTGTTTTTGGGGTCTCTTCTGGCAAATTTCTGGGATTTCGAGTAACTGCTGAAGGAATCAAGGTGGATCCGGCCAAGACTCAAGCCATCCTCACGATACCTCCTCCGCAAACTGTGAAAGAACTCCAGAGCTTCATGGGCAAGGTAAACTACATTCGGCGTTTTATACCTGGATTAGCCCAGCTTATCGCTTCATTCACCCCCTTGCTGAAAAAGGGAGCAAGCTTTGTTTGGTCCACGCAGCAACAAGAAGCCTTTCGGAAGATTCAGCAAATATTGTCATCACCGGCCATTATAAAATCTCCCATACAAGGGAGACCATTATGCCTCTACACTGCTTCCAGCGATGCTGCTGTTGGTGCCCTCCTTGCTCAAGAAGATGATGAAGGGATTGAACACCCTATATACTACTTCAGTCGTACTTTAAGAGATGCTGAACTCAGGTATCCTAAGGCAGAAAAGGCGTGTCAAGCTCTAATTCACGTTATTCATAAATTCAGACACTATTTGTTGTCAAACAAAGTAGTGCTAATAGCTAAAGCTGATCCCGTCAAGTTCTTGCTCTCAAAACCGGCCTTGATAGGCAGGCAGGCCAAATGGTTACTCCAAATGTCGAAGCTCGATATAACATGCACCCCTCCGCGGGCTATTAAAGGACAAGTAGTAGCAGATCTACTAGCGGCATTCCCGGGAGAAGGTACTACTGCACTGCACGAAGATCTCCCTGGGGAGTTTCCAGAAATCTCTTTTGTCAAAGAGGAAGCATGGCTACTGTATTTCGATGGATATGCTACCCCTAGCAGTAATACCGGAGGAGCAGGTGTAGTTCTAGTGTCTCCAACTAGTGAGGTCTTTTCGCATTCTTTCAAGATGGACTTTCAGTGCACCAGCAATTCAGCAGAATACGAAGCTTTCCTCATAGATTGTTGCTAGCCAAACAAGAAGGAGCCACACATCTAGAAGTAAGAGGCGACTCTAAACTACTGGTCAATCAGATGAATGGAGTATACTCTCTCAAAGAGGTAACACTGGCCCCTTATAGATCTGAGGCGCAAAAGCTATTAAACTACTTTGTTGATGCAACAATAACTCATATCGGCCGCAATAACAACAAACACGCCGATTGCTTAGCTACATTAGCCTCAAAACAATAATTCGAAGGCCTAGAAAAAAAAATTGACAGTGAGGAGGCGGACCGTGGCGTCGACGTGGCTTTTACAGTCCAAAGATACTGAATCTAGTGATTGGAGAACTCCGATTATTCAAGAACTTAATAGTTCGCTTTCCCAGGGAAAGGTTAGTCTCAAAATCCTACAAAACTTCTTCATAATCCACGGAGTGCTATACCACCGAAACCCAGATGGATCCCTGTCAAGATGTCTCAGAGACGAAGAAGCACAGCTACAGCTTAATTGTATTTACGGCAAGATCTGTGGACAAACACTGGTGGTGACTCTTTACCGACGTGTCTTCAACGCCTTGGCTACTACTGGCAGGATATGGAGACCCAATCTCGATCACTCCAAGGTTCTTGCTCCAGCTGTCAAGCACCACCACACCAATCAGAAGTCTTTAACGTCGGCTATACTGGGGACTGGCGAGAACCATACATCAACTATCTTCGTGATGGTGTGCTACCTTCCAATAAGAAGGATGCGTCCAAGACGAAGCAAAAGGCCAAAAGATTCATATTCCACGAAGAAATCCTATACCGCAAGAGTTTTGGAGGTAATCTGCTACGATGTTTGGCAAAATCTAAAATCACGACTATATTAAGAGAGACGCATGAAGGTAAACACCACGGAAAAAAGAAGTTGTTCCTTCAAGTACACGAAAAGTATTACTGGCCGATTATGGAGGATGACGCAGCAGTGTTCGTTTAGAATGCCATGAATGTCAGACCCATGGGAATCTCATCCATGTGCCTTGCACCCCGCTTCATTCAGTGAGTAGTCCATGGCCTTTCTATAGCTGGGAACTTGATAATGCTGGGAAGATCAATCCACCATCATCAAAACAACATGAGTATATCATAACCGCGACGGAATACTTTACCAAGTGGGTTGAAGCTATTCCTCTTCGGGGAACCACTGGGGCGACAATCGCACTATTTAATAAGGAATACATCATCTGTCGGTTTAGTGTTCCTAAACACATCATTACTGATAACGGTACTCCCTTTGCTAACAAGAAAGTACAAGAATTGCTCGAGGAATACGGAATTAAGCAAGTCTTCTTCATTCCTTATTACCCTCAAGGGAATGGGCAAGCCAAAAGCACCAACAAAACTCTGATTCGAATTCTCAGTCGAACAGTGCACGATAATCCCAGGATGTGGCACGAACAACTGCCAATGGCGTTGTGGGCATACCGGGCGGCCTAGGAGCTCTACTAGAGTTTCTCCTTATTCGCTTGTCTATGGCGCATACGCAATTCTCCCAACAGAGATTAAAATCCTATCAGCTAGGATTGCAGTAGCAAGTGGAGTTCAATGGAATGAGGCCGAAGCATTGAGTTCCAGAATTGCGGAGTTAGATACTCTGAACTCCAGGAGAGATAAAGCGGAAGAACACGCTCAAGCGTACAGAAATAGGATCTCCAGAGCGTACGATAAAGCTGTAAAACCACGAGTTTTTAAAATGGGAGATCTGGTGTTAAAGACTGCTAAGCACATTCAGCAAGACATGTCCGCACCAAATTTTTCTCCAAAATGGGAAGGTCCCTACGTGATCACCAAGGCTTATAACAGTGGCTACTACAAGATCGTCAAAGAGGATGGAGGTAAATTGGAAGCAGTCATCAATGAGAAGTGGCTCAAGGCATACTATGCCTGACCATTATTCCACCCCTCGCTGCCTCACGACACGGCAATCGGGCATTTTTCGTTCTTCTCATATCTGAGTTATCAAGTTCTTCATTAGTTAAAGCCTATTAATGTAAACTCTATTTGTTTACCAAAACCCAATGCAATTCATTTTCCAAAAACAATGTTCAAGACCTAAGGAGAACGATCAACGTTCTCATGCCTACTTATTCAAAAAAAAAAGTATGGCTCGGAAAAGGCCATCCAACAAGTTGTAGTTCCTTGAAAGCATCATTGTTAGCCTATCCTGATACCTTTCAGTCCTACTCTTCAAATTTTGGATCGCCTGTTCCACCTTCTCAGATTCCGTAGCCAAGGCCTTTTCCTCTTCCAAGATAGCTTTCGCAGCAGGAACGACATTGGCGATGATGCCAGCTCGATCAACTTTGATAATATCAATGCACTGCCGCAACCAGCTCACGTTGAACTCCATGGATTCACAGGTAGATACCATGTTCTCCCACTTTTCAATAGTTGATTCAGCAGCATCACGGATAGATGTACTTTCCATCTCCGCCACCATGGGAAGAAGACATTTCACCGTAGTGACCAAAGCTGACGAACAATGTCGCATTACATTCCTGGTAGCGATGTAGCCGTACTTCTTCCATATTTTCGTATACAAGGGAACAAACTCCTTCTGTACCAGGAATTCACCAATAGTCCGGTAACTAGAAGATAAACACTTCATGTGAATATCAAACTACAAACCTGCATTGGGGTACTCGTAGGAGAAGACACCCAAGTCAGCGTCTTCCAGGTCTGCATCAGTAGGCGTGTTTGAACTTAAAGGAAGAGGAGTGGTCAGATCATCATCGTCAACCACTGTTACACATGTTCCAACTGGGTACCTCTACAAAAAAAATAAAAAATTATTACTTACGGGCCATGGCAAATGAATACCTGTTCATCAGTGAAAAAGTATACCGGTACGATCTTCTTGACTCGGAGGATCCGGACAGGGGATTTGTCACGAGCCTCAGGGATTCGTCAACTATAAAAAAAAACGATGATTAGACGTCAAAAGAAAAGGAAGAATTACCACTTCAAAATCAAGAGATATTTAAAGTCATACTCTGGATACAAGCCACCTGCGTTTGGTAGAAAGATCTGACCGAGACGAAGAAGATGACCCACTTCTGTCTGACATGATGAAAAGGATGGGGATTCAGCAAGAGAGTCTTATTCCAAATCGAGAAGGATGGTCTAATTTCACCTGCATATGTATATACGCTGCAGAAACCCTAAGAAGAGGCAGGCGCTGAACAATCTTAACAGTGCTTATCCAATAGACAAGGATTCAACGCCAACCAAGTCGTGCTTGTTGAAACCCTAGTTAAAGCCGGGAGAAAACTGTTAGACTCGATATCCTAACAGAACATGCTCACTAGTGTGGCTGGACCGTAATCGTGGTCTAGCGTCTTGAGTTACTGTTTCGAGACAGCTGCCACTTCCCTATAAACGTTTATTTATTTTTATTTGATCATTTATCTCCTGACTGTCACCATCTAGTGCTTACCCCGCAACAATGTCACTTCTACGTGCTAAGAGGGGACTTAATGTTGATGGTGGTTTTTAGTTCAGGGATAAAATTGTAAAACCCTGTATTTAATGCGCCGTTATTCTGCAAAGAGACTGAGCCATTCAAAGGTAATGAGTGTCTAGACCTCTTTACTTACATATGTATTGAGCAATTCAACATATTTATGAAATTTATCCAGAATGGTGTGTGAAGCAACAATCCCAGATATTCTGTAAATTTTAACCTATTGCATTATTCACTAATGCATGACCTGCCTGGTATTTTCCTATGCTATGTTCCCCAGCTGAACTTTCAATGTTGGCATGACATGACGATTAATGTTCACTCGCAGCAGAGTAGCACGAATCTCCCGAAGTGTTAATATTGAAATCTGCATGAAAACACTCGCGTAGGCTACACCACTCTCTGATAAAGAGATCAGCATTTTTACACAATTTTTAATTAAAAGTTAGCGCGATCGAACGCGTTTAAATTCCTTAAGGAAAATCTAGACTGTCCATATCAGTCTTAAAAAACGATCACAGCCACACGATTTGGCCACACAATTCAACATGCCTAGTCTACTTCTAGCGGAACTAGGCGATCATCATGATGACCACCGGCGGGCCCACTAACATCCCGACTGATCGGATTCCATCTAGTACACCCGCAACGCCTTTGAACGCTAACCCTAACATGGGTGATCGCGTTGTTGAAAGATGAGCTCAAACGAGCTAAGACCGGCAAAAACGGTCTCAAAAAACATCACGACCACCCAACTTAGCTAGCCTAGTTGGACGGCTTAGATATTCCTTCTAATGATAAGGAAGTGCTAACGCATTCATCGGCAACCCATCTCCATACCTGGTTGATCGAACTACACATAGCAATCCAAGAGCGCGTCAAACCGTTTGCCCAAAGTAGGGCGATCACGCGCTCTTTAAACTCTAAATTAAGTCAGCGGCGTTATGCAACTACCGCAAATTGATCGTGTCCGTCCATATTCGCTAGATTTGTCAAACAGCTTAGATTGGATTCTAGATGGACAACAGCGTGGCACTGTGATCACCGGCACCCCTCTTCCATGAGGAGCGATCGGCAAAGCAACGGCTTTCTAATGTGGCCTCCGAACGATTACCCAAAAAAGGCTAGTCGCACTGTTATCATAATCCAACGGCAGCCATCAACTGCCGCAAATCATCTCAGCCACTCAGCTTGGCAAGCCAATTTAACCGGCCCAGATCTAATCTGGATTGACCGATAGGATGTTAGAATGGCCACCAGCTGCCTCTCTCTTATAGGGACCGACCGGCCAACTCCTGGGTTGCGCGCGTGGCTCCTACCAACTCCCTGAAAATGGCTGGTCATGCTCCTTTTAAGACATTAAGATCCGCGACTAACTCAGACGATATTTAAAACAACAATGGTTTATATGCATCAATTATAAATGATGCATCATAAATATTGATTTCACAAATAGTTTATTATTTGACCTAAAAGAACTATGTGCTGCTTTTAGCGGCGAGTCTCACTACTTGACCTACTTACTCGAGACATTAAACATGTCACAAACTGGGGGATGCTCACTGGGGTATTGGTCTGGCGGTTTATAGCGTGCGGCGTGCAACGCGCCCATTACGAGAACGTGTTAGGAAAGAACGGACGGTTAACAGCAATGAGAGTAGTGGGTGCAAGTGTGACCAATTTTCCCTCGTAATGGAAACGTGGTGATCACCACTTTTTACACAACCCCACTTCTCCACTGCTTAATCACCTCCACTTCCTAAGAGATCAAGGGGTTCTCGAACATGACTTGTATAAATAGGATTTCAACCTATTTCTACAACACACAAGTGTTATCAACACAAGTATCCAGAAAACACCGTGAACTGATATCTTACATTCTGCAAGCCAGTTCTACATTCTGATACAAGTCATAAAACATCCACATCTTCATAATTCAACATTCTGATCTCAACACCTTCTTCGCTTCCCTCCCTAAGATCAACCCTTCTCCTTCACTTTGTGACCGAATTGAATCTGGAACGACCATTTCTTTGTTTAGGCCAGAGTCTTACAGATGTATCTCTCGAACTTAAAAGTACTTCTGTGCAGTACATTTGTTTAGGGTTTGAATTCGTTTCTCATCAACACACCCAAATTTACCAAAAATAGCAGAATCAGTTTTTACCCCAAAACAACTGGCGACCACAGTGAGAGATTAATCTCTCGGTTGAAATTTCAAGCTTTCGCAAAGATGGTTGGTAATATTTTAGTGAATCAAAACTCATGTAAAGAGTCGCTTGATTATTTACTAGAGTCAACTTCGTATAGGTTAGCTAGAAAGTTACTAGGATATGAGACTTACAAGTATTATGCGAAGACTTGAAGAATGTGAAGAACTAAAGAGCTACAACGACGACATCATCCTTCCTCTTGAGGTTAGTAATATTTGACTTGAACTGTTTCATTCCTAGCGTTTCTTTCAAGTCGTGCATATTGAAAACATAACTGCGAAGCTATCAATGATTATACTCTAGTTAGACATAGTATTAAGGAATTACAATACGAAGTATAACGTCTATCTTTTGAACTTCGTATATACCATAAATATGACTTGTGCAACCGATCATATGACTTGTGCAACCGATCACAAGTAAAATACCATAAATATGTGGTAACCGATCCTAGTACCTAGTCAACCAATTTTTGGAAAGCTAGTGTGACCGATCCTAGTACCCACATGGAGGTAGAACCGAAACTTTGTGTTTTGGTAGAACCGTGAAACCCATTAACGGTGATTTGATAGGATAATCAATCACATAGTTCTTGGAAGCCAGATGAACCAATTCGAAACTTGTTTGGAAGTGTGGCAAATCGGTTCAAAGATTGTAAATATGAAAAAGGATTTACAAAGTAAAGATGTCGACATACTTTGAACATGTGCAGTAATTCTTATCTTTTATTGTTCAAAGATATTCCTTAATAACTAAAGGAGAATCCCGGATCGAAATAAATTGAGAATCTTTTAATTAAGGTTTTTAGTTTTATATGTTTTTAATTTCCAGTAATTAAATGCATATCTTTAGAAAATAAAAATTGGTAATGTGCATTTACTAATTGGAGATTTTCTACTGAGATTTCGGTCAATATTTGGACAAAGCATTTCCAGGAATTATGAAAACCGTATTTGGACTATATTGCATATCTTTGAGAATATTCGTTTTGGAAATTCCTTGGTGTCCAAACTTCTTTGGTCTATAAATATTGAAGTTTGCATTTCGAGCAAACTAATCCTCAAAGCCAGCAAAACTACCTAGTTGTGTTGTTACTGGTGGAGCCGTCTATTTGGAGAGGAAAGTACCCTAATTAGGCGAAATCTCTTATAACCGCTCGTTTTAAAGACTTCTTTGGGATTGATAAGCTCTACGAGTACCATTGGTGGGAAACTAGATAATTACAGTTTATTATTAGTTTTCAATTGATTTGATTGACTAACAGTTGTTGAACTTTGATTGCACCTAGTTTGTTTATGCTTGAGAATCTTCTCTTATGATATAAGATTCACTCAAACTAGATCGAAGTGTTGACGGGGATCTTTAGAACTGTTTATAGATCTAAAGATGTTTTGTGATAATCCATCGTTAACAGACTCCATTCTGTATGTGATTGATCACAAGAGATTCAAGTTGTTTGTGTGCGGGTGTTTATTGAAGATCTAAGAAGATTTGAAGACAAAGAAAATTTCTTATTTGAGTTCATAATCTTTGGTATGCACAAAACTTGATCGGATGGAGGGATCCAACTATAATTGGTTTATCTTTGTGATAACCTTGATTGATTAGTTGAGTAGATCGGCATTAATACATTTCTTTGTGATTCATAGTATTGATTGCATAGTCTAAACAATTACTTTAGTAGTTGTTGAAGAGATTGATCTAAGAACCCGACAAAGGAGTTTATTGGGATAAACGGAAGAGCCTTTTTCCAAACTCATATCACTCTGTTTGAAAAGAGTTGTTACCGAACAGATTTGTTGTTCCTTTACTGTTTGGAATACGAACCAAAGGAATTGTACAAGTGCGTGACTTATTACAAGTTGGAGGCGCAGGGATACTGAGGGAACTAGGTGAACTATAGGTTTAGTTGCTTGGTCTCAACTATACGAAGTTGGTTTAGATTTTGTATAACGGCTTAATTCTGAGAGTATTCAATTCTGGACAAAGTCCCGGGGGTTTTCTGCATTTGTGGTTTCCTCGTTAACAAAATCTTGCTGTGTCTTTTACTTTTTTATTTCCGCAATTATAATTGTTTTATTATAATTAGAAGTAAAATACACAAACGTTATTTCCTAATTACTTGATAGCAATCCTATAGTGTTTGGTTAAGTCCGAACCTATTATCAAGTAATCATACTTCGTTGTTGTATTGTCTCGATCTTGTATCCATAGTCAATCACACAAGTTATCTTGTTGTCGTATTGTCTCGATCTCGTATCCATAGATGATCACACGAAGTGTGAACCGATTAGTTGTATTGTATCGACTCAGTCCATAGACAATAACTTTCGGAGAAAGGACTTATAGGTGGAAAAGTTTTAGATTGAGGTATATTTTGGTACCCTCGTCTTTTCAACAGTGTGGTGTTCAAATCTGGACTAGGTCCCGGGGTTTTTCTGCATTTGCGGTTTCCTCATTAACAAAACTTCTGGTGTCTGTGTTATTTCTTTTCCGCATTATATTTTGTTATATAATTGAAATATCACAGGTTGTGCGTTGAATCGATCAATCGGTAAATCCAACCTTTGGTTGTTGATTGAAATTGATTGATCCTTGAACATTGGTCTTTGGTACCGTTCAAGTTATTTCTCTGGTATTCAACCAGGCTCGCAAATTCATATTTGTTTGATTGTGGATTGAATCGAGAAATTGAGATATAACTCTTTGATATACTTTTCTTAAGATTGAGTCTAATTGTCTAGTTGATTCTCTTGAAAGTATATTGGAGATAGTCCATACAGATTGCTAAGCGAAATATTGGGTGAGGTTGTTGTACCCACGCATTTTCAATTGGTATCATAGCAGGCAAACACGTTTAAGACCTCATAAGTCTGTGTTTGTAGCGATCTGACTCTGTGGACAGAATTTCATCTCTCGCATTTACGCATACCAAAATGTCTTCCAAAGCTTTTAATTATGCCAAATGTCTTGGGATCTCCTCAAACGATAACTCCTTAGCTTATTCTTCCGAATCCCGAGGTAGAAAGGTTGTTTTATCAGATTCTGATAACATTCCCTCAAATGAGACATTTGACACTTTGACAAAAGCTGGAATGGAACTCACTAGAATCTCAAAAAAATCTACTGAGTCTATTGATTTGAAAAATCATGCTTAGCTCATTGATAAATTTGAAAAGTTTCTTGGTCGAGAACGGGAACTCTATAGTATCATTGAGTCCTTCTCCAACAATATCGAAAAACTAATTTAAGAAACTACCCTACAGCGTGAAAAGATTAGTGTTCTTGAGAATATTGTTAAAGAAGACTCAATTAGAGAAAAACGTTAGATCGAGATGCATTCATCTAATCTAAACGGACTTCGTGATGAAAAAGAGAAACTGGGTGCATCCCTTATTCTAGCCCAGGAACAGTGCAAATCCTTGAAAAAGGAAAACTCTGTTTTATCGAGAAATTCTTCTGTACCGATCACTAATTCTCAGACAATATTACAGTACATGAAGAAAAGTTCTCCAAAGGAAGCTCCTGCTAAGAAGTATTTACATGACTTGCAGTCTCATAATAGGGCTATGAATTTAAAACAGGTTCCTTCCAAAGTTTCTCTTCCACGAACCTGTTCTTTCTGTGGGAAAAAGAATCATCATGTTTTACATTATTTTGCTAGAAAGAAACAGATTTCTGATCTTCAAAATCTACTTCTTTTCACTGTCAACAGAGTAAACTCTCTAATGACCACTACAATGGATTTCATTCCTACAGAATACCAGGACTCTCATAAAATGGATTTCATTGATCACTCATCTCAAAATCCCCACAGGAATCGTGTCCCTCTGCATGGTGCAAATTCTTACACCACAAAAATACACATTCCCAGTATTTATGAGAATAATTCTGGTAAATCTAAGTCTATATGGTGGAGACATGTCTCTTCTAATCCTTTGGAACCAATTTCTAGAGGTCCTAGACTTAATCCTCAGAAAAATTTCTCTGAGGGATCACCTAACAAGGTTATGTTGAATTCTTCAGGAATAATAAATAACCGAAAGAAGGTAAGGAATACAAGGTTCAAACTTTCAGATGGAATTTACAACACATCTCTCAATACTCATAGTGGGATTACATCTCACTTGACTACCTAATCGTAGGAAATTTCATTCTTGTATCTAACTTGAGGGATGCAAGAATGACATTTGAGAGATGCTCAAGTCTACTGTTGTTTTCCATTTGTATTATGCTTGACTATGCTGTTTTTATTTTGTTGCGAAAGTAGAGTCACTGCTTGACTCCTTGTTGCTCTGTATCTCTTTCTTATGCTCTGATTAATTCTTTTAATTATTGAGTCATGATGATAAGGGATATATGAAAACAGAGTGTATTCTATTCTTCTTGGACCTCTTCTGATTTGTTTTCTTCAAACAGTCCACGAACGTCCGTGTCTCTCTTGGGAGTTTTTAGGGTTTCCACAACAAGGGTGTCCCTCTCTTGTTTGAAAACATATATATATCTTATATTGTTTTGCCTTCCCTAATTTTTTAAAAAAAATAGGGTATGGAAAACTTATCAAAACCTAAGGAAGTTGTGAATCTTGAGATGGAAGAAGATTCTAAAGGATGCGATTCTGTTTAAGAACTTGTCTTGAAAAGGATGATTGAAAGAAAAGAGTACAACTCCTAGGTTGGAGAATCTGTCAAGGATTTAATTCTTTTTCAGAATGACTCTAGGGTCGAGTTTGCAAATCTTCAACTGCAAATAAATCGGATTATTGATGGACAGGCCAAAATCCTTGAAAATCAAAACATCTTGATCAGGAATCAGAAGAAACTCATCATGCACCGTGTTAAAGCTAGGCATCTTGCCTGCATTGTTGATCGGAAAGTCAATGTTCTTACCCATGAACATGGTGTCTCTAAAGTCAAAAGAATAAAGGACATCGGTGATACCTTTTATGATGGACCATTTCAAAGGTATGATGTTATCAAAGAAACTTGATGTTTTTTTTGTGTCTAGGAAACTTCTTATGAGAATTTATTCTTATGTTTTAAGAAGGATAACTAGGGTTTGGAATAGCCATTATTGTGAGTACACGTGGCTATTTCCAATGATTTTCATCTTGCAATGTTTTTAGATTTATTTATTTAAATTCTAAAGTTTATTTGGAAGATGATTTTGCAGTATTAATCTTTATGGTTTTATATATTTCCTGTTATGGGATATGTGTGTTTGCGTCCGTGAACTATGATTGTCCCATACGTGGTCAAAAGTTAAGTCTTTCATATGTCAGTATGCAAGTATTGATAAAAGATTGAATGAACTTTTGACAAACAAAAGTTAAGCCTATTATGTCATTATGCAAATATTGATGGAAGATATGATGAACTTTTGTTTACAAAGATTAAAGTCTATTATATGTCATTATGCAAATAGTGATGAAAAATAGAATGAATCTTTGTTTATTCCCCAGTATTGATCTTCCCTGATCCATATCTTTATGTAAATATTGTGCGGCTCTGTAAGTTTTCTTATGTGAGAATTTCCGATTAATTTAATCATGGGTTCTCTTGTGGTTAACTTAATTGAAATTTTTTGGATACAAATTCATGTTTCATGTGATTTGTTAATGTCCAAAGAAATCCTTCTTTTCTTGTAAAAGTAAGGTCGCTCTTGTTGTTCTTTCGGGAATGGCATTTTATGGGGGAGAGTTCTTAATTGAACTTGTGCTTAATTGCCAAATCTTTGTGGGGATTGCGGTTGTGGAATATTATAGGGGTTATCTTGTATCTTTATAAACTCCTTGATGAATGCATTTATTTTCGGTTATATGATTGCATCTAAAAAAAGTTGATATGTGCTTTTCTTTTGGTCATGAAGTATCTCTATGGAAATTTCATTAGGATCCCACTAATTTTGGTACCTTTTCCAATTTTATTGACAAAAAGGGGGAGAATTAATGTGTAGTTCACACTACAAATACATATGGTTTTCAGATCATTATGTAAGGGGGAGTGGTTTTCATGTGAGATGAAGTATTGACTAAGGGAGAGTGATACATATCACCATAGTATTGTTGTCAAAGTTGAGATACAATTGAACTTTGATGTTGTGTAATAATACTATGACACTGTATAACAATGATTGAGAGCTATTGTTTTCTCATTGTTATATCTACGGATCTTCAACAACGGTGATGCTGAGTTGAACACATTTAGAATCATTGGAGTACTTGGAAGTGACGAAGATTTCGAGTAATGTTGAAGAACCAAGGAGATCAAGCATTTGGAAGAGAAGTTACAGAGTTTGTTTCTTTTGTATTCCATATGTATTGATAGTTTTGTCACTAAAATTGACAAAGGGGGAGATTGTTAGATCATTGCTCGGTCGAACTCGTAAGCGTTATTATCTCAAGCTTGTTTCTCAAGTTTAGTTGCCAAAACTATAAGTCTTGATTTCTAGTCTACTTATAGCTAAGTCTCGGATTAGGACAGTAAGTGTAGTTGAGCTTTAGACTCCACGGCGTTCATCGAATGAAGACGAAGAACTACTTAAGGGAACTTGTGGAACTTCATCAACAAAAGGTATGTGGAGCCTTGAACTTATCTATCACTCAAAAGTCTATCTATTCTATCTCATATTTTGAGACAAAGGTCGTATTGCTATATAAACTTCGATTATACACATTTGTTATTTCGAGCCGAGTTTATCTCGCTTATCTATTTCTCTAAATATGTGTTGGTAAGCTTTCGCCTTAGCCAAGTTCATCTTTACTCGTGACCAAAGTCATATTATTTCAATAACTTGAAAATCGCTTTGATGAAAATAGTTTGTGGATATCAACTATTTTTACATCCTCTAAGAAAGTTTCAATGATTGAAATGAGAGTTTACAACAAGTAACCATGTTTGGATATAAACATAGTGTGTTCTCACATTTGTGTAAAAGTCCAAAACTGGGAACCTAAAGTATGCGTACACGTACGCGTACTGGCGGTTGTTGGAAATTCGGGTAAGTATGCGTACCCGTATGCATACTGGCAGAAGTTTCACGTCCATGAATTTCTGCTGGAGTTTGGAAGTAAAAAACAAACTCAATCGGGTACTTAAATATGCGTACCCGTTTGCATACTTAAGGAGGTTACTTTCTAAAATCGGTTTGTTCATGAACTAAAACATTTATATAATAATGAATGCAATCTTTGCAAACTGTGGCTATAATGTTCATGAATTGATTCGAGTGAATCAAAATCGATTTTGCTTCGATTGTGTCTTGTATACTTCTATGAGATCTAAGCAATTGAACAACTCTCTAGCTAGTTCATTTGAGTCATTTGAACTAGTTATGGTAAAGATGAATAAGGTTGATATGAAAGTGCTCATATGGCTAACCATTGGTTAACTATTGTTGAGCCGACTAAGTGTACACATTTAGGTACGGTTACTCAAACCTAAATGAAGGTATATTTCATTTGTGTATAACAAGCTAAGCTCGATCTAACGGTTGAAAGATATTAGCTTGAATCTAATCAGTTTTTAATCTAACAGTGAATATTGAATGCTTTGTTACCAAGGTAACTTAGATTCCAAACCCTGATTTGAAAACTATATAAAGGAGAACTCTAGCAACTGGGAAACCTAATCCCCACACCTCATGTGTGATACTAGTTATATAAGCTAGAGTCGATTCTCCTTTAACCTTAGGTTACACGAAACCCTGTAGGTTAACGACTTAAAGACTTCATTGGGATTGTGAAGCCAGACCCAACTATTTTCTCTGTAATTGCGTGATCTGATCTTGCTGTTTTCTATCGTGATTGAGTACAATCGTAAGATTGGCTTGAGATTTATATCTCTGATATGCAAGATTAAAAAGTAATCACAAACACCTTCGTCTCATCGTTTGTGATTCCACAATATCTTATTTCGTTAATCGATTAAGATTATTATGAGGTGATTGATAATACTAGGCTGTTCTTTGGGAATATAAGTCTGGGTTATCAATTGGTTCCTGTTTACCTTTATTTATCAAAAGACGAAACAAAACTCGTAGGCATTTCTGTGGGAGACACATTTATCTATTCCAATAGACTTTTCTGTGTGAGACAGATTTGTTTATCAAGTCTTCGACTTTGGGTCGTAGTAACTCTTAGTTGTGGGTGAGATCAGCTAAGGGAATCAAGTACGTAGTATCCTGCTGGGATCAGAGACGTAAGGAGCGCAACTGTACCTTGAATCAGTGTGAGATTGATTAGGGTTCAACTACAGTCCAGACCGAAGTTAGATTTGTAGTAGGCTAGTGTCTGTAGCGGCTTAATACAGTGTGGTGTTCAAATCTGGACTAGGTCCCGGGGTTTTTCTGCATTTGCGGTTTCCTCGTTAACAAAACTTCTGGTGTCTGTGTTATTTCTTTTCCGCATTATATTTTGTTATATAATTGAAATATCACAGGTTGTGCGTTGAATCGATCAATTGGTAAATCCAACATTTGGTTGTTGATTGAAATTGATTGATCCTTGAACATTGGTCTTTGGTACCGTTCAAGTTATTTCTCTTGTATTCAATCAGGCTCACAAATTCCTATTTGTTTGATTGCGGATTGAATCGAGAAATTGAGATATAACTCTTTGATATACTTTTCTTAAGATTGAGTCTAACTGTCTAGTTGATTCTCTTGAAAGTATATTGGAGATAGTCCATACAGATTGCTAAGCGAAATATTGGGTGAGGTTGTTGTACCCTCGCTTTTTCAATACCCACAAAACCTGATCCAACTTCAAAGCGTTTCAGCTTCCCAAGCATCCAAAGAGATATGAGGACATAAGGGTTCTCAACCTATTGTCAAGAAGTCAGAAGTTCAATATAAAATTAACATGCAAAATTCCATTAATCGAAGAAAGTGTGACCGGTCAACCTATGCCATATTGAAAGAAATGCATGTTTGAGAGCGACCACTAAGCATTTCGCCTTGACTTCTTCCTCACTTTTAAAGGGTTTTATGATAATTGCACTCAAAAGAACGCTTTTCTAGTCTCACACATGTGTACAGACGGGAATGAAGATAGAAATCATGCACACGTTGAATGGTAGGAAGGAAACCTTCCGAATTAATACTGGAGACCCCACAAGACCGTGGGAAATAAAAATATTTTTATGATTATCTCTAAGAAAGCAAATCAACCATATGCAAGGATGGGAGTACTCACTCACCTACACATCCGATCGGCAGTAATGATAGTACTACTCTCATAACATCCAATAGAAACGTCTTCGTTCGGCTCGTCTTCTTCGTCTGCGGTCTTCAATTGTTGATGATAAACTCTTGAACTTCGTAGAAATTTGAAAATTTGTAACTTTTTTCCTCAATTTCTTTGTTGCTTGAAACTTCTTTATATATTTTTCTTCTCCATGGTCTTATTGATGAAATAACAACCTAAATGCAGATCTTTTTTTTAATAAAAAGATTGAAACTACAAAAAACGAAGCCAAAATTAACATGGCCATGAAAGAAGTACTTTACCACCTGAATCTTCACAACTTGTATTGTCTTCGTATCATAAACTTCAATAACTCTTATCTTTTGATTTTCTTCGCTCTTGTAAATAAGTCTTCAACTTGGATATAGAATTCTGCTCATTGTATGTAAGTCTTCAATATGTATATAAAAATCTGGTCATTGTATGCTGCTTTACTTAGATATGAAATTTTCTCTTCCTTGTATTGTTGCTTCTAAACCTTAAACGTTTTCAACTTTCCTTGTAGATTTTGATGTTGCTCCGCTTGTTGATGATGATGGTGTGTTTCTATGGACCTGTTGTTAGCGAGAGAGATAATGGTGTTAACTGCAAATCAAACTACAAGAAGATGGTTTTCATCTATAGACGTCACCCTCATGATTGAAAAAATTAGCACTCAAGAGATCTAGAATAGTGCTGAAAAATGGTGTGAAGTTGGGTAGCTCACCATTCTACCCGGAATTAACGTACAGTGACACACACTCAAAACAAAGCTTTTTAGTCAGCTACAAAGAATTTAAGGTTTGGTGCCTCTTTTGATGTGAAAATAGGTAGTCTCCACTAATGATTGATCAGCAACTCTAATAATGTACTTCCCCCTGCTCCTCAGTTGCCACCGGCATGGTTAAGTTAAGCTACAAACAGTAAATGACTTCTCGCAAAGATTAATAACACCTAATGTGTAGTATTCTCTAGTACTTCTAAGTTCCATTTTTTCGGTGAAAATTCCTTATGTACACATAGCTAGAAGTATACTAGTGACTCTAAAATCTCTACAAGTTAGAGGTTTTATGCAAATATGTACAAATTTTATAAAATTCTATATGCAAAATATCCAAACACTCCCTCACACTTAAACTTTACATTGTCCTCAATGTAATTGACTCATCCTAGGTAAAGTAAATGTTGGAAATCCAAACATGAAATGCAAAAGAAGAAACTAAAAACAAAAAGGATAGAAAATACAAAACCAATAAGTTGCCTCCCATTCAGCGTTTAGTTTAACGTCTTCAGCCTGACCCACTGGTTATCGTCCGTACACCAACAATCTGAAAATCTAGTAGTCCATCTAGACAGCAATCTGCAATTCTAATAACAGCTTCACAATGACATTATCAAAAGATATAAATATTAAAGCTATCACTTTATTGAAGTTTCCCCCACACTATCTTTTCTACACTCGGAAGTGGATAGAGAACATGGAACATGGGAACTTCAAAAGGTTCCTCTTAGTGAACCTGCACAATGCTAGAATTAAACACATCAAGTGGTGGATACTTAGAAGAAAAATAATTCGTTAAAACTTTGGAAGCACACAACTCTAATCCTAAGTGAGGTATTTTTCTAAAAGTTGGGTTAATAACTCTTTGAGAAGCTACTTCGATTGGATGAAAAGGATCAATAGATATAGAATCATGTAAAGGATTAGACAAACCTTGTATTGGATCCTCATCTTTCTTAATTAACTTCATTGAATTATTTACCTCAAGTATATCGTGGTCCTCTATCAAACTTTTAATTTTCTCTTCAATTGAAATCTCAGCATCATTATATTCTCTGACAAGCTCAATTAGGTTTTCCACGAAATCAATCAATTTGGTTTCATTCTCAATCTCCATCTCTTTAACACTCTCATCATCGGAATTGGAATCTTCCCCCAAAAATTCTAGTTCATTGGTGCACATCATAATATCCTCGTTTGAGTACGTTACACCATTTATAACAATTGATATGTCATACCCAAACTACCCCTTTTGAATAGGCGAATGATCATTATAAAGATCCAGAGTTGGAATAATTGTATCATTGTTGCAACGACTTTCCAAATGTTGCTTATCTTCAAAATATTCTTTGTCGTCCGTAGGAATTTCGGAATTGTTTTGGTTTTGATGCCAAACTTCTTCCTCATAACTATTTTTACCAAGTTGAGCAATTTGTATTTTTAACTTCTCCATATTCCTTTGAAAATCTTGGTGTGATTCTTCCCAATTATAGTGTTGTTCAATGAGATGCCTTATATTCTCTTCTAAGCTAGGATGTGTTACCCCCTCATAGTAAGGTGCGGCTGATGAAGTATCATCCAAGCTTTGAAATCTTCGTGAACCTTCCTCTATAGCGTCATCATACTTAGATATATAATGTTGCATTAAATCTGTTTGACTAGAGGAAAAATGATTAGTATCATAACTATCCTACCATCCTTGTGCCGCAGGATATTGATCATAACCAAAAGATTGGTTTTGACTATACCCATAGGATGGTTGGTAGTTGTCATGGTATTGAGATTGGATACCATATTGATTACCACAATTATATGTCCGATCTTGTGCTCCGTCCATGTTATTTCCGTAAGGAAACATGATGACTCATAAGAAAGAGAAAATCAAAAAAAAAAAACAATCCAAACAAATAACAAATCAGTTAGCAACTGCTCCCCGGCAGCGGCAACAAAATTTGATGCGTGTTGTAAGTGCAACAAATTAATCAAGATATTTCCCACCAATTAAATAATAATAATATAGCGGTAGTAAGGATCGTTCCCACAGAGAGCTGTGTAATTGATAGGTTATTTGAATTAGCAAAATAAAGTAAAGAGGGGGTTTTGTTTAATTAAAGTAAAAAAAATAAAAAGAGAATGCGATGAAAGGGATGATCAAGGAGTCCTTCGCCGTTACCAGACGTTGACTCAATAGTATACTTATCTATCTTCGTTGGAACCATTCATCACCAACCGTAGAATAACAGCTATAGTAATGCTATCCCCAAAGTTCCTTGTGTAACTGGATACCGAAGCGCTCACATAAGAAGTTTTATCCAACCGAACCACCAAGTAGTAGCGCACTCAAGGTGTAACCCAATTGGAAGCTTTATATTATGTGAACTTAGGTTGATACCAGCAGTTAGGCTCTTAGCGCAAGGTCCACTTACTAGTGTTTTCTTAACACACAATTGCTCCACAGAATCCCTCTGCGAGGTCTCACGTTTTCTACTTGTGTAAGGTTTATTCAACAATTACACGGATATCCTAACCCTTTTCTAGCAATAAAATGATCAATAGATTAATCTAGCGTGCACACCAAACAATATAATTAATCATTCATAAACCCTAGAAATAGTGAAAACAAACGATGATGTGATTAGAACTCCGAATAGATTTATATAACCAATAAATCTTCACGCTAGCACATTGAATTCATCCTTAATCAAAGAAGGTTTAGCTACAGATATTACAAAAAGAATGGGTAAACCCTAGGTTTAGATGTAGAAGATGTAATATGAGAGGTAGATATGTGTTTTCAAAGGTGTCTAGATCATAAAAGATCATGTCTTCTTAAGGCTCTGGATGTCTTCTTATATAAAACTCTCAAAATTAGGCTTAAAATCCTCCCGGGACCGTGTTTCCTTGAGTCACAAGTAAATTTCGCGTCCAAATATGTCCCAAGAAGTTGTTAGTTCCGGCTCATAACTTGCCGACCTTTCCCGGACGAACCTGACAAGCGAAATTTACTCCAGGCGAGTATTAGGTTCGGATCACTTGATTAGATTACTTTTGAGCCGAATATATATATGTATACTCTTTGAAAATCTTGATTTTAAAGCTCCGGGTTCGGCTGACTCGAGCTGATGAAGTTGTCAGCCGAACATCTCTTTGTAACTTCAAGTATTTCACTCTTGTTTTGCCCAGAACTTCTTCGTCCGATGTCGGAATCACCTCATTCTTTTTGCACTCACTTCGTATTCTCGTTCTCTTCAAGATGGTGTTAAGAACTTCTAGATTGAAAGAGTTAATTTTGGATCTTAATCTTCCTTCATTGATAAACTCTACTTCCTTGCTCATTTAAGCACTTTGTAGCTCATTTTTGGATGATTCACCTAATATGACACATAAATTAGAAAGTAATAATAACAAGTAATACGCAAGAATAATAGATTAAAAAGGTATGGAATTGACATTCTAAACATGTAAATTATGCACTTATCAGTATGCGAGCCAAAACAGTTTTATGTTCAAGAACTAGTTATGTATCCAAACCGGTACTGAACTGAAAAAGTTCTATGAACTCAGGAACCGGTATTAAAAGTCGTAAGTTTGCAAACCAGTACGTGAACTTGAAAAGTTCTTTCGACTCCGAAACTTTGTGATTGATTCAAAGTTTGCAAATCGGTACGTGAGATGCAAAAGTTCTGTCAACTCCGGAACTCGGTCATTGCATATAAGTTTGCAAACCGGTTCGCGTATTGTGACTCTGCCGATTCACGAACGATCCAAGTAATTGTACTTTGTACATTTACCAACTATGTCGATTATGATTCAAGTAATTAAATTATTTCTATGAAGTGATTTACATTTGATCAGTTATCTAATTAACACTAGAGATCACATGATTGTGACTCACTAGTGGAAAATAGAAGTTTCGCGACCGCCAGGACAGGTCATATATCCGAGTTAAACGACCCTCTTTAACGGTCTCTGATGGGGTTGCTAATAAAGCGTTTTTTTTTTTTTGTATGATCCTAAGCCGTGGGTCTTTGAATAACGACCGATTTGAACCGTAACTAGGTGCTGACCCATTATATCGGTCGTAGATTTAAATTATAATATTAAAAAAAAGATTCAGATTTGCTGAAATGGCTGAATCAGAAATAATCTGACTGTATCAAATGAAACTCAAATTGAACTCAAATTAAAATAAGTCAAATGGAACTCAAATTAAAGTCAAATGGAACCCAAACTCAAATTCAAATGAAACTTCGAATATAACTCAAATTTAAACTCAAACTGAGAATTCATTCATTTTATCCATTGGGTTTAAAATTACACAAAAAAAGGATGAAACTCTAAGTTCAGAAAAATACATGTCCAACCTAGCTAACAAGAAAACAACAAACTCCTCCGATGAGTTCAAAAATACATGTTCAGAAAAATACTTCATAAATGATATCAAGTAGAGCATCCCTGGTTCACATACGACAAAGAACGTCATTCCTGCAAAGCAAATCAACATCAGTACAATGACTTTGTTCAGTTCTTAATACACGGTAGAACAAAATAAGTCACAAACAAAGTGAATAAAGCAGTATGAAGATAAGGTCAAGTCAGTACAATTGCTGGTGGTTGAATTGTTTGCTTCCTCAGTATTGGACTATTTTACTAAAGAAAAAATAGATCTTTCTAAGGCAAGTAACAGATAAAACTCAAAATTAAATCATTGGCATTTTGGTGTCACAAAATTGAACTCCTAAATTAAGACAAAAACAGCTCACAGTTTCCCTGGCCTGGCAAACTTGGCAGTTAAAAAAAACAAATGCACATTACCAAATCAGTATATATAGTACATTATCTTGCAGAATTATCTAACTACAGATAATCTCATTATCTTGCAGCCTTAAATTAGAGAAAAACTTCATAAAGATATACATATCTCCTCTCCACCTTTACTACCTAATTAAGGATCAATGAATGAATATGCTCCTATCTTATCCTAACATCCTGCTAAATATATCGAGTTAAAACTCAAAATCAAATCACAAAAGGAGGTTTAAGTTTTGTTGTCAACTCACATGTGCGCGGGGGGAGCTACATGATTTCCACCAGTGGAATTATAAGGTGTTGGGCAAGTTCATTCACGTGTATCCCCATTTCTCGTGCCCTTGGAAAGATAACCAATTGTAGAAAATGAAATTAAAACGAAAGTAAAAGAGCTAATATAACAAATATGGAATCTACTAGAAGAGACATGTAAGAAGAAATGGAATGAAACCTTACCTGAGCTTCTCCGTTCCAATACTCATCATCTCCAACAGTTGTCAAATTGACGAAGCTTCATTCGTATTTGCAGTGAAAACAAATGGATCTTCCAGAGCATTCTTATTGGG
Organism: Papaver atlanticum; assembly: GCA_023531105.1. Taxonomy (NCBI): domain Eukaryota; kingdom Viridiplantae; phylum Streptophyta; class Magnoliopsida; order Ranunculales; family Papaveraceae; genus Papaver; species Papaver atlanticum. Next base: position 5,228,149 of record JAJJMB010014260.1, on the reverse strand, counting down.
GTCTGATCGTATTGGAGATTCCAAAACCAAATTCCAATGCTCCCTCGTCACATCTCTGCAGTAAAAAACCTGTCTAGCTTGAGAAGCATGGATGAATGGCTCGTCGACTTCTTTTGAGCTTCTCATAAACCTTTCGAAGTTGACAAACCTCAACTCTGTATCTGGATCCACATATGATCCATGTACTTTGTCTTCGACTCGCACCCAATCACAGTAAAAAACAATTTCTGAGAAAACTCCGTAATCCAGTTCAAGTATACGTTGTAGAATGCCATAGTACGTAGTATCGTCATCGACCAAGTTAGTATCCCTGGAACTTGCTCTGAAGCTGGTGCAAACATCCATAGTGACTCCACTATTTTGTATAGTTAAATTTTTTTCTGCATCGGCTGTGTAAAAAAGATAGCCATTAACAAAATATGAGTTGTACAAAACTGTAACCCAGTACCTAAATATATATCCGAAAAACTTACATGTATCCCCAAAAAAGTCCCAAAAAGTCGGTACCTCCACAAAAAACCTGTACTCCAAATTCATTAAAAACCAGCACCATCAGTGGCAATTAGACTAACAGAGTGTTGCGGCCACAAAATCTTTTCGCCTATCATAACATCCTTAAAAGTTCCATCGCCATCACAGAGAGCCTCAGATTCTATACAAACTTCATCAATTTGGACCAAATGATATTCATCATTTGGTGGAGGCCTACTCCTATCTATATGGCCCAAGGCAACACATCTCTTTCTCATATTTCTCAAAATTACTGCCTGACTTCTAGTTTGACAACCATATCCATTATTATGGCAAGAAGAATTACTGGTGCACATAATAAAAATAATGCAAACAGAGGAACAGTCCCATTGAAAAAGCTTTTGATTTCGATCAAACCATAAAGTGGAGGTTCTTATATTATCCAAGGAAGCAGAAAGTAATCTAAGAAAGTAATCATAAAGTTGTACTCTTATTGTCCATGAAAATGATAACAACAAAAAATGAAAAAAGTAATCTGAAAACATTATCCAAGGAAGGAATCCAGTATTAGATTCCATAAAAATCAGAGAATGAATATCAGTAACAGTAACAAAGAGATGTCACCCCACCAACAAAACTGCTTACAGATTTATGTGACTTCTAACTATTTCCCCTAACGAATCAAGAGATCAACTCTTACTCAAACAAAGAGTTATTGAACACGAAGAATCTTAATGAATCAGTAAGAAAAGCGAACTCCAAACAGAACTTGTTACGGTTGTTATTTTCCCCACAATGACAGGGATTTGCAACATAAACTAAGCATGATAATATCCCTCAGAATCAAGAAATCATCAAGAGTCAACTACTTCAATTTGTAAACATGATTTTCATTGGGATGGATACATGGTTCACATTTAGAAAGAAGACAAACAAATCATAAGAGAATCAAAGACTAATTGTGAAAACCTAGTATAAGATTCTAGTTCACTATTAATTGTTTAATTAAACAAGAAATTTTAAAACAGTATTGAACAAACGTTCTTGAAAACAACAATCAATCAAAAAGCAACTCATACAATTGATCATTAACTAGTTATAGAATTCTACCTGAGCATTAGCATTCCTGGTGCTTGGATTGCAGCTTAAACCAGCCATTAGTGTCTCAATAGTGACCTCAAGAGTACGGACACGATCTTTCACAGCTCTAGTCTTCAACACCTGTTGACGTAACTGCTCCCTAGGAACTGCAGAAGCAAGCAGTTCAGTCTTTGATATCCCACCTCCCATTCCTCGAACAAAGCCCCTATCATCAGTTCCAAGCACCTACAAAGAAGTAACCAAAATTATTTAGCTGGCATAACTAACAAGTTTTTTTTTACAAACTGCAATATGAATTCATGTGCACCCACCGTGGCAACTGCATCTTTGTCCAAATTGGTTTCTTCTATGTACTGCTCAAGTTCATTCAACTCTCTTATCTTTGCCTGCAAAGTACATCAGATTATATGTAAGTGGAAAACAAACTATAAAGAAAAAATATATATATTCAAGTCAATCAAAAACCAACTAAGAAAAATCTCAGGACTTGCAACATATTCTCTGCATTTTACTTCATAGAAATTAGGGTCCATTAAATCAAGATCTTCTTGAGGGATTTCTTGGTAAACATGTGTTGCCAAGTACACGACAGATCTTGTTACAGTTCCTGTTGGACTTTGCTGCTCCATCACATGACGACGACGAGCAATGCCATCCCTTCCAGTAGTATGTAGAGCTTTCAGTTGCTTTCTTGACTCCTTCCCTATTTCCCTTAGTTTCTTATCCTTGTCTGAAGTATACATATCGACAAAGCGTTCCCAATCCTCTCTCCTCACACCTGCTGGTCTATTGTTCTTTTTCGCAGCAATAGTAGCAAATATATCACACCACTTTCTTAGTTTAGTCTTTCTGTTTTTCCATGATTTATTTGCCATCCTTAAAACCTTGCCCTTGATGATTTCAGGTACCCTGTACTCACTCTTAAGGCTCCTCCAAATTTCTTCCTTAAATTTCGGTGGGACTATCCTTCATTCCTCATAATGTGGTGAGACAACATTCCTGGTTATTACCCTAATTCTGGAAGCATATGGCTTTGAAATATCTTCTATTGGTTGTCCCAAGGAATTGAATGGAATTTCTGGAAGTTGATCATCTATAGAAAAAAAATGGTTAGATGTCAATTGATAACATATCGCATATAAGGAAACTGAAAAACAAAGTTCTATATTATACCATTGTTCATGCTTTCCTCGGTATCGCCAGGATCATTATCTTCCTGATGAAAAGCCTCATGCCATCCATGTCCCTCATCTTGATTCCCATTACCTTGGCTTAGAGAATTGTCACCATCTGACGAAGACACACGTCCACTCCCTACACTTGGACTTACAGCTGTGTGTGCACCATCAGTTGATGGAGAGCCTTGTGAATTGAGCAAACCCCTTGGCCAGTTAGCTTCATTAGATCTAGGAGTAGTAGTTGGCGAGCTAGTACTTCCAGACCGGAATCGGCTGCTGCTACCTCCAACATGAAGTCTTGGCATATTTGTCTACAAGAAAATCACTTTGAAAGATTAACAATCATAACACCAAAACCAAGCCAACTTTGACCAAGCATTATGCAATCTAAAGCTACCATACATACTTGGATGCTTGTAAGAAAAATCTACACCAAAGAACTTAAAAAAGAGTCTTTGTTAGGCATACAATCACTCCACTCAACGAATTTTCTACCATATAATACAGCCTTCTAATCAAACCATAATCCGAAGCTACAGAACAATCAATCTAAGGAAGAAATACAAATACCTTACTGCCATCAAGTTCTCAACACATATAGAAAATGCCACAAGCCTTTCTACCAAACAAATCCTACCATCATTTATCACCAACAACAAAACCTAACCAACAAAATAATTACCATATCCTAATCAACTGTCTAAACCAAATCGGTTATCATTTGACATCAACTGTACCTGATGTTTGTAAAATCAAACCCTAGCTGCACTGAATTGAGAAATCAACCTGAAATCAACAAATAAACGAAAAAAATTTAAAACCCAATGATAAAAAAACAAATAAAACAGAAAAAAGTTAAACTGGAACCCTAACTTACCTGATTTTGTTTGTAAAATCAAACCCTAACTACACTGAATTGAGATATCCACCTGAAATCAACGAATAAACGAAGATTCTACAATTTGATAAAAATTCTCCGATCTTTACCAACTAGATATAAGTCTAAGAAATATGTCATCATAGAAGGAAATAACTTTGATACACTTTCCAGAAACAGTCTCGTTGGGAAGTTAAAGATCCTTGATCACGAGCAAAGTGTGGCTAAAGATAACACGGCTGCACTTAAGGCCACAACCAACACAAGTATGACTTGACTTCTTCGAAGGAAAACTTGTCTTGGGATGACGAATGTTGTGTTGATCATGATGAGGAAACCTTATCCTTGGTCACTAAGCAAATCAGAGAAATCCTGAGAAAATACAGACAAACTGGGAAGCGACGTGCGCGAACCAAGTTTCAAGATGATTATATTATTCAAGAAGGAAGTTCTCTCCAAGGAAATAATGCTCTCATTGTGTCTCTTGACCACGCTAATGAGATTACTTCCAAACATCATATAAAAAATTATGCTCCTTGTGCAGATATATTTGTTGATTATGATTCATCATATTCTGAGTCAGAAAAGGAGTTGTTAGATTTCTTGAATAAAAGTGAAGAAATTCACCGAGAAAACTTATGGTTGAAGAGAACTTGGAAAAACTCGAATCATCTCTTAAGGTGAAGAATCTTGGGTTAGACAAACTTAATGAAAAATTTACTGAAACTTTGTCTGTTAAAGAGAAAGAGATTAGTACCCTCAAGAGTGATCTGCAAAGGCTCTCAGGAAGTTCATAAAATATTTCAGCTATGTTGTTTGGGCAAAATATGACTATTTATGCTTAAGAACATTTGTTCATACTTGATGAATTTGGTTAACAACAATTTATTGTTTATGACCTAAATTATGATTCAAGATTTAATCATTTGAAAATAGCCTGGAACAGTGATATGTGTTATTGATGTTATTCGGGAATGTTTTGAATTGTTTTTTTTTTTTTGCTCGATCAATGTATTTTATTACTCATTGAAAACCAAAGAATTCATATACAAATTGGACTATAACAGTAGAATCAAAAAAGAAATGACTTACGTAGCCTTTTTACAAACTAACAAAACCTATAGTAGACTTGGTCTTCAGATTCCATAGTCGCCAAGAAATTTGGTTTAACCAGTTATACTTGGACTTCTCCCCTCGCTAATCCAGCGACTTTTTTTTGGCAATTTGTCCGCTGTGAATTTGATCTCTCGCATACAATGACGAAAGCTCACTCTTTGTAGCTGATTTTTATTCTTTAACCACCTTGTTATCACGAACCGATGAAGCTTCCCTGACATGAAAGTATGAATTGCAGCAGCCGAATCAGTGTTTATCAATAAATCTTAAACCTGATTTTTCACTGCCCATTATGTAGCATATATCACCGCCATTAATCCTGCTATGAAGTTAGTGGCAATCCCTACTCTTTCGGTTTCTGCATGAATAAAGCTACCCGAACTATCTCTGCATACAAATCCAAATCCTGCATTCCCAAGGTTACCCCTCGATGCTCCATCACAGCAAACTAGGATCTTATTTATACTTCGCAATTGAAATCTCAGTTCCCATATTCTTTGAGCTTGTATTTGTTTTTTTTCCTAAGACAAAATTTCTAAGCACTTGAAAGTCATAGCTACAATCCCACATGTAACCCTTCATTCTCACCGAGAAATCTCTAGTATATTGTAATCACTATCTTCTTAAATGCTTCTAAGATAGGCTTCTCATCTTCAAATACTATTCTATTGCGAAGAAACAATAGATCTATCATTGCAGTTGATGCTACTATTAACCATAACTCCTTTACTACAGAGCTCTTCAACTTAGCAAAAGATTTTACATCTTCATATAAAGTGGGATTTAAGAAAAGAAAAGATTTTCCAGATATTTCGAATTGATTATTAGAGAGATATAAAAGTATTGTTAATTTGGATACAAGACAGTATGCATACCAGTTCACATACTAGAAGAACTGTTATAAGTCCGGATCCGCAGTACATGTACCCAGTACACGTAGTGGCGTAACTATAGTTCGACAACGACTTTGTGGTACGCATACCCGGTATCTATACCAGAAAAAGTCTGTGAATCATGAACAAGGAACGATACGCATAACTGTATGCAAACCAAAAAAGATATGTTGGTTTTAAAACCAAAAACAGTACACATACCCAGTATGCAAACCATAAAATATATGTGAGTTCCTGAACTCGTTTTTGTCTTAAGGGTATCCATACCCGGTACACGTACCATGATAAACAGATTTACGAACAGGTCAGTACACATACTTACCCCGTTTAATATTTTCAGATGCATCAAAATTATTTCTATGAGATAATCGGCATTCCAACAACTCTCTAAAAACACAATCTATACATTTTTGATCATATGTGTGACACAAGAAAAGTCTTAAAGTGTTATATGAAAATGGTTAAGCATAAAGTTCGATTGGCTAGTTTTGGCTAACCTTTCATGAACAAGTCAATGTACACAGTTCGGTTATGGTCCATCCTAACTAGAGTGTATATTCTTCTATGTTAATCTCAAGTCAAGTTTTTCATCTAACAGTGATTATTGATTGCTTGGTTCCAAAGCTATCTTAGCTTAAACCTAAATCAAACTTGATCTTGAAAGTCTATAAAAGGAGAACCTCAAACAACTGAGATTTTTGAATCCCTGACACTATTCTTGTGTGTCCTAGTTGTAAACTAGAGTCATCATCTCCTTCAATCCATTTTAGGGTTTAACGACTAAAAAGACTTCACTTAGGAATTCGTGAAGCCATGTTCAACTATCTTTATCTTGATAGTTCGTGTATCCCGATCTTGGTTTGATTTTTGATCTTTGCTCCAACAGGCAAGATAGATAGAAATCACAAAGTATCTTCGTCTTGACTCTAGCACCTGGGAAACCTAATCCCCACACCTCCCGTATGATACTAGTTGCGACTAAAGTCGATTCTCCTTTAACCTTAGGTTTTCTCCAAAACCCTGTAGGTTAACGACTTAAAGACTTTATTGGGATTGTGAAGCCAGACCCAACTATTTCTCTGTAGTTGCGTGTTCTGATCTTGTTGTTTCTATCATGATTGAGTACTATCTTCTCTAAGATTTGCTCGAGATTTATTCCCCGATAGGCAAGATAAAAAGTAGTCACAAACATCTTCGTCTCATCGTTTGTGATTCCACAATATCTTGTTTCGTTACCATACGATTAAGATTATTATGAGGTGATTGATATTACTAGGATGTTCTTCTAGAATATAAGTCTGGTGTATCAATTGGTTTCTGTTCACCTTGATTTATCAAAAGACAGAACAAAACTCTTAGGTATTTCTGCGGGAGACAGATTTATCTATTCAATAGACTTTTTTGTGTGAGACAGATTTTTTTATCAAGTATTCGACTTTGGGTCGTAGCAACTCTTAGTTGTGGGTGAGATCAGCTAAGGAATCAAGTGCATAGAGTCCTGTTGGGATTCAGAGGCGTAAGGAACGCGACTGTACCTTAATCCGTGTGAGTTTGGTTAGGGCTCTACTACATTCTAGTCTGAAGTTAACTTGTAGTAGGCTAGTGTCTGTAGCGGCTTAATACAATATGGTGTTCAAATCTGGACTAGGTCCCTAGGTTTTTCTGCATTTGCGGTTTCCTCGTTAACAAAATTTCTAGTGTCTGTGTTATTTCTTTTCCGCATTATATTTTCTATATAATTGAAATATCACAGGTTGTGCGTAAGTTCAATCAATTTGTGAATACGACCTTTGAGTTGTTAATTAAATTGATTGACACTTGGATATTGGTTTTTAATGCCGTCCAAGTTATTTCTTATATTTAATCTGGCTCGCAAATTCCTATTTGTTTGATTGCAGATTGAATTGAGAAATTGAGATATAACTTTTGGATATACTTTTCTTAAGATTGAGTCTGACTGTCTAGTTGATTCTCTTGAAAGTATATTGGAGTTTGTCCATACAGATTGCTAAACGAAGTATTGGGTGTGGTTGTTAGACCCCCGCTTTTTCAAAACAGATATCACAAATAGGCTTATCTATGGGAGGCAGATTGGCTTAAAATCTTCAATTGAGTTGAAGAAACTCTTAGGATGTAAAGGACCTCAGCTAAGGGAATCAATTGCACGGAGTCCTGCTGGGATTCAAGAGGCATAAGGAGCGCGATTGTAATTGAATTGCTGTGACGGTTTAATTCGGTCTCAACTACATTCCGGTCTGAAGTTCTGATAGTAGGCTAATGTTTGTAGCATCTTAATACAGTTCGGTGTTCAATCTGGACTAAGTCCCTGGGTTTTCTACATTTGCGATTTCCTCGTTAACAAAATTCCGGTGTCTATGTTATTTCTTTTTCCGCATTATATTGTTTATCTTTATAATTGAAATATCAGAGGTTGTACGTTAATCAATCCAAGTAGATATATCCATCCTTGTTTGTTGGATACGACTTGATTGATTCTTGGATTTTGATCTTTTGAATCGTCCAAGTACTCACACACATAATCAGGTTCACGGACTTGCTTCTGTAAACATTCTGATTATGAGAGAAAGAGATATAAGCCATTCATATAATTCCTTGATTGAGATTCATTAAGTTGAACTCTCGGAATTGTGTTCGAGTTTAGTCTATACAGGTTTCTTAAGAAAAAGTTGGCGGTGTATTTTGGTACCCCCACGTTTCCAGATAAGTCTAAACTAAGATCATAATTGACTAAGTTTTTCTTATCAGGAACCAATTGGACTAAAACAATTGAACCTATTATTATTTTAAGCAAAAACAAAACCAAACTTGATTTAGTTTTTCTTAAACTGAACCAATTAAAACATAACAATTGTTCCGTACTCTTCGTTAAGCAAACAAAAGAATATGCAATTTAAATCAGCTTCTCTAAACAGGAAAATGATTAACAAACATAAATAATTCGTCATCTTACTTTTCGATATGACAAACTAAGATCCGATCCGATCAAGTTTTCATATCAAGAAAGATTAATCAAAATAATTTTTCCTTTGGTTTCCACAAACACTCTCCCCAGAGACATATGAAGTTTAAGCACCAGTTGAATATAGAACTCTCTCCTTGTGAGTTGTTATTCCCTGCAAGACAAAAGAATAACGAACAAGACAACCTTTACCAGAGAAAGGTCGACAAAGTCTTAGCTTTTAAGTTTCCCATATAAAAGACTAAAACCCAAACTCATATGTATACTACATACATAATTTATGAAACATAAATCGATATAGTATAATCTCGACTTCACACATGAGTTTAATCATATTTACTTATGATCATTTGATAAAAGCATCCCACATGGTTAGATCCCGAACCTGCTTACATCAAAGAATCACAATATCATAAGAGATGTACATAAAATGAGATCGAAATTACTAGGGTGTGATCAAAACCGAAACAATATCTATAAATGAAAGCAAAGCAAAAGAAATAATCATTCAAATCAAGCAATGGAATCGTAACTATCAAAAGAATGACACAAAGGATTTAAAATAAAAACTTAATCATTCATATTATTGATAGTTTAATAAATAGACAATGAAGATCGATACAAGGTCTGTTCTAGATTTTAGTGAGTCCCCAAGGGAGTGTTGATGACATCACTATCAAATTCAGGATTCAAATTCTTCCAAGCATATCCCTAGTTGTATGATTGTTTATCTCAAGCAGTTGAGTTTGAAGATCAATAAGCATTTCTCTTAAATCCTTGAGCATGTGTTCATGATGCTTGATGCTCTTTGTGACAGAAAGTATCTGTTCTCTTAGAGAATCTTGTTGAACCTTAATATATTTTTTTTATCATCTTTTGTTTTATTCATAAATGGTTCAAAAGAAAATAGTGCTAAGAAATGGGAAGAATGAGCTACCAGATGTAAGAAATTGGAAAAAAAAATTCTTACACATGTTAGAGATGATTAAAGAATGTGAAGGAAGCCAATCAAGCAATCGATTCTAAGGTCGGAGAATTTTTAATTGCCAATCTCACAAGAACAAAGCAAACCATTACCCAACAACATTGAAAGGTTAATCAAATGAAGTCATGTGAAATTGGATTTAATGCAAAAACCGAAGACCAACTTTGCTCCAACTTCAAATTAAAATAATCTAGCTTCGTGATTAACAATTTTTCCATTATAGCATATGAACGACCGATTAAAGGCGCTCTGACGAGGGAAGAAAAACCACATAAAAAGAAAAAACTCGAAAAATAAATGTGGAAAAGTGATAATGGTCGAATAACTCTAGCCTTTGATTATTAAATTTTGAGCGGGGGAATTACATCCTGCATTCCATGTCATTTCCAATTTTTCTTTTATATTCCTTCAAAAAAAAAAAAAAAAAAAGTTTTGTGCACCATTTACATGAGTGAGGCCATTTTTTGGTGTGAATTTGAATGGCCCACACGAACCACAAGCATCCGCACCACCACCAGCATACCCTCCGTCACCCATAATCGGTCTAACAAGTCTCATCTCAAAGACATCTCAGCCAATACCTTAAAGATTTAGATATAGATGCAAACCAAAGAACAATGAAAAGAGATAGAACACAAGACAAAACACCTTTTTGTTTAAACGAAAAATGCAACATCAAAATGAAACGATTTTAATGCAAATTTGACCACATTGTGATCTAATCTTCCCTCTCTTCAATCTCAAAAAATAAAAATCGATTTACACAAAGAAACCACAAAGAAAAATCAATTCAAACTCACCAAGGAAGCACACAATAACACACAAAAACTCAAACCCATTGTTTACTAGAAAAAAAGCGTATACAGTTTGTAATACAAAAGATAAGATCGCCTAACAATTCCCCTAAATCAAACGATGCTGATTCCTTCTAGCATGGACGGTCATAGTTTATTTAACAAATGGATCGCAATCCGCATGAGCTCAAACTAACCAATCAGAATACATCTACCATTTCTCAAGGAAACTTTCATTTCCCCATAAATATCAGTTAACCGACTTCTCCATTCTTCACCATCACCAGAGTAAAGAAGAATTATCTTAGTAGTCTGAGATTTCGAGAGAGAAAAAAATCTTCTAGCAAATTTGCAATTCAATATGTCTCAGAAAGTTGATGATAAAACCATGGAGGTAGAGAAAGCAGCAGCACCAGCACCAGTTGAGAAGAAATCAGTCAAGGAGAAGAAAGAAAAGGTTCCCAAAGAGAAGAAAGAAAAAGTTCCTAAAGAGAAGAAGCCTAAATCTGATAAAGCTTCTCATCCTGCTCACCCACCTTACTTTCAGGTAAAGATCTAAAGAAAACCCTAGATTTCAATTTTAATTTCAATTTTATGTTTCTGTTTGAATCGGTTTTCAATTATTGGGATTTTTGATTAATTTAGGGTTTGATTTTTGATTCTGCAGATGATTAAGGAAGCTTTGTTGGCATTGAATGAGAAAGGTGGATCAAGTCCTCATGCTATTGCTAAGTACATGGAAGAGAAACACAAAGATGTATTACCAGCAAATTACAAGAAGATGTTAGGTGTTCAATTGAAGAATTGTGTTGCCAATGAGAAATTAGTTAAGGTTAAAGCTTCATTCAAGCTTTCTGATGCATCTAAGAAGGAGAAAAAGTCTGTTCCTAAGACTAAAACAGTGAAATCTGTTGCTGCTGTTGATGAGAAGACCAAGAAGAGGAAGAAACCAGCAACAACAACATCAAAGCCTGCTAAGTCTACTGCTGCTGCTGCCGTTCCCAAATCGAAAACTACTGTGAAGAAATCTGTAACTGTTGCACCAAAGAAGAAGAATGCTGCTCCTGCAAAGAAAGTTGCTGCTACTCCTACAAAGAAAGCTGGTCGTCCTGCTAAGAAAGTTGTTCCTGCTAAGAAGACTAAGAGAGCTACTCCTGTGAAAGCTAAACAGCCTAAATCAATCAAATCTCCTGCTGCTAAGAGGGCTAAGAAGACTACTGCTGCTTAATTAGAGATGTCTAGAGATAATAATGGGTTGTTTTGTTTTTTTGGGTAATCTTGTTAACTGTGTTTTCTTTAGATGTGAATATAAAGAAATTTCATGGATGTTTCTTTTTGCTTCTGCGTGTTAGTTGGTTTTAATGGTTAGCGTCTAACTCGGTTTGCAGAAATATGTGAACATATTATGTGTAATCCTGCAACTCGTTGCTTTGGTTTAATGGAAGAAGAAGTTTAAATTCTATTGAGTTTTTTTTACATTTTGATTCTGAGTTCTATTTTCCTACTGCTAGTTGGAATTTGATACACATTGAATATTAGCCCCAAATCAATGTCACCACCACTCCTTCATTTTTCTTAATTTATTCAAAGAGCGTTGGATTCAACATAACTAGAAGCATGTAGATTTGCGCAAACGAATCCCATGAATTACTCCACCGCAAATCCGTCCATCACCCATTTGCTAACTGTAATATCTTATCTCAATTCTATCTTAATTGAGAAAAATAGGCATAATCAGCGTGTAATTAGTGGAGGTAATTTATTAGTGAAACGAGTCATATAACTCATTACTATTAGGCACTTTCATGGTAAAGTCTCACTGCCCCGTCCCCTTCATCAATGACGCAAGTCACATAACTAATCCACTGTCAAATCAATTACTAACAAAATATTCAAGTTTGAGAAAATCATTTAAACGGAAATAGGAAACCACACCAAAGTTGGTAATTAATGATGGAATTCTGGGTTGTGATCTGCTTAATTGGGCGGCACTTGTTACTACTTATATAATTTTTTTCTTTTTAAAATAGGAAAGGAGATTTTATTAGGATAAAAATCAAATGATTACATCTAGTTTCTCTCTAATGAGAGTTTTAAGCCCATATAGGAAAATATGGGAAAACTCTATAACTTGGACAACTAACATAGTCCAAATTTAGGACAATCAATCCGGACCTTTGATCATTTCCATCTTCACCCCGCTATCAATCCCAATGCTAGAGTCATTCCCCTCTTCACCATTAAGATTGTGCCACGTTGTGTCCCAAGATTGGACAAGCCTTGTTGTCTTGGCCGTAGCAAAGTCCGAAAATATGAGACTCATGATTCTGACACCAGGTACGCATAAGGCTGCACAAGAACCGGTCTGGAACAGAAAGAACCGGACCGGTACCGAACCGGAACCGGAGTAAACGGTACAGGGACCGAGATTGAAACTGAAGAACCGGAGTAGACCGGTACATACACTGGTTCTGGGGGAAGAACCGGCAGGAACCGGATCAAAAGAACCGGTTAATGTAGTCCGTTGAGAACTTGGTTATTTTTAATCCTATCCGTCCATCCTAGGTTTAGAGAATCCTATTATCTAATCTTCGAGTTACTCTTCACTCTCAGTTTTCTTCTTCGTTTTTTCGTTTTTTCTCTGAAGAGCAGTCTACCGCCCTTCACTCTTTAGTCTTCATCTAATTTCTCGCTATAAATTCTTCGATCACTTCTGTGTCCATCATCATCAAGTCTTACTACACAAAAGGTAAATCGATTCTCTAATCTTTTCGATTTCCTTTTTGTTTCTGTTTTAAAACCAAACCCTAGAAATTGAAAACGATTTTAACAGTATCGCTTGATTAATCAACTAACCCTAGAAATTGTGTTTATACTCAAGCAGGAGAAGTGTTGAGGCTACCAATTTCTTCATCGTCTCTCTATCAATCTATCACCGGTACTTTACTTATTCTTCTTCGATTTGTTTCAATTTTTGTAACTCTCATGGATTGATTTAGGGTTTGAGATTGATTGAGCAATCTATCTTATGGGTTCTGTTCTATGAACTTGTTGGTTGGATTGGACGAAGATATTTTGGTCTTGGTCATTTATGAAGTGATTTTAGGTTAGTTTAAGAAACAAATTGAAGCATGTTATTTTGGGGGTTTTGAAGCTGTGTTTGTGCTTGATTCAAATGTTGTAGTTTTGTTGAACAACTCTGTTTTCTTGTCAGATTTGGATTTGTATAAATTGATTAATTGTTTGAGATTTTAATGTTGATTCCTGATACTACTGTTAAAGGATTTGATGATTTGAAGACATATATCCTCTTTATGTACTGTGTGATAACTATGAATGCTTGTATTTTTGTGTGGTTTGCAATTATGAAGATTTAGTTGTATGCTTTCACTATTAATCTACTTAGGTTTGATGATGCCTGTATTTATTTTGCCTTTTCTCTTGTTTGTGAAATGAATGTCATTGTGCACAATCAGAGTTTGTATGTAACTTGAAGATGAACTCAAATGCATTGTGAGCAATGAACAGTGAAGCACTGAAGCTTGACCTGAAAAGATGTATTGCAATTAGTTAGACTTTGCATAATTAGGTATTTGCATTATCTCAGTCTAACATTGTGTTCCTGTTTAATGTTTGTTAGATGACCACATCAAATGCAACTCCAACTACAAGTACAACTCAACAAACAGAAGTTGGATCATCCTCTCAAGCTGCATCTCACACAAATGAAACTGAAACTGCAACTCCAACAAGTACAGCTGAAGCAGTTGAAGTTGGTGATAACAAAAAGAAGCACGACAAAGTGAGATGTGAAGTTTGGTTGGAAATGACTAGGATAAATGAAACTCAAGCTGAATGTCATCATTGCCACAAAACATATGCTGCTCACAATGACGTAAATGACACTTCTGGATTACGAAAGCATTTGAATAGATGTCCAA
>JAJJMB010014260.1:5185239-5213803 GCA_023531105.1 Papaver atlanticum | reverse complement strand
ATGGTAAACTTATTACTCATACTTACAGTAATGATAGGTTAAGAAGGTGTCTTGTTGAGTGGATAATTAAGGATGGAATAGCTTTTAGAAAAGTAGAAGGGTCAGGATTTGTGGCAATGATGCATGAGGCACAACCTAGGTTCAAGGTTCTAGGACGTATGACAATTTATAGGGATTGTTAAGGATCTATGTAGAAGAGAAGAATAACCTAAAAACTTACTTCTTGACATCTAAGCAGAGGGTATCTTTGACAACGGACACATGGACATCACCAAATAATTTTAATTATATTTGTGTAACCGTTCACTACATTGATCAGAACTGGAAACTACAGAAGAGAATACTTAGTTGAAGGTCACACAGGTAATGCAATCAGTGAGAAGCTGATGGATTGTTTGAAGGATTGGGGTCTAGAAGATGTATTTTGTGTCACTCTAGACAATGTCAGCGCCAACACAGTAGCTATGGATCATCTGAAGCAAGTTGTTACTAGCTGGACATGATCACCAATTATAGCTAAATATTTACATGTAAGATTCTCAATTTTCTTATTCTTTCATTCTGCATTTGTGCTCATGTATAATCAATAAATCCTTTATCTCTTTATCTCATTTTTTTTCTTCTTATCATTGTGAAGTCTATAACTGACTAATTTTTCTTGATTATTTGTTATCAAGTGAGGTGTGCAGCCCATGTTCTTGCTCTTGTCATAAAAGATGCAGTACGGCTCTTTAATGAATCAGTTAAAAGGATAAGGTCAGTTGTAAAATATGTTCTTAGTTCTCCTTCTAGGTATGGAAAATTTAAACAATGTGCTTCCATTGCAAAGGTAGATTACAAGAAAGCACTGACTTTAGATGTGTACACCCGATGGAATATCACTTACTTGATGTTAGATGCTGCTGAAAGATATGAAAAAGTTTTTGCAATGTTAGCAGAGATTGATAAGGACTTTCAACAGAAGTTATTTTTGAGCAATACAAGGAATCTGTTTTACCTAGTTATGCTGATATTGATGAAGCTATAGCTAGTGATGATATCATGAAAGAAGTGGTTGAGGATATGGAAGAAGATGAAGATGTTGAGGATATGAAAGAAGAGGTTGAGGAGTTAGATCCAACAGGCAAGAACAAGGCAAAGAAGAAGAATAAGAAACAGATGCTCATAAAAAAGATTGGAAATATGCTAGAGGTCTTGTGAAGTGTTTAAAGGTATTCTTCGATGCAACTGCCAATTTTTCTGCTTCTACACAAGTCACTACTCATACTTTCTTATGGTAATTGGTACTCATCCATGAACAATTAGTTGAATTCTAAAATAATGTAGCATCAGATCCCTTTATTGCACGTATCTCGTCTTATGTTTGCCAAGTACCATAAGTATTGGGGTGTGTATGAGAGAATGAATTCTGTTATGTTTTTTGCTCAACTGTTGGATCCAATAGAGAAACAAAAGGGATTGGAATTTACTCTTAATTGTTTGTTTGAGAACAATTCGTGTGAGGTTCAAAGAATTATGAGAAAGGTGAAAGTAGAATTTCAGGAACTCTTTGAAGAGTATAAGTCAGTGTATTCAACTCATGAGGAGGGGTCATATAGTGTTGCTCCGGTAGTTTCCAATTCAGTTAGCGTGCAATCTCAAGGTTTGAAATCTAGAATTCAATCAAGGAAGAGACGGCATTGGGACAACCCAAGTTGTGTTGAAGAAGCAAGAACAACAAAGTTAGATAGGTACTTGACAGATGTGATGGATGGTGGAATGCGTGAAGTTGATCAAGATGACGACTTAGACATATTGGCTTGGTGGCAGGCTAATGCAAACAGGTATAAGGTACTGTCATATATGGCAAGAGATATATTAGCCATGCATGTGTCTTCAGTTGCCTCTGAATCAGCTTTTAGCACCGGGAAGCGCATGCTTACTCCATGGAGAGCTTTTTTATCTACAAAAACAGTTGAGCCATTGCTCTGTACACAAAGATTTTTACAAAAACCATTGCTCTTGATCTTCTATGTGATTATGTACCTGATGATGATGGTGAAGATGCGGCAGGTACTTACTTTAGTTTTTCTTCTTTTTTGTTTTCTTTAATAGTACTTACTTTTCTTGTATTGGTACTTACTTTCTTGTTTATCTTTTGTTTTGCCTGTTGCAATCATAATTGAATCTCTCCTAAAAGCTTGAAGTTCATTCCTTGCTAAGAAATGGAAGGTTGGTAACTTTCTTTATCTTGTTCTCTCTTGCTGTCTTGCATATTAAGAAAACCTATTGTCCTTGTTGAAACATAGTTTGGATTCATTTCTATATCAAATTCTCATTGCTACAAGTCATGTAATGTATGGAAATGAATGGACTGAAAATATTCAATCTACACAAAGTAATTAAGAAACAAAAATCCAACTATAGTTCTTGACTTCTTATGTATTTTCTTGCTATTTGTGGTTGTAATCCACACAGGTTGAGGTTGTGCTATCACTGGCCTTATTGGGGAGGAATGTGCAGATTTGTGGCCTAGGATTGCAAGTGAAGGCTGTGCAGCCATCCTTTTTTGTTTGCAAGATGATTGCATTTCCTTTCTTGTCGTAGACAGACTTATGGAAATGTTGTTTTTACTTTTTAGTATTTTGTAATGTTGAAAATTGAACTTAAGTATGTAACAAAATGAACTTATGGAAATGTTGTTTTAGTATTTTGTAATGTTTTTTAGGTAAAAACTCGGTAACGGTCTTGTACAGGTACCGGTCCTCAAAATGAGGTACCGGTAAACACCAGGTACAGGGACCGGTTCCATAAGAAAACCTGGCCGTACCAGACCATGTGCAGCCTTAGGTACGCAAGTATACATCCATCCTGAAAATTGTCTTAATGTCTCTTTACAATCAGAGATCACACTGTTATTTGTCAATCCAATTGACCCAACACTACCATTTATTGCCTTGATCACATTCTGACGGTTTCCTTCCAAACATAAACACTCCACTGCAGCTTCCTTAACCCACTTGATTGCCTCCAACGCTGTTAAAGCCTCTGCTTGTTTCTCATCTTGAGCTATGCCTGATATTGATACTGCTCCTCTATAATCCACTGTATCATAAATCATAGTCAGTCCAATACTCATATGTTGTCTTCCTTTATAAAGGATGCATCAAAATTAACTTTTGAAAAATAACTATCTGGAAGTGCCCATGGTATAATGATCTGAGCATGCCCATTGGACAAATTAATTACTTTTCTTCTGACTGAATTACATCTGCAATCATTTACATCCCTGTTAGCCTGCCTAACAAAACAATCAACTTGTACAACAACATTAACAAAAACCACTACACATCTAAGTTTCCAGATATGCCATAAAACAAAACCCATAAGTGTTATAAAGTTATTTTGATTCTTCCTACTAGTTGTTGTTCTATTAAACCAATCTGCAATCTATTCCTTCAACAACCTATTTCGCACAACACCAGCAAAGTTAGGATTAACAAAACAAAACAACTCTTTTGTGACTTGCCAGTCAACTAACAAGTGATAATAAGTTATATTTTCATCTTCACAAAAAAGGACATTTACTGTTTATATCCACCACGTACCTAGCAAGTTTCTGTCTAACAGGTAGACAGTCGTTTTATTTTTTGTGGCAGATCAAGCTTCCAAAGATCTTTCCATAGAAAACCAGGTTGTTCATTCATATACACATCATTTATGATGACTCTATAAGTAGATTTAACACTAAGAATTCCATTATGGGATGGTTCCCACCTCAAAACAGCGGGACCTGAAGCAGGAATTGTTATTTCACAAATATGTCGCATTGTATCCCTGTCAAACAAAGAATTTAGCAGATCCACATTCTACTTGCATTCATTTGGTAACATTAAATGACCAACAAATTTTATGTTCGAAGATGCATTAGTGGAATCCAATAAACCTGTCCTATTTGGGATCCATCCATTCTTACAGATTTCAATCGATTTACCATCACCAACTTCTTAACAGTAGTGTTTCCTAATAATCTCCAGGCCTCTACAAACCCCTTTTCTGACCCAAGAAACAGTTCCTTAATAGAGTGAAGGGGATTGCTATTAAGAAAATACGTTTCCTTATAAATCTTAGTCCACAAAGCATCTTGTTTTGTAACTAGTCTCCAAGCTAACTTAACTAACAAAGCAGAATTTAAATATTCTATTTTTTTTATACTTAAACCACGTAGGACTATTGGCTTAATAACATTGTCCCAATTTTGAAGTATATTTCTCTTCTTGAACCTTTTTTGTTCCACCAAACCTACGTTGTATATCATTTATCCTATCAATCAGTTTTTTGGGCATAGGAAACACCACTAAGTGGTGGGAGGCCATAGTTCTTAAAACTGACTGAATCAAAGCAGTTCTACCAGGTTGATTGACATGTTTTCTTTTCCAAGTTGCTAGTCTTTTATCAAAATCGTCCATAAAATGGCTAAAAAATTCTACCTTGTTCTTCTGAATCAACAATGGCACACCTAAGTACTTATCCTGAAGTCCTACTTTTTTTATGTTAAGGATGCTAACGATCTGACTAATAGTTCTAGGATTATTTTTAGGGATAAAAGCTATACTTTATTTATCGAAATTTATAGCATGTCCATATAACCTACTAAACATCTGTAACATATTCTCCAAATTCCTAGCACCCTTCACAGTATCTCTACCAAACACCAAACAATCGTCAGCGAAAAACAAGTGACTAACTGGAGGACATGTCTTAGAAGCTTTTACCCCATGTATCTCTTTATTTATCTCAGAAGGAGGTTAACTCTTAAAAACCCACCATTTATTTAACATTAGATTGTCTTAACAGGTAAGATTGGTGAATTTAGGGTTTAGGAAATCTGTTTTTGGGCTGATTACAGCTAGGAGTTCTAGCCGACCAAGCCAAAAATGGGTGGCTACGGTTGGGACACAAAGAACTCTCAGCCGTGAAGTACTTAAATTTTTTCTTGACCTCGGCTAGGAATTCCTCACCGTAACGTTAGGGTCCCATCCATGACAACCATTTCCAGGCCATAATTAACATTTACGGCTTGGTCCACTACAAAAATACTGAGTTTTAGTGACGCCAAGAAAATGTGGCAGTTGATCAAAAATCCATGGAAAAAAATAATTTGCCACACCAGCCTCCTCGTAACAAATAGTCCTATGGCTAAAACTATTAGCCACGATGACGGCCACGGTTTTCATTGCATTGCGTGGGTTTTGCTCCAAGATTATTTTCTGCGGCTGGAATTCATTGTAACTATTAAAAAACTGATATCACCACTTTTTACTGCTAGCCACTAAAATAACAAGACAATATTCACTTACACTACAACAATTTCAAAAAGACAATCTATTCATTAAAAAACACAAGTACTACATGTTTGTCTGATTGATTACATTCCAAAAGCAAATAAAAACTTAATACTAAACCATTTTGAGTTTGATACAAGTTTCAAGAGAAATTTAAAGTGAATGAAAACGAAATACTTAAATTATCACAGATGGATTTCTTACTTCCAAAGTTAATTATCATATATCTTCCAACACCTTGAACATAATATCTTTCAATGAAATTAACATGCAAAATGTAGACATCCATTTTGATATCAATGACATTTAGCAGATGAAAATATCCATGTATACAACATTTACAGAGGCCTAATTTCTTATCTCTTCAAATATAACATGTGGCCTAAACCATTAAGAAGATACAGAAGAATTATAGGAACAACAATTCATCCAACTATAATCTCTCACGTACACCTATGGTTTCAAACAAGTACAAATATCCATCCATACATTTAAGCGGATACACCTAGTTACCCATAAATCAATCCATGGCAGAAAAAAGAACAAGAAATTAAGAGTAGTTCGAAACCATCACACCCATTTCCAAATTTCCTATTAATTCAATATGAATACATATCATCCACTGGTGTATGCAAATATTAAGTTGGTTGGCAAGTTATTGGCTAACGATAATACTAATGCGTGTCGTGACAGCTAAAATAAAGAACGTGTCCACAAATATCACTATAGTTCATGATGTTAATCCAGAGTCTAACTTAACAATTATGCAACCGTCATTCTAATATGTTGCAGCAAGGGGAATAGGTTTAGAGGTTTATAAGCAACTGTAATCATTTATACTAATAAAGCAGAAAACATTATCTCGGATTCGTGTAGAAAGATCATAACTCTATGGCTCTGGATGTGGGAGGTCTCTCTACAAAACAAAATGCAATTAAGAAAGCTTGTGATTCTAGATAATACACTGCCAAAAATATTTGTGGATATGCTCATACATGATCGAGAAAGCTTAAGATTCTAGATAATACACTGCCAAAAATATTTATGGATATGCTAATACATACCCGACCAGCAAACAGTAGCAAAAGAGCATCTATTTTTTTCTGTGATTTCTCGTTAGCCTTTTTCATCTCATCTACAGTTTTCTCCATCTCAATGCGTTCTTCTTTAATGTCGTTCTTCATATGAACCTGATCCTCCTTCAATTTATTAATTTCATCTATTAATGCAACATTTTCCTTGTTGTTTTGGACAACATTTGAAGAAGATGCCCCCCTAAGCTTGGTTACATTAATTGCTCAACCAACACCAAGAATCCGACATGGTTTCTCAACTCCCATGATTTTAGAATATTTGTCTCCTTTCAGCTAGTCATAAGAAGTAACTTCCAAGATTGAAACATCATTATCTGAACCATTCTCTTCTAACTCTTCCCTCTCTAAGGCTTCTATTTAAGCATGCAATTATAATATGTAAAGTTAAAGTGAGAACAAGTTGCAACAATTTTATTAATTCTAACAGCATACAAATTGACGTATTAAAAAGCCATGATTTGCTTCAGCTATAGGGTTGTGAGTTTTCCCTTATTTGGCTCTATAAGTTTTCCAATACACAGCCGCTCGATTTGCTTTCTTTTGCGTTGTTTCTTCTATCTGTTTATATATAGTATGTCAAGATCTACATAAACATTGACTATAAATATCGATTGATATTAGTCGTTACCTCTATCGTGTGGTTCACGAATGACTTAGTACCACCAAGATGAGGCACAACCAAATGCTTTCTACTTGCTTTGTCGTTCTCACTTTTTTTCTATGTTATTTAACGTTCAAAAGTTATAAGTCGAAATACCAAGCCATACATTTCGCGCTTCAGCTGCAAATTTCGGCCATTTTTTCTTCATAGACTACCATTGGAGCGAATCTGCTGGATGACGCATATGCTCGAAAGAAATCTATGCTTCATGATGACATTTCATATAGCGTTTTATCCATGATATTGTGTAGTATCTCTTAATTCTCTTACAAAGAGAAAAATGTCTCAATACTTTGCGAGGCTCTTTTGTAGTTATTGGTCCATCTTTACCCTCTTTCACCACAAACCTTGATTCTTTACAGATGGGTCACACAGTTGCATTTTCGTGTTTTTTTCGGAACAAAACACAATGATTAACACATGCATGAATGGACTCAACCTTCATTCCTAGATCTATCAACATAGCTTTCATTGTTGGGTATTTTTCAGGAAAAGTGTTGCCTTCTGAGAACCATTTTTTCAATCGTCCGAAGAGGTACGTAACACTATTCCTTGACCAACCAAACATCTTTTTAATATGATGCAGTTCTACAATTACACTAAGTATTGTTTCATCACCCTCATAACCCGGATAAATCTTTTCCTTAGCTAACTCCTTATACCTGTGGTATTTCTTACCTAAGTCGGGAAAAAACCAGTTTCATTTACATCCTTGTCCAACCCTTCAATTACTCCATAGGCCTTGTCTACAAAGTCCCCTAGCCCACATTGTTTATCTGTAATATTATCTTCTATATGTTCCTCTACTAATATTATCTTCATCTACATTTTCCTCTACGTGTTCCTGCACTACTTCTGATGCTAATGTGGTGGATTTCTCCCCATGTAGAGACAAAATTACATATGACTTGTCTATTGAGTGTACTTGCAAATGATACTTCACCAAGGAAAAAGACAGAGAGTTCTTATTTCGACATGTACGACAAGGACATAATGAAGAACTTCTTATCCTATTACTATATGCAAAATCTATAAAATCAGACACCCCTTTTCTATAGACCTCACTAAACCTATCTTCTTCATTCATACAACCTTTGTCACCTACTTGCACCATTCTACAACAACACGTAACATAGTATGTCAATCAAGGACCCCTCCCCAAAAACATAATTGAATTCATACATACAAGTCATTCTAACAGATCAATAAAGTTCAACCTAAAAGTAAAATGACATTCATACAACATCGAGCAACAGAGTAGGTGATAGTACACAAGGCCAGCAAATGCATATAACTCATGATGTTTGCTGATGTATCTACACAACCCACACAATCATACCATAACATGAATGACGAAGTAAACGAACAACACATGCTCATCCAGATTCAATTCAAATGAATAAGAACATGAAAACAACAAACCTGATTCAAAATCTTCAAGGCTTGCATCAAAATAAGATACTCACTTTAGAGACAAGACAAAAAAACATATTAAAAATCAAATATGTTGTAATGACAAGCAAAACATGTTACAACAATCCTCTACCATACTGATAATCCTTATGTTTTGCTTGTCATTAACACATAACGTACTGATAACCTTCATTTTGATCAAACATGTGAGTTTTGCTTGTCATTAACACATAACATACTGATAACCTTTATTTTGATCAAACATGTTACAACAACTAGCAAAACTCACAGATCCACAGTGAGAAACATAAAAGAAAAACATCAAATAGAAATCACTTCATGAAAAGAAAAAAACAATATAATTACCCAGCAAAACTGTTGATGGTGGATTTTCGGCAAGGGCTAAAATCGTAAAATCATGATACTGCATGTTTCTGACCCAGCTTCAGGAATGCATGTGCCGATTCATATTTTATGATCCGTGAACCGTTTCAGATCTCTGACTGAGCGAACATTCCTCTCAGAGCAATGATGAATATGTTTCTCGAAAGGCCTCCCAGCTGAGCGTTCGATGCTTCACACATTTCATCATCACCTCTACATAGAATCAAAATGATTGGGCGGTTCCCTAGACATAATGTTTGTTAGGGAGCTTAACGCCTTCAGGACGTCACGCAGCTGCACGTTGTTCCCTGACTACGTAGAGAGACCGTGTATAGAATCTTGATGACTGGGAGATTCTCTAGACATAATGTTTGTTAGATATCTTAACGCCTTCAGGACGTCACGCCGCTCGTTGTTCCCTGATTGGGAGGTCCCCTCTTCCATTATTTTATTTTATTTTAATTTCTTTCCTTTATCTCATGGAAACTTCTTCATTTGAGCAAACTCCCTCGTTTGAGCGAAACTCTTAGTTTCTCCATACTTTCATCGAACAAAATAGGGAAAGGTGTCACGGGACCGGGCCACCTAGCTAGTCGGCCATGCCCTATCCGTGGCCAGTCCCACACCTTACAATCCCTTATTTCCTCATATTATTATTTCCTTCATCTCATGGAACTCCATCGTTTGAGCGAAAACCTTAGTTTATCAATAGTTTTTCAAATATTGCTCAAACCACGGAAAAGCCAAAAAGTCGAATGGTCACATGACCGACTGGGCTTCTCACATCAAAAAATTAAAATATTATTATTTCAATATTCTCAAAATATCGGTCGCATGAGCAAAATTCTACTTGCTCATCCGAGCAAAATTGAGAGTTTCAGTCAAGATCAAACTCTTCTGAAAATCCAAAATATTGCTCGTACCAAAACTCTCAGGACTGAGACACGGGAAGTATGATGACACGGGCATGCCACCTTGACCGACCAAGGTCGGCCCTTAGGCTTGCAAGGAGCCGGTCCCACACAACTTCATAAATTTGACCTAATTTGCTCTCAATTGTTCGTATTGGGTCCAAACTCTCTCCAACCAACTTGGGATTTTCTCAATCGACCATCAGCTGGTCCCACGACCACCAAGGGCCGGTCCCATGACCCCTTGGTCGGTCCCTCATCTCTTCATAACTAGGTTTTACTACCTAACGCTCACACGAGCACTATTTTAATAAATGATTAAACCAACATTTGATCATCTGTTCACCAACTGGTAAACAAAGGACTTTGGTGCATGCTCACTCGAGTACTAGGGCGCTACATGGTCGACCATCATCCCATGTAGCCGGTCACTCCTTCATTCAGTGATTTATTTTCAGTAAATTATCAATTGATCAGCAATTGATCAAAATTAGGGTTTCAAACAAATGCTATGTAAATCATAATTCTGAGCAAGTTCAAACACTAATAATTTTATGATTGATCCAGCAATCAACATATGGGTTAAATATATAATATTCGGTCCAACTACTAATATTTTAATTAATGTTTTATTTGGTCACATTACCAATATTTCATCAAATGAGCAATACTTGCTGATGTGATTTTAATATAGTGGTAAAAAGGATTCGAACTCTAAGACTTGTGAAGATTCGAGTTTTTAAATTTAATAAAAATCTACAATAATATTACAAATGGTGCAAGAGGTACTGGAACTAAGGATTCGGCCAATCTTCATAACATAAGGTTCAATTATTTATTCTCAACAATTTTAGCTCAAGAAATGTAAACATGGACTCTTATTCTTGCCAAGGTAGATTCTAAAAACATTAGTTATAAATCGTAAGCATGGGACATCAAACATCTAAGCAAGCATGACCCATCTAATAAAATAATAACTAATTAATAAAAATCATATTTCAATTAATATTAGTGCAAAAGTCATAAAAAAGAATAAAATAAATTTACCCATGTATGAAGTTCGGCCTCCTCCGTCGTCCCAGTGTTGGGGTTTAGCTCCTTATATTATAGACACTCTCAAAATATTTTTTATTTGCTCAAAAAGTGTTTACAATGGTGAAAATGGAGAAAATAGTGAAAAACAGGATTTTGTGACGCATGAAAAGCGTCACAAAATGAACGATATAATAAAAGTGATGTAGTCACTATTCCGAAGTCGCTGGAAAAGTGCTACCCGTTGCCGTAAATATTCGACAGTTTTCAGCGACTATCTTCAGCAGGTGTTGTTCTTCGTGTTCTTGATGTTCATCAGCAGCAGTAGCAGCAGAACCCGAGTTTCTGCAACTCGTGATTTCTCGCTCCTGAGCTCTCCTCAGCTCCCCAAACTCTCCACACCCCTCTCTGTGATCCCAACAGCCTCTATATACCCATTCTGACCGAGAATATATCCTCATAACTCCAAATAATCCCGGCAGTCAATAACAAATATTCCCATTCAAAATACAGAACTTTCTTCCATGTTTTAACTCTTCACGCGTCTTGGTACATCTGACACACTCCAATTTGTCTGAAACACGTCCCATAAGTAGTTAAACACACATCCATCTTACGCCATGCACAGAAAACACGTACAATCCCGTGAATATCTCTTCTCAACCACGTACTCCCCTATTTTCTTCATCCCGACGATTCAGCCAATTCTAACCGAAACCATCGACCATACAATCCATGTTTGGTCAAAACAGGCCCAAAGAAGCCAAATCCAGTGCTCGAGTCTCACTCCAACTTGATCAAAATCTTAACAGAGTTTTCGCAAGAAGAAAACCCGGGAATCTGTTCAATCCTTAAATCCACCATTCTAGCCAATTCTGGTATAAACGACGACCATTACTAGCTCTATTGAGTCAAAATAAACAAACCCAATGAGTTTCGGCCCTTGAATCTCCCTAGAACACGATCAAAACTTCAACCCTTATTATGCCTGTGTCTGCACTATTTTCCCGCCAATTTTGAAATTCAAAATGTAGAAGATGAAGTGCCATGATCCAAAACATGGGCGCCTTTAACAGCTGGTGTCCCTAGAGGGTGCCCTTATCCAAACTATGGGTGCCAATAACACTTTCCCTTGGGTGCCTTTAGTAATTTTTCTGGGATGTTTTCAACACTTTTTCGGGGTTCCTCCGGGGTATTTCTGGGGTGCCTTTAGTACTTTATCCTGGGTGTAAAACACTACTTTTCCAGCCAATTTTTCCGCAAGAGCTTATTTCTCTAAAAATACCTATATAGACATAAAACAACTTTATTAGAAATAAAATGAGTCCTAGATAATGTTGTTATGGGTGAAAATGCGTCACACTTACGTGCTTATCACTTGCTCAGATGCTCGAATATTGATTTAACTATCAATATTCAGTAATTTATCGAATGAGCAATACTTGCTCAGATGCTCGAATATTGATTCAACTATCAATATTTAGTAATTTTCGAATGAGCAATACTTGCTCAGATGCTCGAATATTGATTCAACTATTAATATTCAGTAATTTATCGAATGAGAAATACTTGCTCAGATGCTCGAATATTGATCCAACTATCAATATTCAACAATTCATCATACGAGCAATATTTGCTCAGAGTATCAATATTCATCATATTGATTCAACTATTAATATCATTCATTCGAGAACTATACGTCCCAGCAGACATGTTCAATTCATGAATCCTAGAGCATTCAACAATCATGCTCGACTGAAAAATACTTAGACTCATCGTCTAATCAAGTCAACGACTGAATAATCAAATACACGTCTGCTTTGCAGACTCCACGTTCGTGAGACATCAATCACGTCACACGGGTGATATTAATTAGGGTTTTGGTCTGGCGGCCTACAACACGTGTGTTCATCCACGATGAGAAATGTGAGTAAGTCGTGCAAGCAGTTGAGGGAGTTAGCGAAGTAGTGGGTGGACAATCAACCAAGTCTCCGCACGACCTGGAACTGGTTAAACCATGATTTCCCACTTTCCCACTCTTTCACTCGAGCAACCGTCACACTTACTGGAGATCAATGTGTCTACTATTCTAGCAATATAAATAAGTCTCTGAATCCACGATTGAACGACGGAAGAATTCTAATCCGAGCAATTACTCTCAAGAATTCAATCATTCAACCAGAAATTATTCGAACTCGACAGTTCACAAAAAACTTGCAGAAACTTTAAACACATTCACAATCCTTGATCACCATTGATCTCGCACACTTCTCAGCTTCCCTCCTACAGATCAACCCTCTTCCCTCTTTGTGACCGAATTGACTCTGGAACGACCATTTTCTTGGTTTAGGACGGAGTCCTACAGATTGATCTCTCGAACTCAAAGCACTCCCGTGCATTGCATCTGTTTGAGGTTAGGCAGTTTGCTCGGTTGAGGAGCCTCCGTCCACATGGTCATCTCTCAATTCCCTGAAAAACCAGCAAATCGTTTTTCCCCATCTATAAAAACATGATACAAAAATCCTCTTACAAGATACAATAAAGCATGATACCACAATCTTCATGAAAAAATCATAACCCTTATTAAAGATCAACATGATATAACCACCAGCAAAACTGACAAACCCATACTTCAATCACAATGAACCAAAATATAAAGAGAGAAAAATAAACAAGTAATAGGTTTAGAAATTATACCTGAATCTTCAAAGATTTATACTTGAAACTTCTATACTTGTGCTTCAATCTTCTTCTGAATGTGTCAAACACAAGATAAGAAAGAAATCAAAATTCTAAGGTTTACTAATTTCAAAAGAAAAAAAATAGGGTTAACAAATCAAAGTTATTTTTATTTCCCTAATAGGGGTTTTTCATACCTGATAGAACTTCTAGAAAATTGATTCTACGACTTCAATCTTCTTCTTCTGATAGTTGAAAATCAATTTATAGATTTATGTAAAGTGGGTTTTCAATCACTTTAGGTTTACAAAATCAAAATCAATTTCTAGTTTTTCAATCAATATAGAGTAGTTGATCTCTGGCTGTCTCTCAATCTCTTTCTGAATTTTTGGTTTCTCTCTGAATTTTTTGGTTAATAGTAACCACTGAAGAGGAGGAGAAAGAAAGAGTAGAGAACTGAAACCGAAGATAAAAACAAGAGAGAGAAGAGAAGAGATAAATATAAGGAAAAAAAAAATGTTTTTTTGCTCTTTGTCTTAAAAGATTTATTTTAATTAGTGAGATCTTTCTTTTGTCTAAATAATTGGTGGGAAACTAGAAATAAATGGGGGGAAGTGAATTATTGATGATTGAACTTTAAGTCAAATGATTTTGGTGTGAGATAAACATGTGAAGGGAAATTTGAGGGGGAAATTAATGTGAGGGAAG
The DNA here is from genome assembly GCA_023531105.1 of Papaver atlanticum. Taxonomy (NCBI): domain Eukaryota; kingdom Viridiplantae; phylum Streptophyta; class Magnoliopsida; order Ranunculales; family Papaveraceae; genus Papaver; species Papaver atlanticum. The sequence goes on along the minus strand of JAJJMB010014260.1, from coordinate 5,199,597 downwards.
GAATTTTTGGGGGAAGGTTTGTTTTTGAGGAGGAAATAAGATAGAAATTGAAAATAATAATAATAATAAATTAAATATGTATTAGAGTTATAAAATTATAAATTTACAAGTATGCAATATTTCGAGACACATATAAGAGTAGTTGAAAAATCAGAATTAAAGCAACTCATATAGTTGATTTGAGACTCTTATAAGAGTGGAAGCACTAAAGATCTTTATATGTGTCTCGAACCCAAAAATCAACATGTCTCAAATCGGTCCATATGGTGTAGTGATCATGGCTTCACGACCAGCGTGTTCCGGGGGACGTATGATAGAGATCATGGGTATAAGTGCCTTGTAGATCAAGGGTATAAGTGCCTTCAATCTCTTCAAGAAAGACATTGTGTCTTCGTTTAATTCCCCTAAAGTGGTGAAGGATAAAATACCAAAACCATTAGGGGTTAGCTCAGTTGGCCAGGAGTCTGACTCTCAAGTAGGAGGTCAGCGGATTGAGTTTTCACTCACCATTTTGGAGATCTCATGAGATACTCCTCTTATGTGTATCTAGTTAAGTTCTTAATGTATCTTCTTTCCTATAAATAAAAAACCAAAAAAAAAAAAACCAAAACCATAACCGTGTGTCTCGCACTTGTCTAAGCACTTGTTGTGTTTACAAATGACTGCTTTCTAGAAAGCTTGCTCGGAGTAAAGGAACGAATGTCGCCTATAAAAAGGGTAACTCCTATGACATCTAGACAAGTGTCCTTTCCGTTTTCCCATTTTTCCGAATATTTTTATTTTGGATATTTGAGGACGTTATATACTTTCCGATTATGTTGTTTTACAGCGTAAATACGGACAAATTTTGGAGTTTTCCGACATATTGACAGTTATAACACCGAGAGCATGGAAAAGTGCACGTACAAAATACACGTGTTAACATTGTGGAACGTCAGATCTTCCTCTAGATTGAGTATATCGTTTACTCTCTACAAAGGGAGATTTGCTGGTTGGTTGGTCCAGAAACCCACCTAGTAGTTATTCCAAGGTCAGGTCACAAAAACCGTTTAATGAGAGGTCCAAAAAGAATTACAAACATGAAAATGACATATATACCCATTAACCAATACGTGTGAAACAAATACACCTTCTCGTCATCAAGTTCTCTTGAATACACAGATCCGAGAAGAAGAAAAAAATCAAAACTGATTCTTCTTAAATCAAAAATCACGAAAGAAAACCCAATAAAACATCCAAATCACAAAAACCCAGATTCATTAAAATCGCAACAAATCGAAAGGTGTAATTTGTGTTTGACTGAAAAAAATGGTTACAGAAATCAGTAGCTGCTGTAAACGGGAAGGTTAGTTTACTTTCTAGATTCATGGTCAACATTGATACTTGTAAGATGTTAATTTATTTTGGAATTTTGCGATTAGGGCATACTTTTGATGGATGGATTTGAATTTCGAATTTCTGTAATTTTTGTTAGTGTAATCAATAATAGGTGTCACGTACAGCACGAAAGTATAATATTTGAAATTAGTGGTTGTAAAACAATATTTCTTATGATTTTTTTATAAAAATATGTATCGTATAATATATAGTTAGGGAAAGAGTGATTCGTTGATGCAATACATATCATTATGTACTGTATAAATTCCTAGCCCTAGTTTATGCTTGAGTATAATCCTACAGTATAGATATGTAGTACATATCATCATGTACTGTATAAACCCCAAGTTTATGCTTGATTTACACTACATATCGACATGTAGGTAGGCAAAAAATGATTTATGGGTGATGTACATATATGTATATGTACTGTATAATCCCCTGGTTTAAGCCCTACAATACATATTGATATGTACTGCATCAAATATGTACTGTGTAAACCCTTAGTGCAATAAAATACATATTGTTATTATGACCCATACTGGATACTAATTTGTACTGGATGAAAGCAGTGCATATCTCCCATGTACGACATAACTAGTTATCTAGTCATCAATGGATAAAGAGATTGTTTTGTTTTCGACAGTACGAATTAACAGTACGAAAGAAAAAAACACACGCACAGATCTTAGGTTTTATCGTCTTCGTTGTAGCTTTACAACTCGCTTATGATCTCTACCAAAAAATTGGTTTAAATCCGAGTAAAAGTAGAAAAACGGTGAAACGAATAGTGAAGACTTATATACTGTGTTTTACAACTGAATTCAGACAAGGAGTAGCAATGAAGGATTTCAGAAAACAATATTCAACAAGTGAAGGATTTCATCGAATCTCGTCATTATATGAGGGCTCTGAAGATTATCAACACTCTACAATGCAAATATCCGACTTCCGCACTTGTGTTGGTACTGCTAATGTGATTCACTGCTTTTGTGTTGTTATTTTGAATTTGTCTAGTGGAACCGTTCTAGTGCTCTTAAAAACATCATATTATATGAGTTATTTTTGCAAAGATTATGATTATGTTTAGTAGAAATCTGTTTCAGTTGAGCTTTGGACTTGTCATCTTTTTCAATCTATTACATACTTTCGTGTGTGTTTATTTTATGTTCTGATGCATTTTGGAATTTTCGTCTTCCTATTCGTTTTCTCTAAACTAGGCACTCAAAGCACTTTTATACGAAAGAACTGGCCGTAGTGAAACCTTAGCTATTTGCTCAGATGCCAAGGAGAAATTATTCACTGATACATCAGTTCTTCCCGATGTGTTGGACACTTTGCAGACTGTCTTTCATCGTCTTGGAGAGTGTAAGTAACTCTTAACTTTAGAATTTGTGTTTAATATATCTCCCTTTAAGATTTTCCATACTTTGTGAACCAACTTTTGTTGAGAAAAGCTCAAGTGAAAACTTCATCATTGCTTAAAATGTAAAATACTTGCTTTATGATAAGTGCATCTGCCTAGCATTTGTTTATTGTTCTGTACTGATGTCCTATTTATTTGAAAGAGATGGATATTCTATAATCTTTCTCTCTTGGATGCATCAGGAAGATGTGTCCAATCAGTTGTGTGTAACCTTAGCTTTATTTGATATGTATATGCTCCTTAGTAGCCAGGAGCGGGAGCGTGGTCGGGAACGAAATCGAGGAGCGTAAATTAGACTTTTAATTTTCTAAATTTTTAATCCAGAAATAAGACCAAAACCTAAAAAACTTGGAAATTGTGGGTCTTTAAATTGTGATAGAACTACGAGACTAAGGATATGAATGGGAGTGGAAAAGAGTGCTGCTGATCATGAGGGTTTAAGAGGTGCAGACACACATAAGTAACTAGACACTTCTATATTTACATAGGCTACTGCTTGGAGTTTCCTGAGTTACTGGATAAAAAAGTAACTGTGTGGGAAGCTGATGTGGAAAGCGAGTCCAGCACAGTAACTGGATAAACATATAACGTGTATTAGGATGACACATATCATACACAGAGACGTGAAGAAATGAAAATATTAGATAGAAATATGAGAATGTACACAATTAGCACAAGATACAAAGATCCGAGAATATATACACTTAGTAGATAAAGATACGAAGAATTGAAGATATGAGAATATACTAAGCGAGTGAAACGTTCATGTTAGGAGCGCGCTCCCATCCCGATTCTCACTGAGGAACGCTAAATTGTGGTTCTCACTGAGGAACGCTAAATTGTGGTTCTCACTGAGATCCGTGACCACTTCTCATGTTCCTGGCTACTAAGGTATTAGGTTAAATACTTCTAGTTCTCGTAAAACGTCTTTCTAGCACATTTTTCCTACAAGTAGGCACTTTCTCATTTATAGCATTTCCTTGATTTCTTTGTTCATTTATATCTTTAATTGGCGAATCTTCCGGATGACTTCGCGACTCGTTACTACAAAGATGCTTGTGAGAATGGTTCCAACAGTTTGGCCCTGATGACAGGACTTTTCTATTGTTATGTTCGTGGGTTATCATATATTGATCAGCTTAAGGTTAGACAAGTGTCCAGTAACCTCAAATGTTTTCATCTTTCATAATTTATAAAAATGAAGAACCATTTCATATTGCATGGTTCCCTATGTTCGTAGTTTCTTAGCATCAACTTTTTTCCATATTTTCTAATTTGATATTTTTCTGCTTACGGAAGATTTCCCTCGAAATGTATAAGAAGTTTGATCGAGAGCACGGGCAGAGGTTTTTGTTCTGGTCTGTTATGAGCATTCAATCACAGGTTTTCTATTGCACTTGATCCTTTCATATTGGTATTAGCAGAGTCATGTGTACGCAACTGTGTTATTTACGTTTACTCACATTATATTCTTGCTGGCTCGAGTGGCTGTTTTGGTGCAGATGATATATCAGTTGCTCACTGAGTATGTGAACCTCCATAAAATGAAGGAAGCAGAAAGTGAGCATCCTTATATTATTTTCTCTCTCTTAACTATAAGCCTGCATATAAATTCGTTCAATTGCTTTGCAGCCCTTCTGGTATGCATTTCTGTATCAGAACAACTGGGTAAGATTGATTTTGCTTGTGAAATCTTGTCCAACTTGGGCCCGACCCTTCTAGTAGCTGAAGTTGAGGGGTTACGTATAAAGGTATTTTTCTAAGTTTTCTTCCTCTTTGTCATTATTGACATGCATAATGCCTTTTCATTCCATATCCAGACTGTTTTTGACATCCAAGATCCTTGGGTTTGGATGTGTTTTTGTTGCAAGTTGTAGCCGCAGTGGACAAACTTGTGTTTCATGTTTCTGGCTAGTATTGGATAGGTGAAGAGTTAATGAAGGGTGTTGAATCATAACATGTATTAAAGAACTGCATTTTTAGTCCTTTTGCCATGATGGAACTGTATATACTGTACTTGTAACAATTTCCTTCCTTTTTGCAATTGTTCAACTTAAACAGGGGGTTAGGTTACTTGCCCGTGTATGTGACTATACTGCTGCTGCGGGGGTTTTAAGTCAAAAGTTGGAGTCATGGTAACCTCTCTCTAGTTTTATTATGGAGACGTGCATGCTTAAATACTGTGCCAACAAACACAAGACACACTCTCACATAATTGCACATGCGATCACTTGCTTAAACATAATTATCAGTTAGGTCTGCAACATAATGCTATGTCTCTCTAAAATTTGGCAGCCTTGACGATTGGGATTGTATCATCAACGATTTGTGCCAACTGCCGGAGAATAAGTTGCTTGGTGCAATACACGAAAATGCCCTACCAATATTTCACGTTTGCAAGTTACTTCAGTCATCTGATTACGAAGTGAGTTCCCACTCCTTCCTTTTATATCATTGCTGTCTCTTATATCTTTTCATCATCTGCTCCATCCTAATATCTTGATTTTTATGATTGCAGACTAATTCCCTAATACCAGTGATCCTAAGGAGTGCAGTGCCGCACCTGGGAAACAATTTTGAGCTGGAGGATGAGTTGGAGAATGCTGTCCATGAGTATTTTAACAGGTTTTGTTCTATTATCTGTTGTGACATTTGGGTTCCAGTACTCGCAACTAATTAAAGTTTGGCTGTTCACTAACATTGTGAAGAAGATTGAGTTGCACGAGTAGTAATTTTGTCAGCTTTCTCTTTCAAGTTCGTCTGCCTTTTCATATGTCTGTCGCTTGTGCTACTGCTGTCTAGTTCTATACTTCTTTCGCAGTTTCTAGTCCTCACTATCCCATAGTGAACAAGAAACTGGAATGTGCAGATATATTTCAGTAATGATAAATGAGGGTGATTTCAGTATATAGCTAGTTTTGCCCAAGTAGCAAATTTCAGAAATTATACTTTTTTCCCGTGATGACTGTAGTTATTTTCACTGGCTTGAGGTAATCCTGCTTATTTGGGTAGCACGCTGATATTTATATAGCAATTCCTCCATAGGGTACTTCTGGTGTTGGTGAATGATCTATCTTAGTAATCATGGAATGATATATATCCTAACTCTGCAGTGTTTTATTACCTACTATAGTTTGTAAACCTGTCTGAATTGCTACTATTCTGGGAGTGCAGGCTTGGTTCTAGTGTGGAAGTGTCCTTTCAAGTCTTACCCAGGGTTGATGAGTTGCGATTGATTGAAAATCTTGCTCGGCGGGCATGGGATCTTCCTGCCCTTCAGGAAGCATTCAACGGATTAAATACCATCAGTGGATATATACGCCGTGGGATCATCGTTCCGGGACTAAAATCTGGATTTCACGGGACAGTTATTGCCCTAAAGACTAAGAAATTTATGATAGTAGCGCTTACATCAAAAACTTCCTACGATGCGTTTAAGTTGAAGGCTGAAAAGATTAGAGTTTTTGGGAACATGTGTGTTGCAGTAACTGGGGATTGGATAAGTTCAGCTAAAATTATTAGCAGTCTGAGTACGTGTTGGAGATTTCTCAAGGACGAGAATAAAAAGAGACCAAGTATCAGTAAATTCGCTGAGTTTACAAGGGGGAAATTATTTTCTCGCACAAGAAACACTGAAATCATTTTTGCTGGATTTGATCAGCTAAAGGTATGACTGTTCTTTCTCTAAAGTCAAGTTTCCTTATCATTATCAACTCCATTATTTATGATTTTTTTTTTTAAATTTAATTAATTTTGTTGAATATAACCATAAGCAGATGGGCGACGGACTGTTCACATTTCATGTTACTGGATAAGCAGATATTCATTGTAATAAGTCATCTAAATATATTTCATTGTTTTATTTGATAAAAACAAGAGTCTGTGGACTTTGTCTCCGTAAATTTCCGACTCTCCAGAAATTCATGTAAATCTCTAAACACTCTTTAGGTCTCACCGTCTCTGAAATTCGGTTAACTCTTCTAATATCCATGTGCATCACCTACATTTAGAAGTCCCTAGAGGGATAACTTTTTATAGTTAGATATTATCTATGGTACCCTGAGGGTACTTCCCTAGAGATTGTATTAGCTCAATTTAACCTTAGGAACGAGCAGAAGCAAGGGTATTCATTCATTTGAAGGTAGTCAGACAGTTATTTGTAGAAACTAAAAATAGCCACTTCCAAGTAGGGTATTTTGCTTGTTCTAAATTTGTAACAATGCACTAAAAATGCGTGTTCTTATGGAGTTTTCACTCTAGCAGTTATTGTATTTGTTCAATCAGTTTGTTGTGTTTGCTTCCTATTTTTTAATCATCGTGGTGTCTAAATTAGTATCTTCTGTTATCAGTAGAAACTTTCGCCTGCATGCGTTGTCTGCTAGTTTATTTTTCTTATTAATAATTTTATCTGTTTTAGGTTGGTAAACCTGCTGTTCCATGCATCTCATATGCTAGAGGGTTTCAAAATGTTGATGTTGAGGAACCATTTTTATGTGGCGGAACTGGTTATCACTACGCAGCTATGGTCTTATCTAAAGGAGGAGTGCATCCAGATATGACTCTTGAAGCAGCCATTGCTTTGGTTGAGAAAGCTCTTGTCTATGCGATTATGGGTGATGGCTGCACTGGCGGATGGGCGAGTAGTAAGCTTCTTTTCTCAAGTCTGACATGCGCTACCCACTGAACGGGTAAGAGCTGCATTACCTAATTTCTGTCATCGAGTTGACTGGAGTAACGATGAAAGGATATGTAGATCATTCATCGAAAAATATGCCCTTGGTGCAATTTTTAAGTGGCTTCACAATTCGACAAAGAAGTTAGGTTTTTGGCTCTTAACCGACTGATATGCGATAACTAGTACATCGTGGAACCCTTACTTTGTTTTTGTCGTTTTTTACTTTTGCAGTTTATGTGATAGAAAATGACACGCCCATAAGGAGAATGCCTCGAGAAGACATATGCAGTACATTGTGGAACAGACATCATGAGTGGCTTGAGTGTATGAAAGCTGCTTAAGCACACAATTGACGAGTTGAGTTTTTGTGGTTTTTGTGCAGAATGTTCTTTGGTAAGGGAACATTGCGGAAGATAAATAAATGATATTAGCTTTATTAGAAGTATTTTTAGTTCTACACTTCAATCAACTATATACAACTAAATATCTGACTGGTATACACTATTTTTTCCTGCTACTTCAGCGCAAACAATGGTTACTAGGTCATTTTGGTAAGTGTATTAGGCCATTAGTACGATATTCCTAGGCTGATCCTAATATCTTTTCTTCTTGATGGATTTGAATGTGCTTCTGAAGTTCCATCTCTATCAAGTTCTTCTCTAGCCAGGAATAGTAAATATGTGATATTTGGAAGAGTCCTAGTAAAATCACGGTTTGTCGAGTTATAATGTACTTCAGTAATATGTGTTATTTTTCTGCTCTCTCTCGTTTCTTCTTCCTTTGATCGGCTTAAATGGCTCATGTTTTTTATTGTGGTTGTAGTCCATTTAGTGTGATTAGTTTTGTTAGACTTGATTACAAGAAAAAATATTGATTCCCAAGTACAGTGCGGATTTTATGCTTCAAATTTCTCGACTTTCTTTCTTGACTATTCTATAGTGTTAGAGAATTTAGACCCATCTTTTTTGAGTTAGTGAAAACCTGTAAACAGCCCATGCCAAGAAAGACTGTAGCAACACATGGTGCAGAGGAGGTATGGCAGTATAGAAATCATTTTAGTGATTGTTCTCTCTCAAGTCATGAATGTTAACAAAAGCATATTGCTGCTAATTAGAATTTAACTTGTTTGCTCTGTTTACTGTTATCAGGGAAACCTAGTTACTGAAGAGGAGTACCCCATCGTTGAAGACTGTCGTTTGAATTTATCATGTAATTAGGATTGCCAGAAGTAATGATAGATGACTAGTATAATGTAATATCAGTTGCTCGTCTGCTCCTTCTGTATATTGGTTGCTGACAAACAGCTTATGTTGTTTAATTATTCTGTTGTAAGATTATTTTGCTTAGATAACCCAACTGAAAAGATCTTTAGTCTCTTCTTCTCTTTGTTAGTGATGCATATTATGATCCTTCTGCAGTTCTAGTTGTGCTTGGTATTCATGCCTGATCTAGCTTTCAGTTACGATCATGACTTCAGTTGCATATTATGATCCTTCTGGAGTTCACTATTGTGTCTGGATGTTCATCACTGCCCGCCATTGTATTAGGTGTCCTAGCAGATCGTCATGTGAATCTACCCACTGACAAGGAAAGCCTTTTGGTGACCTTTCTTTGTTGGTAGCAGATCTGTTTTCCTTTGATTTTTGTAGGACCCGAGGTTCTAACAACATCATGCTTCCTGGTTCGGCAACCTCCATTATCGCAGTGCCTATTCCATTGCAATACGAGTTCTAATCTTGTTGAATACCTCTTCCATGGTAGATCCTGTGGCTCCAACTGTGTCTGCAAGGGCCGCCCAGGTACCATTGTAAGAGCCACTTGAGTGCGACCAGTGTTTATCCAGATCTGAAAGATATAGTATCCGTGTGTATTCTTTGTTGCCTAGTCCAAAAATTCATTAAAAAACATAAACATAATTATTTACAAAGACAAACTTCAAGAAGACCGGTGGTAGGCCCCCAAGCTTGAAAAAGCTTTTGAAATCCTGCCCGGCCATTCCACAGACGGAAAACAACAATGCCAACCCTCGTAAAGTTCTAAAACACCTTATGCCAGTAAACAAGCTTGTTTGGCTAATCACTGTCGAAATTAATCTCTCTATAAGTATGCACATACCTGATACAAGTATATCGAGCACATGCAGCCTTCCATTTTTGCATCAAATGCCATGGCAGAGCACCATTCTTCAAAGCCTGGACTGCACTAGCCGAATCTGATCTAACATAGATATTATTTGTATTAAACCGAACAACCCATTATAAGTCATAAATCACCACACAAATTTTTGCAATAAAATTTGTTTGCCAGCCAAGCCCAACACTAATGGACCCTAGAACTGAACAAAAAGCATCTCTAGCCACTACCCCTGCACTAGCTTGGCTAGGATTCCCCGTGCTGCAGCATCACAGCAAATTAGTATCTTTCCTACATCTAGGGGATGCCAAGAGACTGCAACTAGATTTAAAACTTTAGCTGATAGATATTTAACTTTGAAACAGTTAAGAATGCATAAATCATCGACTGTGTTATACATATGACCCTTCATACGACTCGACTTATCACGAATAACTTGATAAACTCGTGCTTTGAAACCAACATATTTCACCTCTGCATCTTCAAAGTAGATCTTCTTTTGTAATTTCCAAAAAGCTCAGTGCAGATTGTTGAATTAGCAACGAGCCATAGATTCTTTATCAACCTGCTCCTTCCAGTGGAAGCTTTATAAGAGGTGACAAGGTCAAGAACCGGTTGTAAGTTAAAAATTCTAGCAACCCATGCCCAAATCCTTCTTGCAAATCTGCATCTCCAAACAATATGATGCAAAGTTTCCCCATCCTTTTTGCAGACAAAACATCGAGTAGGCATCTCCTTTCTCAACTTCTTAATTATCAAATCATATGTTGTGCAACAATCAGCCTTCTGAATCTTCCAGTATTGCACCGAAAGAGTAGGATGAACCACATACCTCCAAATAAGCTTCGTTATTGGCTGTTCAGCATATACCGTTATCAGCGCGGTCTTTGCAGACTTAACTGAGAAAGTACCCTTCTCGTCAAGGTCCCAAATTTTATAATCCCCACCGGAAAGAACTGGCATGCAAGCTCTTCATATCAACTCCAACTTCAGTAAGCAACGCTCGGATTCTGTCAGGGATAACCCAACTTCCATTGGTAATTAAATCCTCAACCGTCCAAACAAAATAATTCGGTCCTTTAGGATTAGCAAGGCCGATTCTTCTGGCTAATGAAAAGTTACCACACCAATTGTCAAAGTACAAAGAAGTATTTAAGTCATTTCATATAATGCAACTTGTAGGATTTTCCACAAACCTATAAATCCATTGAATCCCTGGAGAAACAGTTGACATTAAATTGTAATCCATAATGTTACCATTTCTTTAAAAGTATTTTGTGTTCAAGAACATTTCCGAGACCCTATCAGAGTCGCGGATGCTCCACCAGAGCTTCGTCAGCATAGCTTTGTTGACAACAACTAGCCTCTTAATGCCCAACCATCCTATCTGCGAGGACAGTAGAGGCTATCATAGGAGACGGTAAACCATTTACTCTTCTCTGCATCACCATAAGAAATTGCGAATGGCTCTCTCGCTTTGCTCAATCCTCTTTCTCGGTCATCTCTATAGACAAACATATAATGGATGACATAGCTTGCTATAACCATCCAACCAGAACCAACCTGTCGTGAAAGGACAAAAGTTTACCCTTCCAGCCAGCCAGCTAGCTTGTCCATTATTTTCTCCACAACTTGTCTAATATGATTATTTCTAACAAAACCCGGTTTTGATTGGATTCCCAAATATCTGTCCCGAAATAAAACCTTCTTCATACCCATAAAATTTGCATTAGTTATAACACGCGAGCACGAACCACCTCCGTAGAAAAAGTTGTTCTTTTGCCTATTAATTGGTTGTCCCAAAGCCAGCTTATACATATCCAAAAGCTCCATAAGAGCCTGTAAACTATGCATGTTACCTGATGTAATTTTAAATAGTGGTAAGAATGGGTTCGTTCAGATTTATGAAGATTCGAGTTTTTTTTTTAAAATTAATAAAAATTTACAATAATATTACAATTGGTGCAAGAGGTACTGGGACTGAGGATTTAATTTTTAGAGTGAAAATAACCAAGACACTAGATTCCACTATTACACATGATGATAAAAATTCCAAAACTCTAATTATTTTTAAAATCTCTTTTTCTTAATTCACAAATTATCAAGCATATTCTCAAACATTAATTGTATCCCTTAAGCATAGATTATCTAACCAAAGCATAACCTATCTAATTGAATCACAACTAATTAGGAAAAATTATGCAAATAATTAAAATTCTGCAAAGCAGTAATTTGAGTGAATTATAAATTGCAAAATTAGAGAAAAGTAAAATAATTACCCATTATTCATGCAACAATAGCTTCCTCCATGCCTTGGTTACGCGAGAATTAGCTCATCATTATCATGGAAATATGCTCAAAATTCATCTTTATTAATGCTCAAAAATGGTTCACAAATGATGAAATAGGAGAAAATTGACAAAAACCGGGTTTGTAACACTTCTGTTTGTTACAAACCGAGCTGTTACAGAGAACGATAAAAATGAAGTGTTGTTAACACTGTCGCATTACGACCCTCACCCTATTGTCGATGTCACTGTTGAAGAACGACGGTTACGTTACGTCTTATGTTCTTCGCGTTCATCATCATCAGCAGCAGCAGAAACTGAATTCTGCAACTTGTGATTTCTTCTTCTCTGGCTCTCCTAAGCTCCCCAAACTCTCCACACCCCCTCTAAGTCTCCCAGGTACTCTATTTATACCAAAAACAGGCGTTGAATCTCCTCCATTAATTCCGAAATATTCACAATATCTTTTATTCATGATACGGGAATAATCAAGATTTTCATCCTCTGTTTAGCTCCTCCACGCGTTTTTAGAAGTCCAATCTCCTTATTTGTATCCATTACGGTCGAACACACTCCAAACTCGTGCATTACAGGCATCGAACTCACTGTAATTCATGTTATCCCGTGAAAATGTGTGTAACTCTGTTTTGCTCCATGCGATGATTACAGCCAATTCTAATCCAAACAGACACCCATAACAGCTTTCTATGGTCATATCACGTCTACCCATTAAGTTTCAGGGATTGAATCTCACTAAATCACGTCCAAATATCCGATTGAAATTCTGCTGTTAAAGAAAATATTTTCCCGCCAAAATTCATTTTTTGAATTTGAGAAGAACATGTCCTCCCCCTAATCCTGCACGGGTGTCCCTTTAGCACTTGTCTTATGGGTTGCAAATAGTAATTTTTGGGCGTAGATAGTAATTTTTCCGGGGTTCCTCCGACACATTTCTGGGGTGCTTCCGGTGCATTTATGGGGTGCCTTTAGTACTCTATCCTGGGGTGTAAAACACCACTTTTCGAGCCAATTTCACCGCAAGAGCTTATTTCTCTAAAAATACCTACAAAGACATAAAACACCATAATAAGTACAAAAATGGGTACTAATAATATATACAATAGAGATGAAAATAGACACATAAATGCGTCTATCATTACCTTTACCAAAAAAACAAGGATGTCATCCGCAAAAAGTCAATGAGTTGGCTCAATCCATTTCTTCTTAAACACAACTCTCATCCTCTTTGTAGCAAAAGGTTTGGAAAAATTACGACTCAAGACATCTTCAATTAAAACAAAAATCAGGGACAAAGGGTCACCTTGACGCAAACCCCTTGAAACACTGAAGAAGCCCCATGAACTTCCATTTACTAATACAGAGATCTTCACATAACGCAAAATATTTAAAATCCATCTGCACCAATTCTCCGGAAAAACATAACGACGAAAAACTTTAGCCACAAATTCCTAACTAACCGTATCAAAGGCCTGGAAAATGTCAAGCTTTAAGACCACTTTATCGTGCTTTCTTTTTGTTGCACTTTCATTAATCATCTCTGAAAAGGAGTTGATACCAAGTACACCACTAACTTTTTCGTTCGGAAATCTGTATGGAAAATTTACTAATACAATTGCAAGTAGACCAACTTAATGATCCTTGACAATATGTATATAGAGTTTATATCTCCATCTCTTCTCAATCAGAAAATATAGACAACAAAGTTCGTTATCCTGATTGCTAAGAATAGTACTTGGGCGGTCTCAAAAATCAATATCCAAGATCAATCTAGTCGTATCACAATATTCAGATTGGAATCCTGCCAAGTGTAAACTTGTTATCTATATTTCAATATACGAATTCTAAAAGAAACAAGTCTCGAAATAAATTTTAATTATATGGACGTATCTACTAGAATTGAATACATACTGTATATCCTATTATAAAGATACACAATATAACGCGGAAAGGGAAAAACACAAGATCCAGAAGTTTTGTTAACAAGGAAACAACGCGCAATAACAGAAAAATCCCGGGACCTCATCCAAATTTAAACACCAAACTGTATTAAGCTGCTACAGACACTAGCCTACTTTAAGACTTTAGTTCTGAATTCATTCTTTTCTGATCAGAATCCTAATTCTCAATAAAGTTATCAGTCTTAGACTTTTTTCTTGATTTTCGAAAAGACTTACGAGACCAATTTCCATTGACCCTTTCCGAGACCTTATTCTCAGCATCTTGTTGTACGTTAACTGAGTTCTTCATAAGTTTAGCTTTGCTTTTCTTATTTTGACTCATATCTTATAGGTTGGATCGCACCAAACACAGATTGTTAGATCTTTTCGTGTTTGCCTGCTCTGATACCAATTGAAAAGACGAGGGTACCCAAATATACCATAATCTTAAACTTTTCCACCTATAAGTCCTCTTACCGAAAGTGATTGTCTATGGACTGA